>JAMXBD010001124.1:0-475856 GCA_024138025.1 Combretum micranthum | reverse complement strand
CAAGATTATTCTTTCTTTTGTTAATCAGAAGAGAGATAGGTGTCTTTCTTAGAAAAATGGTCGACTATAAATGTGTATTAAACGCAGTCACCAATTCTCAAAATTGGTGATAGAACCAATAGTAAGCTAATAGTGCCAACTGTCACGGTCCAAGAGTAGAGGGCTTTATGGAGGTGTCTGACTTGGGCATATAGCGTTGTGAGTGGCATCAGTAGAGGGTTTGTTCAGGGATTGGGTTAACTCTGAAGGCAGGCATAGCCTCCTCTGAATAAACTGGTTGGGAGTTTATGCCACTCTCCTAATGAAGCTAAGGCAGGCCAAAACCAACTAGAATAATTGAACCTCCCAAACATATAGGTGATTGTGGCAAAACTAAGAGGGCGCTCCTTATGAGAATGTGGGAATCAGAACAAACCTAGGTAAAACAAGGAAGATAAGGCTGACTCGCCATCCAGATTAGTAACAAAAAATGATATGAAGGAAGATGAACACTACACGGAAACTCTTTGAGGAGTGAAACTCCATCCTGTGACAATTAGGATCATTGCTAAAGTTCCAGCTCCATCAGACCACTTAGATGATACCCAAAGTGCTTCACGAGTTGGCAATTCTTGTTGTGGATGCGATTCATGTGGGCAAAGCTTGGGAGGAGCAACCACCCAGAGAGAGGATAATATTGCTAGAGGGCCGTAAGTTGTGGAGACAAGATTTAGCCCTAATCTTGCTGTTGACTAAGCTCGTGTGGATGAAGCTCAGGTGAAGTAGCCACTAGAGTGAAAACATCATTGCTTGAAGGTGGTTGTGTCACAAGTTGGGTTAAAGCAAGATCATATGCTCAAACCCTATCGTTGAGCAACTCAACAAGAGGCAATCTCGGAGGGTGAAGGCATGGGTGGGGCAAAAGCAAGAGGAAGCCTGTGGAAGGCCGAAATCTTAGTAAGCTGATCTTGGGATGTTAACAACAGGTGTGGAGAAGGGGTGACAGCTTGAGAGTGGGCAGTAGCAACAGTAGATTTGCCTCATGACAAGGACGTCATAAATTTAAGTGGGGGAGAATGTCACAGTCCAAGAAGTAGAAGGCTTTATGGAGGTGTTTAACTTTGGCCTATAGCATTGTGACTGGCATTAGCAGAGGGGTTATTCGGGGATTGGGTTAACTCTGAAGGCAGGTCTGTTAAAGTGAAGTTTATAAAATATGATTTTGATGATTGTAAAAGTTATGATGGATATTGAAAGAAATATCAAAAGTAGAAAATCTGTTTGTGTGTGTTTGTGTGTTACAGGATTACACCGATGAGCTGTTCAACTATTTTCAAGCATTGAGCTCAAAATTTTGAGATGCAACACAAGGCATGAAGAAAACATAGTATGGCACGACATAAGAACAATCCATATCGGCGAGCCGGTCCAATGAGCCCCATAAGTTAAAATTGTCAAGGCCTAAATATGAGGCATGGCAAAAGATTTTCGAGGCGTGACACTTGAAGACCATAGACCAGTGTGCTAGTGGGTCTTGAGACCAAAAAGCCGATGCTACTATAATCCGACCATTGGGTGCATTTATTACAGTCATCTGACAAATGTTATCTTTACCGGATATTTAATTTTTTGAAAGATATAGATACTCTTTAGCTTAGAGATTCAGACAACTTGTTTTGGCACTCTTTGCCGCTTTCATTTGCAAACCAAAAAACTAGTCTTCATTTTTTAATTTTTTATTCTCTTGTTCATCACTTTCTAAATCTTGAGTAAGAGAGAAAATAGTTCTAGTGCTCTGTTCCTCTATTTGTAAATCTTTAAGAAGAGCATCTAGTGAAGTGAAGGAAATATTCTATTTTCTAAAGTGGAGTAAATTGTGTATCGCTCATCTTGAGCATTGTTTTGTGGTGATTAATAAAAGTGGGTGCGAAGTCCTCGTTAGAGGCATTTATAGACCATGGCGAGTAAGAAGTGGGCCGAACTCCACATTAAATCTTGGCAAACGTTCTCTATCCCTATCTTTTTATATTTCATATTATTGTTTAGTTTGTTATTGCTACTACTTCATCTGATTCCCCGCATTATAAATATATATTTGTGGTTACTAATGCAAATACTCAATACAAACACCCCCCTTCCCCCACCCCACCAATCCTAGTGCATTTTCAAGGTGTAGCCCCTCATGAAAAATACTAGTTGGGAGTTGATGCCGCAGACCTGATGAGGCTAAGATAGGTCGAAATCAGCTGGAATAGTTGAACCCCCTAAAGGGTGGGGGGGGGGGGGGGGGGGGGGGGTGGGTGGGAGGGGGGGAATAGACTTGGGTAAAAATAGGGAAGATAAGGCTAGCTCGCATCTAGATTAGCAACAAATAATGATATAAGGGATAGTCGATCACTGCACGGGAACTCTTTGAAGGGTGGAACTCCCATCCTTTGACACTAACTGTGTGCAACTTTTCCCAGTGTTCTAGGTAAGGCTTTGCAAAAGATAGCATCATTAAAACCAAAAACTAGCACAAAACCGCATCATAGTAAAAAAATAACTTGAGTTGGTGCTCGGGCTTGCAAAGGGCCATTCTAGCACTACTCTTCTAGTGACAACTGGGATGTAGTTACATGAAATTGAGATAGTCAGACTTCGCCACCACTTTTTTTAATGTAAGAAAGCATTGACCCAACTCAAGTTCTTTAAGGCATTGTTCTACTTGCCTCTTATGGTTTATCAACTTAATATTTGCTCGACAATTTAATGTAACACATTTTCTGCATTGTTTAGTTGATCTTGATCTTACAGTGAATTGGATGTAGAGAAGATGTTGAGGCATGCTAAGGAATTTGTAAGTTCCCATGGAGTAAGGGAATTCGCGACGATGTCTGAATTGTTCCCAAAGCCAGGGATAGAGTCCTAGGTTGTTTTCTTACCCTTAGAATGTGAAGGCATAGTTAATGGAGGGTTTTAACAATTGGAGGTGTAGAAAAAAGGAAACCACTCCAAGAGTAAGCTTTCCATGGACAATCTCAAATGTTATTAGTTCAAATTTAATAGAGTTTATTGTAATTACTGAACCTGGGCCCACAAAACAAATACAATTAGTGGCACACTAGAGGTTTATTCAATGAGGTTGAGACTGTGAGTGTGAACAAAAGTGTGAAAAATATTAAGGGGAGAGAAAAGCAAGCGAGATTGAGAAATGACAAAGCAAAGAATGTGAGAAATAAGAAAAGTGAGATTAAGAACTTTTTGTTTGCAAGGCAGTGACTACTTGTACCATTGTACAATAATTTTTCAATTGACGATCTTAACTTTTGTTTATCTACTGAAAATGTTTTATCACTATAGGAATTCAAGGATTTGATTCACAAAAAAATTCCAGATGAAGTGCTCATTTAAGAGAATTGCATCCAAGAGGGGATCGCCATCACAACCAATTACAAAAATGTAGATTCAAAGACGAATCCTTTCGAGGAATGAGGGAATGATGAGGATCAAGGAGCATCATCGTAGAAGATTAAAATTTTAAGTCTTGCAAGATCAAAGCTGCCAGAGGACTAGCGCCATCGGCTTTGATTGTTGCAGCTTGTACGCCAGCTAAAGTCGCTGGCCTTCTTTGATATGCCATCGGCCATCTTGCTGCGAAAATTTATTCAATTTTACGTTATTATTTTTTAGCCGCCTAATTTGTATATTAGGTCACTAGCCTTTATAATTATGCCTTTTAGTTTTCCATGTTTTAGTCTATAAAATCTATTAGTTGTAAACATAAATTAAGAGCAATTCTCTTTGAATTCTTGATAGAATTTGTATTGAACTTATCAGGATTTCTCTTGGCGTTCATTCCGACTTATTAATTGGTTTTCCATCCCGATTGTGACGCCTTCACTTATACCAAGGTTCTTGCTTCATTATAAGCAATGGGTTGCGATTTTCATCAGGTTCTTAGACGGTCCTTGGATTTAATTCTAAATTACGATAACAGGTCTCGTTGCAGGTTAGCATGGCTTGTATCGCAATCGAAGGGGATAAAATGGGAATCACAGGATCTCCTTTTACTATGTTTTCCTGTGCTTCTCCTTAACAACTATTCTCAATGTAAGGGGTATCCTAATAAGTCTTTAACTAATCCTTTTTCTTTTTTATTTTTTATCATTCCTTATCAGATTTCTCTATCTCATTTTGGAAAGCATGAAATCTACTTGCCATATGTACTTCCCTGCTTGTTCTTGGAATTCCCTAGGGTTTTTGGCTTGTTCATGGCAAGAAAGTGAAAAAGGCTCTCACTTCGATGGAATCATTAAATCATTGCCTAGATTACAATGTAGAGAATCAAGCCATTGACCTATATCATAGCTTAATTGAAATGGATTACATAAGCTCTCCGAGATTCTTCTTTCTTTTGTTTAATCAAGAAGAGAGATAAGGGTATATTTCTTAAGGAGATGGTCGACTATAAAATGCATATTAAAACCAATCGCCAATTCCTCAAAATTGGTAATAGAAGCAATGATGAGCTAATGGTGCCAACTCTGTGCAACTTTTTCTAGTGTTCTAGATAACACTTTGCAAAAAATAGAATCATTAAAACCAAAAACTAGCACAAAATCATGTCATTGCAAAAAATAACCTAAGTTGGTGCTCAACCTTACGAAGGGCCATTCTGGCACTACTCTTCTAATGACAACTAGGATGCAATTAGATGAGATTGAGATGGTCGGACTTCACCACCACTTCTGATGTAAGGGAGTGTTGACCGCCAACTCAAATCCTTTGATGCATTGTTCTACCTGCCTATTATGATTTATCAACTTAATATTTTACGCACCGGTTTTATGTAACACATTTTCTAGATTGTTTAGTCGATCTTGATCTTACAATGAATTGGGAGTAGGGAATGTGCTGAGGCTTACCTAGGAATTCATAGGTTCCCATGAAGTAAGGGAATTCGAGATAGTGTCTGAACTATTCATAAAGTTAGGGTCAAGGTCCTAGGTTGTTTTCTTGCCCTTAGAATGCAAAGGCATAGTTAATAGAGGGTTTTAGCAATTTGAGAGTGTAAAAAAAAGGAAACGACTCCAAGAGTAAGCTTCTCATGGACAATGTCAAATTTTGTTAATTCAAAAATGATAGACTTGATTGTAATTACCAAACTTGAGCTTGCAAAACAAAATACGATTAGTGGCACACTAGTACTTAAATAAGTTTGCATTCCCATGTGTAAGTCAAAAAGAGATATAAGGGTATTTGGGGAACATTACTTCTCCATTGATGCCCGAAAAAATATTTATAGTAGATTTATCCTTAACACTTACACGTGTGGTGAGAAGTTGATGATGGTTACCAAAAACATGGGACAGATTCATTAATTCACGTTTACCAATTATTCCTCCTAAACCACTTCTTTAGGACAGGACAAGCATGGACCACTGCTATATTCAATAGAGGGGAACCGAGGCACCTAAGCCCTAGAACAAATAAAACTAGTCCACATCACCTACAAACTTGAACCGGATGCCTCTCAACAAGTCTAAAGTTGAGGTTGTCCATAGACTTAGGCCAGTTCATCACCGTCAAAACTGTGGACTAGTCAAGTAAACGAGAGCTTATGAAGATTTCTTTGGTTTTTTTTTTTTTTTTAAATAATTATTAAAAAAAAAAAGAAAAGAAGTTAAATATAGCTATATATAATTGCGATCACCTTTCTTTCGTCCTACTCCTCAAAGTTTAATATTTACACTATGTTTGGATCCGTAGAAAAGAACGGCAACGGAAAGCTGTGGAAAAAGGTGAAAAATTGCATGTTTGGATAGTTTAGAAACGGCATGAAAAGAGCGGAAATGAGTGGAAAAGTTTCCACGCAAGAGCCATTTTTTCTATCCAAACCTCGAGAGAAACCAATAGAAAAGGAAAGAGGGGCTAGCAAGTTACGAAAAATACCCTTGACTATACCTAGATTACCTGCCAACATCCAAACAGTTTAGTCAGATTGCCATCTTATTTCTACCCATTCCTTCCATTTTTACTCCTATATCCAAACGTAAACAAAAATTATATTTCTATTGATTTTCATTTCTTTTCTTTCCCTTTCCACAACTTATCTTTCTTCCATTTCCATTTCCACCCTGTAAAGATTTGTCAAACACTGTCAAAATAAAAAGATGAAAAAAAAAGACCGGTTTACAGGTCCACCTGGAAATGCAAGACCTGATGGGTCCTTATACTCAGCTCGGAATCGGCCTTGGCCTTATCGGCTCACAATTTTTGAAAGCAGTACCTGCCGCTTCAAACCGTGCCCAGGTCATCCACCTATTCTGACCGTACAAATACAAACTGGTCAAAATTCTCAATAGCAATCGGGTGCAAGTCAAATTGCTAAGGCCTCAGTTCTCGCCTAGCCAAAGTTGAAAAGACCATCGTCTTTAAACCGCTATCGATCTCCAGAGTATCGTCTGCAACATCGTCAGCTTTGGAATAGGTTGTAATAATTAGTTGCTGGACATCTACTGAGATTGCAACAAGAAACTAGATGCCAACAATCTGAAGACTCAGAACTAGGAAAAATCAACTTAAAAAATGTCCCTGAAAGCCACAGCCTCAGTTAAATGGTGATCACTCTACTCAATGACATCATCAACACTCGCACATCTGGAAAGTATAAAAGTACAATGCAAAAATAGTTAAAAAGTACTTACCTCCTTGAACTTTTAAGAGCAAGTGAATTCCCTGCAGTTTTAGAGTTTTTCCGCAACGGTCCACTGTCTTCATTTCCATAGTTGGTAAAATTATGGAGGAATCTCATCTTGCAAAACTCATCATGGATGCAAACTTATTGCAAGAATCTACTGATGAAGTTGATATGATATAACCTAAAGTTTCTTGGGTGATGGGAATAAAAAACCTTAAAAATTTGAGACTCTGTACATCACCAGTATTCTTCAAGAACAGATGTTTGCACAGAGCAAGAAAGAAATCTAATCAAAGCAACAATGTCCAGAAAGGAGAAAACTGCAAAAGCCACAACTATCTAGCTGCACTGATATTTAATTATCATATAATATATACAAATATACTACCTTACAAGATTTCACGATCCATCAAATTTTTCAGTAATTCAAACTCAACAAAATAAATTAAAAAGAAAAGAAAACTTAAGAAGAAACAATAAGCATAAATGAGGTTGTAAGCCTCACAGGCCTCATAAAACAAGACTAGATGCATCTATCTGCTCTGCAGACATGGATGCATCTGCTCAATCTTCCTCGCTCAGCCACATATGCACAGTGGCAAAACTTTTTTTTGCAGTGCTGCGACCAGTATGCCAATGAAACTTGAAACAGTTTTTTCACAGTGCTTTCACTCTACAGAATAACTTGCCTCTCCTCTTTGCAGATGTGATACTGCCATGGCCACTTGCAATTCAATTTTCAATTCCAGCTTCGTTTTTTTCCAACCTCAATCTGTAAAAGTGATCACAAGCTAAAAAACCCAAATGCTCCCAACCACTGAAAGAAAATCTAGGCTGAAGCTCCTATACTAACCACAGGTGACACCTCCACCTGCAATGTCAAATCCTTAATCCCAGCTTCATGCAGCACGTGTGATACCTGCTCTTTTGCAGAAGCTTTATCAGATTCTACACCAACAAGAAGATGAATTGTCCCCACAACATCTGTATTTGTCAAGCTCCAAACATGCAGGTTTGGAACACCTTGGACCTCCCTTATCTTCCTAATACTGCTTACTGCATTAAATAGGTCTTTTTCATGAGCTCTTGGAACTCTTTGAAGCAAAATCTCAGCAGAGTTCCTGAGCAGCAGGATAACTGAAGCGATTATCATGATGGAAATAAATATGGAGCAAGCAGGATCAGCAGCAAGCCATCCTTTATATTTAATCAAGAGAGTTGATATAACTACTCCAAAACTTCCCATGGTGTCTGCCAGTACATGCAGGAATATTCCTTCCATGTTATGATCAACGTGGTGATGGCTTTGTCCTTCTGCTTTATGTAGAATTTTCTGGTGTGTTTGGCTATCTTGTGGTAGTGCATGGGAGTCTGAATGATGTGTATGGGTACTCGAAACAGCTGACTGCATAGAAGTATCTCTGATTGCACCATGTGCAAATGAATGATCATTTGAAGAGGTTTTAATAGTGCGGTGGTGAAGATGGTCATTGACATGGTAATCATGGTGTGAATGGTGAGCATGGTCATGGTGACTGTGAGAATCACTATCCTTGATACCATGAACCCCTCCTTTACCCTCATTGCTATCATGATCACATTGGTGGTGTTCATGATGCATGTCTTGTCCAGAACATGAGTTCTTGTGGCAATCACTGACAACAGATATGCACTCATGATGCTCATCATGACCTTCATGTGTATGCCCAATTGCTCTGCAATCATCTTGGTGATGGTGATGGGAGTGGGAGTGGGAATGGGAGTGGGAGTGGGAATGGGAGTGTGAACATGATCCACCATGAGCGTGATGATGCTCCTCATGAAAGAATATCAAACCGATTACATTTACAGCGAGCCCTCCAATAGAGACAACCAATAAGCTATTTGTTGAGATTTCTTGAGGATCCAAAATCCTCTCAATTGATTCTAATACAATAAGTGCTCCAACCAATACAAGGAAAACGGCATTGACATACCCAGATAGCACCTCAAATCTTCCCCGGCCATAATTAAACTGACCATTCGCCGGCAGCCGGGCTATATAAGAGGCATAAAGCCCTATGGCAAGAGCAGCACAGTCAAACAACATATGACATGCATCAGATATCAATCCAAGACTATTGCTCATGAACCCAACAACAAATTCCACAACCATGTAGCCTGTGTTAATCAACAGAAAAAGAGCTATCTTTCGTGATTTCCTGTCACTCAAAATGACACGTATGGGCTTCATGCTTAACACCAGGAAAGTCTCTGATGACTCCAATCCCATTTCAAGATATCTAGAATATACCGGATCAAGTTCAATAACAGCAAAATACAGCAACAACCCACAAAGCAATAATCCCCAAAGTGAGAGCTCCGGAAAGTAAATTAGCTCCAAAACTAGAGTACAACCAAAAGTAAGCAAGAACTCCCTTCGAAAATCTCTGGGAGGTGCTAACTTCTCATCACTATAATTCTCACTTAGCAATACTCCAAACACCACAGTATTTGCTAAAGGCCAACCTAAATTACCAATCGAAATGCTCTCACCATCATGTTCAAATATGAAAATACCTATAACAGCAGGAATAAAAAGCACAACAGTTGTGTAAAACAAAGTTATCAACTTCACCTGTTTTCGACCCAATTCGCGAATAGCCCCCCAGTTCATCGAAACCCGCTCGTAACAACCCAAAAACCCGGATAAAAACGGCAACAACATAGGCCAGATTCTAACACAATTCTCCCTCGGAAATAACGAAAATCCAAACTTCTCAACAAAATAAGCAGAGCATGGAAAGCAAACAATCCGATCCCAACTCATAGCCAATAAGAACAGCCCAGAAAACAATGCCAAGAAACCCCGAAATTTCGAACTCCTATTCCTCCTATCATACCCCATATCCCCTAAATTCCCCTCAGCAACAAATCGTGCTGCGACATTACCCGACAATTCAGCAAGGATCATCGCCGCAGTACCGCAGTACCGGAGAGCTTGAAACCGTAACAGGAACACGATTGCTAAAACAAGCGACTTAAAGATGAGAACTTTGTGTTGAGGATGGGTTATTGAAGAGAGAGAAAATATGGGTTTTGACTGGGAAGGATTGAAGTGAGAAGGGTGTTTGGAGGAGAGAGTAATGGGGATGAGGAGAGAGAAAAAGAGAGTGAAGAGAAACGAGAAGAAGGATACAAGGAAAGAGAAAGGGAAGAGAGAGAAAGAAGAAGGGGAGGAGCGCAGGAAAGGGAGGAGAGAGTAGAGGGACCGGAGAGAGAAGAGAAGGAGGAAGAGAGAGGAGACAGTAGAGGAAGAGGAAGAGGATTTGGAGGAGGATCTGGGGGTGGTGAAGAGAGAGAGGGGTTTGGATTTGGAAGGTGTGGGTATGGGGGTGGAAGGAGGGAAGTTGTGAAAAGGGTAGGAACGGGAAGTGGTGGTGGTGGAAGCTGAGGGATTGGTGGTGCGTGGAGGGAGAGAGAGGCGATGAGGACGGTGAAGGTGGTGGTGGTGGTGATCCGACATGGCGTGTCCAACTGTCTGGGAGGTCGGGGTTTGTCTTGTGGGGATTTTGGGGGATTTTTAAGATTGCCAAAGAGTATGGAGGTTTGTTTTTTCTTTCAACCAGATATAACAACTTGGCACAGGCATTCTTAAGAGGCAAGGTACTTTTCCAGATTCATTTTCAACTCGAGCTTTATAATTTTTGAACACATCAGGGTCTGTTTGATTAGTTATTTTTTTTTTTTTTTACAGATACATATATATTTTAATTTTTTTCATAAATTATTTATCAAAAAATAGATATAAATAAAAAATAATTAACTGTTCTCATAAAAAGATCAAATATAAATAAAATATAGATGTAAATCGGATATATTTACACATATCACTTCAATAAAAATATAGATACAGATGTGTAGATGTACAAATTTGATTACAAAGACCTTGATCCTAATTCTTATTTGGATTTAACTCTTTGGGCTAATGTGACAGGGCTTAAAGAGTTAGGCCCAATTCAATTGGAATGATCATGGGAGAATTGGCATGGAAGGCTTGGAGTGGGGTCCGTTGGAATTGACCTGCCTAGTTCCAACCTTTCTCAAATTGGCTCACACATTACAATGAAGGCCTTATGGGCCTGGGTCCATAAGGGAGCCCACATCCATATCCATAATGAGAGGGACTCATCCTAGCCGTTGGTCGTCTGTCTCATCTGACGGACGACATCGACAGCTAGATTCTCTATAAATACCTTAGTCCTTACCTCATTTGGACAAGGTGAAATCTTGGACGAACGCCGTGCTGCCGGATTTCCGTCTGGTGAATCAAACACTTATTTACTCAAGAACATACACGAATCCATAGTACTCAGTGAGGTTGATGCTATTTAGCTCCCTTACCTGTCACACGTGTGTTAGAGCCTATTGAGATTGCCTACTCCTCCTCCCTACACGATCTCTTGATCATCCTATCACGTGTTGTTTCCCTAGGTCACGCGTAGCGCGATAGTCACGCGACACGCACGTGATCGTTGCATCCGGATTCATACCCACACATTTTTGGCGACTCCACTGGGGATAGGGAAATCAATACTTGTGTGATGGCACCTCCAAGAAAAAGACCTACTGATCCCACTGAGGGTGTGACTCAAGAAACTGATAATCTTGATGAGGCTATGACATGACATGCCAGCACTCGAAGATGTTAACCAACTTACTGGTGCTCAACCTGACAACGCTGCGATCTTGCGCGCTGTACAAGAAAATACCGTACAGGTCAACCAGTCAATACAAGAGTCTACAAGACAATTTCAACAATTCATGGCGATGTTTGCTCAATACCTACCTGGTATAGCCGCTATTGCTGCGCGCAACAAGGCGCGACTTCGTCAACCCCTGCTATTGTCCGCAGCAACGTGCTTCTCAGGCACCTCAAGCGCCTCAAGCTCCTCAAACTTCACAAGCTCTTCAAGTACCTCGACCTGTTGATCCTCTTCCTACTCCTGAACATGACACTATTGGAATTAGGGAGCAAGCCCCTCCGTTGGAGCCTATAGTTACACAATTGCCTGTACCTCAGGTAGTGAACACAGGAATTCAGCTAGGAGGACCCTCAACCTCCCAGCCTACAGTACATGTTCAACCCGGAGGATCTTCATCCTCACAGACTACGCCACAGATTGTCATTGGTGGACCTGCTGCTCAACCAAATATAACACCACTCCAGACTGTCACTCCAGCTACACCAGTTGAAGTTACTAGTTCAACTCCTAAAGTTACTTTCGTCACGAAAGAAGATCTAGACATGTACTTGAGGGAAATACAAGCTAAGTCTGATGTGGGAGTATTGGATCTCAAGCTCCCATACAATCAATGTATTGCTGCTAAGCCATATTCTCAAGACGATGAAAGTCCAAAATTCATGCTATTCAATGGTAAGAAAGAAAGTGCGAAGGAACATTTGTTGAAGTTCGTTGAAACGCTAGAGGTTTATGGATTTGATGATGATCTCAAGTTAAAAGAATTTTCTAAGTCCCTTACAGAGAAAGCGTACACATGGTACGTTAACCTTCCCCCTGGATCAGTAGATTCATGGGCAACTATGTGCAAGATGTTCCTAGAGAAGTTCTTCTCCACACAGGAACGAGTGTCCTTGACTGATATAGGACGGATTCGTCAGAAGCCCAGGGAAGACTTGATGGATTATATTGAGCGTTTCAGGGAACGTTCACTAGACATCCAAGACATATGTGACGAAACAGAGCTAGTGAAAATTTGCATCCAAGGCATGTTTACCGAATATGCGGTACATCTGGAGAATCTCTCTTTAGCCTCACTTTGGTTGAGAATGCGCGAAGGACTAATAATTCTGTCATGCGACAAAGAGGAGGAAATGTGAAGTTTAACAAAAGAACCGTCAGTGAATGCAACTCAAAGTGAGGATCTCAAAGATGAGAAGAAACGAAGAGTTGAAAAGTCTGGACGTGAGAGAACAAAGGAAGTGCTAACATATCCTTGCTCAATGGGAAAGGTGCACGCTATGCTAGATCAATGGTTGAGAGATGGAAATCTCAAACTCCCAAGGGTAGAGCGTTTACCAACTCAGGAGGAGAAGAATGATCCTAAATTTTGTAGGTTCCACAGAATTGTGGGGCATCCTACTAGGGATTGTTTTACTTTGAAGAGGATTTTCAATGAAAGAGTGCAGAATGGAGAGCTTGTTATCGAAAATAACGACGTTAGGAACAATCCACTTCCAACCCATAATAATCAGCGTGGTGCGTTAACGTCGTTATTCATGATCCTGCCACAGTAGAAGCCAATGATGCACCACTTGCCGAGGCAAGTAACGAAAGGAAAACAACATGAAGTTGAGGAAAATAATTGTGCTCCCATTGCTGCGGCACTTTTGAAAACTTCTAATTTTAGAAATTTCTTTGATCTACTTGGTTTTGATGAAAAGGCGAAGCTTGCAGCAGCAACTGCACTTGCGCAAATTTCTGAGGGACAATATGCCGAGTGTAATGCAGCGCAGCCCGTCAAAAGAATGGCTCGAGCGCATGAAAATGCAATCTTGTTCACCGATGCAGATATGTGTGTAGATAGTCCAAATCACAATCGACCATTATATGTGGAGGGCATACTTAATGGCTACCCAGTTAAGAGGACATTCATTGACGCTGGTTCTTCTCTCAACATCATGCCTAAGACTACATTGGAAGCTGCTGGTATCGACTATCATCGTTTGGTGAAGCAACCCATTTCAGTTAATGGCTTTAGTCATACTATAACGAAGACGATCGGAAGAGTTAATGTTGATCTTAAGATTGGGCCTATTCGTGGTATCGTTACTTTTCATGTGATTGATGCGCCTGTGTCCTATCATCTCTTGATAGGTAGGAAGTGGCTGCACGATCACAATTTAGTACCGTCGACTATGCATCAATGTATCAAAGGACATTGGAAAGGGAAGGATATATTTATTCCTGCTACGAAGAATCCTTTTGAGCATGATGAGACATATTTCATTGAGTCTACCTTCTTCAATGAGTATGCCGATGAAGGTGAGACAGCTATTGCTAGAGCTTCAGGTGTGCCATTACCCACTTGGGAAAAAGTTCAAGAGGGCCAACAAAAGAAAAGAAAGATGCGTGGTGTCGAGGCGGTAAAAAGAAGAACAAGCAGGTTGATGCTGTTGAAAGTTACGTCAGAGAAGATGGGCGGAGAGTATATCTCTTATGACGGTTTCCGGGGTCTAAGGAAGTTTGTTCTTCCTCAGACCCTGTACCAATTCAAGAAATTCAGCCCGCTCCTCAACAAATGCAAGATCAAATAAAGCCACAAAATGAAGAAATTGAGGAATTGGATCTAGCGCGACCAGGAGAGTCCGCGGCCAATTTTTGTCAGCAAATTTGTTACATGAAGTTAAGAGTCCTCTTATTGATTTGTTAAGAGAATATAGAGACGTGTTCGCTTGGGCATATGATGAGATGCCAGGTCTGGACCCTAGCCTTGTAGTGCACACACTAAATATTACCCCAGGCACGACTCCTATTAAGCAAGGACAACGAGTTTTCCGTCCTGAGGTGGAAGTTCAAATTAAGCACGAAATTGAGAAGTTGCTTCGTGCAGGCTTTATCAGACCAATCGAACACCCTACTTGGCTCGCGAATATCGTACCTGTTAGAAAAAAGAATGGTCAAATAAGGGTTTGCGTGGATTTTCGAGATTTGAACAAGGCTTGTCCTAAAGATGATTTCCCTTTGCCAAATATAGACACCTTGGTGGATGTCACTGCAGGTCATGAATTATTTTCATTCATGGATGGTTTCAGTGGATATAATCAAATTAAAATGGCAATTGGAGATGCCGAGCGTACTGCCTTCCGAACTCCTGTTGGGAATTTCTATTATACTGTCATGCCCTTTGGACTCAAGAATGCTGGCGCTACTTATCAAAGAGCGATGACAGCTATATTTCATGATATGATGCATGATTTCATGGAGGACTACGTGGATGACATAGTTGTGAAATCAAAACATGCATCTGACCATTTGGTCCATCTTCGAAAGGTTTTTGAACGATGTCGATTGTATAAGCTTCGCATGAATCCTTTGAAATGTGTTTTTGGAGTTGCTTCAGGAAAATTTCTTGGATTTGTAGTCCATAGGAAGGGGATTGATGTTGATCCCAAAGATACAAGCTATATTGTCTATGCCTTCACCTGCTACTTTGAAAGAATTGAAAACTTTCATGGGAAAGGTCTCTTATATTAGGAGATTCATACCTGCACTTGCAGAGATTTCATATTCCTTACATCAACTCATGAAGAAAGGAGTCACATTTGAATGGGACCAAGTCCATGAGGATGCAATTCAAAGAATTAAGGGAATTCTCACTTCTTCTCACACCATGACTATGCCTGTGAAGGGAGTACCGATGATATTGTATCTTACTTCTACTAGCAGATCCATCGGAGCCTTACTTGCACAAGAAATAGATGGCCAAGAACGGCCGGTCTACTATTTGAGTCGTTCGCTTCAAGGAAGCGAGGTCAAATACCCAGCTTGCGAAAAGCATTGTCTCGCGCTGGTGTTTGCCACCCAAAAGTTGCGTCACTACTTTCTAGCGCACAAGGTCAACCTCGTTACCCGATCAGATCCTATCAAGTACTTATTGTCACGACCAGCGTTATCTGGGCGTGTAGCGAAGTGGTTGTTGCTTCTCGGAGAGTTTGATATTACAATACAGGCTCCTAAAGCTATCAAGTCACAAGCCTTAGCTGATCTCCTAGCTCATTTTCCGAATGAAAGTGAAGATGTGATCACAGAAAGTATACCAGCGGAATTCCATGAGGACTCACTCATGATTGAAACAGAAGGAGAATGGTCACTCCAGTTTGATGGTTCATCGGGAAGTCAAGGTTGGGGAGCAGGAGTTGTATTGACATCACCCAATGGCCAAGAAATACCTTTGGCATTTAAACTCGACTTTCATTGCACTAATAATGAAGCTGAATACGAGGCATTGTTACTTGGGATCGTCTTTGCTTTGGAAGCTGGAGCAAACCATCTGTGTATTCGTGGTGATTCAAATTTGATCATTAAGCAAACTAATGGTGAATATGCCCTCAAGGAGCCAGCACTTGTGCCTTATAGGGCAGCAGTACAAGCTTAATTGGGAAGTTTGGAGTCGTAAGGTATGAACATACCAAGCGATCTACAAACCGTTATGCAGATGCATTGGCAACACTAGCATCCAAAATTCCGATGCATGCTTCAGATGAAAGCCTAGATGTTAAAGTTATCAAGAAAACCATTCCTTGCACAGCCTTGCAATTGTTAGAAGAAGATGAGGAAACAGGAGATGACTGGCGCGTTGGTATCAAGGCCAATTGGCGCAACCCAATGCGGCCTCCATAGTTACCTTGAAGAATTTTGTTCGCATCAATGGCGCCTTATACTTCAAAGGACTGAGGGCGTTCTATCACGATGCATCTGCGCGAAACAGGCTCGCCTAAAATTGGACAAGTATCATAAGATTTGGTGTGGGAAGAAGGACCTCCCTTGTATCGTCGCATTCAACGAGCAGGGTATTACTGGCCCACAATGGCTAAAGATGCATCTCAGGTGCAAATGCATTGTCCTAAGTGCTCTGAGTTACCAGATGCAAAAGAATGTAATTTTGTCGCAAGTGCTGAAGATTGGCGTCGTCCGTACATCGACTACTTGAAGAACAATGTGCTAACAACTAATAATACGGATGCCAAATTAGTAAAAAGGAAGGCGCGCAAGTACCTGATGCATGAAGATGAATTGTATAGAGTTTCATTTATGGGAAAGCCTCTTAGATGCATTGCATCTCCTGAAATGGAACAAATATTAACTGAGGTACATGCGGAGAATGTGGTGAACACCAAGGTGCGAGGAAGTTGTATTATCAATTACTTGACATGGGTACTATTGGCCAACCATGGAATCAGAGTTCCAATTTTGTTAAGCGATGCGTTCCTTGCCAAGAACATGGAGATGCGATTCATGCTCCTGCAGTTGCACTTCACAGTTAACAACACCATGGCCTTTCACACTTGGGCATTTGATCTAATCGGTCCTATTCACCCGCCATCTAAGGTTGTATTTGGATCCTAGCTGGAACTGAATGTTTTACTAAGTGGGTGAAGCTTCCTTTAAAAAAGGCGACGGACCAGTTGCAAGCTTCATTAAGGAGAACATTATATGCCGATTTGGGATTCCAAGCATCTTTCAGATAATGGCACTCCTTTCATCAATTCACATGTTCGACAACTGTTGGAATCATATGGTATTGATCATGTAAAGTCAACCCCTTATTACCCTAAGGGCAACGGCCAAGCGGAAGCTACGAACAAGACTCTTTTGAAAGTTCTCAGTCGTATGGTACATAACAACCATAAAGAATGGCATGATAAGCTATCTTTAGCACTTTGGGCTTAGGACTTCAAGCGGCGACCAACACAAGCAACACCTTTTTCGTAGTATGGTGCCGAAGCAATTGTGCCATAGAGGTTCTGATCCCTTCAGCACGATTGGATCAATGCTGAGCTTGAGCCAGATGCTTTACGCATAATAGACTTGGAAGCCTTAGATGAAAGACGAGATATGGCCAAAAACAATTTGATCAACTACCAACACAAGCTTGGTCTGGCCTATGACCGGTTGGTGAGGAAAAGGTCCTTTCAAGTGGGTGATGTTGTACTTCGTGCAGCCGAGCATGTGCGCCGAAGTATACCTGCACCAAAGTTCACGCCAAAATGGGAAGGTCCCTTCATTATACATGAAGTTCATGATAGTGGGTATTGCAAGCTCCTCAATCCGAAGACTGATGCTATTACAGCTCCTATAAATTTTCAATATGTAAAGAAGTTTCATATGTAATAGCATGATCAGTGATGATGATAGCTTGAATAATATGAGCTTGCTTACACATAATTATTTGATCAGTCGGGTTGGTTATATGATTATATTTGTATGTTGCTGCTGCGTAGTAAGAGACTTGTCTCCTATGCGCGCGACATTTATTTATGTTACAACATGCAGCTTGTAATTATTAAAATTTACTAAGCGCGTGGCATATACATGCTTTTTTTCTAAGTATGTTATGTTAACCATCACATTTGATGGAATGGAATGGTCAAGTAGTGGGTAATACCCCCTTGACAATTCTTGTGAAATCAAGAAGTCTTTGCTCGCGAAAGAAATAATAATTAAAACGCAAAGTCATAACATATAATGTGCCGCTACATGAATCTTACAGAGTTCATCGTACTATGATACGATACCAAGTGAAGGGAACAAAACTAAGAGAAAGTAGCATCATGTGAAATATTGTGCATGAAACATGAAACAAACACAAAGACAAAGTTCATGAAGTTACATAACTTAACGCAATCCTTGAAAAAAAAATATCATGACCAATGTAATAATCTATTCTGCTATAGAAGCAGTATCAAGACCCTCAAGAGAATTCTCCAATTCGAGTTGTGTCGCCTCAAGTTCAGCCTTGAGCCTCTCGTAACGTTGGATTAATGGTCGATGGTGCAATATCTTTTGTGCCTTGCTAGCAACACTCTCCAAGCTATCAATTTTAAACCCCAAGGCACGAGCACTATTAAAAGCTTGTACCAATAACTCCAAGTCAGCTGAAGAAAATGAATTCCATGGTCTACCTAGCAGCATACAAGCCCGACCTAACATCACAACCATAGCATTTGTGACTTCAGAACCAGGACAAATTGATCCTGCCCAAAAATCCCCATCACGTGCATGCAACCTCTTTAATGACTCCAAGTAAATAGGGGGGACCAGGAATTCATAAAAGGAAACGCTCTCCCCTGAAGTTATCATGTGCGGGTGCGTGTTCTCCCCTCCAACTTGCTCTGGTATTTCATTATTTGGAAGAGCAAGAGTAGTATCCTGATGTGCCAGGGGTTCGGAGGCATTATTACAAGGGACATCATCAATTCCCTCACCGTGAATCTCTGCAGCCAACGCTTCTGCATATGCATTAATATCTTCCTCCTGTATGCTTTCATTTCCATGATCACTTCTGTCGCTTCCAAAGTCGTCAGAAGCTTGCTCCTCACCAGCCATGTCCTCATCATCATCATCATCATCAATCACTACAGCAGATGTATTATCACCCCTTGCTTGCAATACCTTCCCAACACCATATCGATTGGGATAAGGGTGAGTGTTCGGCGAAGAAGACTTAGATGAAGCAAATATTTCAGAAGTGCTGGTGTTTCCATCGCCAGAAATATTTTTGTTAACCTCACTTTGGCTTGTGACTTGGCTTGTCCTCAACTCGTCCTGAAAAGGAAAGAAGGAGTGAAACCATGGTTAATGACATATCAATAGTATGTAAGGAAACGATAATATAGTTAGTCACTACTCATACCTCATGAAAACGTGAACGCTTAATATGTCTGACGACCTTGGTAGGAGATCGTGTTCTTTGGTTTTGAACTTGATTGGAAACCTTCTTGTTTGAAAGTTGGAAATAAAACTCAAATTTACGGACAGAAGGTTCTGGAAGCATGTCTTCTACCTCAGAGTTAACATAGTTCTTGAACTCTTCCAAGCAACGTGTCCAATAGGTCATCCATCCAGTAGAAATAACACCGACACGACTGCTAGAAGGAAAGAAGATTTGTCTGATGTTTGGGTAGATATATCTACAATTTTCGGGTGAAGTTCCTTACAACACTCTTCAAAATCTTCAATGATCCTAATAGTACGAGGAACGCCTTGATCAAATCCGAATTGACGGGCAACTCGATGAGGTAGATATGCTACAACACCACAGTCGAGGAACTCACCGGAAGCATCACACCAGTCATGGAGCGATGGGAGATTGCCGGGTGTACACCAAATGATGAATCCTACCTCAGCAGTGGAAAGACTTTCACGCTTATCTAACAGGTTCACTAGATCTTTAGAGCCTTGAGGATAGAAATCCGGATACCATTCATAACCTGCTAACTCTTTGGTATAAGGGCGGAAGATAAATTCTTGAACATTATCAATGACATCAATCAATGATCCCAATGGTCTCCTATCACCCATGCCCAAGCTCGGGGTTCAACAACATCAGGTTTCTCCAATGGGGGATCATAGTATTTCTTATAGCGCTCAGCAAAGAACAATTGCAAAAATGTCATAATCCGCGTAGCACATCACTACATATCGACCTTTTGAGCGCACTGAAGACTTGTGATAAAGATCTAGTCTTCGATACAAAGACCCCAAGTAGAATAGGCTTAGTGCAAAGCGTTCCCCACGTGATATGCGGATCGCTAGATGAAAGAAACGAGGCCTGATGCTGTTTTCAGGACCCCCAGGAAATATAAATAATGAAAGCCATAAGGAGAGAAAGGCCACCGGCTCCTCACTGAAATAATGAAACAATATGAGTGAGTTAGGTTAAAATTTCAAAGAAGATCATATAGAATAATAAATCAATAAAAGTACTTACTTGCTATTGTAGCCAGGACCATTGATATGTTCACCACCTTTCCCTGTTTGAAGAAATACTTGAACCATGAAGCGAATGTAAGCTGTCTGCGACTGTCCACTGCAGCTTCCATGTGACACTCTAACGAGGCTATCAAATTTTCATCCTCTTCAAAAATTTCACCACTAATGATATCTGTCAACCCTACATCATGTAGGCATAAGAGCATACACACATCTTCTAAAGTAGGGTAACTTCACCCCATGAAGTAATAAAACTGTGCGTCTGAATGCTCCAACGGCAAATGATAGCTCGCCATGTTCAATCTCCGTAGCACGAATGAAACTCAATTTGGAGGTGACCCATATCGAATCATGTACCCCTGCTTGATGAAGGACGCTGCCATACTTCCCAACAATGTACTCTACCCATGAACCCCATACTTGCATGAATAGCTTAGGACTAGGAAATTGGCTCTCTGAAAGGGGCAACTCTTTTCTCTCATTCCTGAATCGTAATATCGAAGAGCTATCTATAAACGCTCTATCTCCTGTGCGAGGCTCTTGACCTATAAAGCGTAATTCACCATCTATAGGTTGGCGTGGAAATAAATCTCGCTTGCGAATATCTGCCCAGAAGAAATCTTTTGAAATTGTTGTATCAACCCATTCATCTCGCGGTAACGGAACATCAGGCACATGTCCATCTATTTGTGTCAATACTTCATTCCTCCTAGCACTATTTGGCTTGCTTTTCTTAGTCCTCCTAACCATTTTCAGAGATGAAACAATGTGTGATGCTAGTTAAAGATCACCCAGTACTTAGCAATCTCAGTACCTGCATTGCAAGAAAATTAAAGATGAGTTAGTTTCATAAAGCAAAAGGGTGGGCTATGAAGTTACCAATACCCTACATGAAGAACTTACAAGAGACAAGAGTAGATGTAGGAATGCTCATAGACTTGAGAATGACGAAGGAAAGTGTACAAATATAGCATATAGATTATAGTATTCTTCTTGCCTTTGAAGAGTTTATACATGTAGATGTGATAAGATTGTTCACAACACATTTACCTAGGTAATGCAGGTAGAGACAAGTAAAAAAAAAAAAATTATTTTGAAGAGTTTATACATGTATTTGGAGTATTGACTTATTTAGCTCTCTATTGGTCTAGCTACGCTAAATTAATGCAATGGCTGGGTGGCTGAAAGTTTTTCAGTTGCTCTTGCTATCTGAGGAGAATCTTTTGACCCACTAGCATCAGCTCAAGGCATTTCTACTTACATTATGGAGACGCTAATAGGAAGCTGTATTTAACAAGAACAAAAGCGCATACTCATTCCCTATAAAATCTTTTATTGCTCCAATCTTTTAACAGAATGTCCTGTAATATGTGCTATGGATCATAAATCGAGTCTCGCACGTTTTATAATACATCAAAAATGGTTTCCATTACAAATTCAATATGTATTTTGCTTTTCTTTTTTTCTTTTTTTTTTCTTTTTTCTTTTTTCTTTTTTCTTTTTAAACTTCCCTGGCCAAAAGAGTGATATTGTATAATATCCTATTTTCTTCATGTAAGGCTTAATTTGTGATACTCAAAACATTCTTTGATAAACAGAGATTCCCACGTTTAATTCAAAGGACTTGTAGTTTTTCCCCATCCCTTACACCCTGGGTCATAAAACTTCACAATTATAAGTGTGGTGCCAGACTAAAAGAATCCAGTAGTTTTATAAGTTCGCAAAAGAGAAGAAGAATCTTCATGATTTCTTAACAGGCAATTCAATTGTTAGGAAGTCTCAATGTTCATTACGTAAGTGATGAAATGGTGCCAACAGCTTTGAAGATGGAATTTATGAATTGGATTTCTAAAAACCGGAAACAATTGGAGAATGGATATTAACTGTTATAGGAATTATGTCACCAATTCTTGTCCTTATTGTCAATGAAGAATTACACACAGAGATACCTATCAACTCTAAAATCCTTTTCGTAATCTAATATTGTAAGATCTGATATAAGTCATTGAAGTTTTTAAATCACATGGTAATCAGGTGACATCTACAAGAGAATCGAAGGGTTCACTCTGGTAAAACTAAAAGAGAAAGACTAATAGCTGCTCTTCTTTGTCTTTGTGGGTCCTCTTACAGAATACTAGGATATCATTATTGGCTTCTGCTAAAAATTATCAGCTATGTAGGAGTGTCTGTTTTGTGTGTGTAATGAGCTTTTGCATTTGGCATACTTCCAATTCACTTTGCTACTGGAATTTTTTTTCCTTGTATATGGTGCAGGATCGTAAATTAAGTGCTACAACTTAGCTTTGGTTCGACCCAATAATAACAATCCAATTCTACCAGAAAAACCATAGGATAACCATTTCTACATCTAAACAATCAACAAATAGCCGAGTTCTATCCCACCAAAAGAATATTACAGATATAATGAGGGCAGAATTTTATACCTTCAGTATTTTAAGTAGAGATGGAGAGAGACCCATTCGAGTAAAGCCACCATGGTCAGAAATGAATGTGATATTGTAGTAACTGATGAATAAAACTTGAAAATCATCCAAACCGCTGCAACAAAGCACCCACACTGACAGAGCTCACTTGGACCAACTAGAAGCTCGATTGGAACTCACTATTGGAGCATTCCACCATCAAGCGATTAGTTTCTGAGCAAAGCTACTACAATGTGTGCTATGTCACAATGGCTAGACAGAAATGGTTACAATAAGAGCCAGAAAAAGATGAATGATATTCCGAGATGAAAATGGATAGCCATAAGTAACACCAGCAAAGTTAGATTTTGAAAACACAAACAAAATAAGAAAGGAAAGAAGGTCGTGCAGCCTTACATGGTGATAATCTGAGCTCCAGTCTTATATGAAGGGAGAGATGGAATAATAAGGATACGAAAAGGAAGAAAGCAAAGGTAGAATAAGAAAAAAAAAAAAGAAACAAAGCAATGTGCCGAAGGAGGAGAAGGATTTTGGCCAGCCAGTTTGTCTTTTATGAATGAAACGTGAAAAGAAAATGAAGATAGCTACCAGTAGCAATTAAAAATGCGACACATGGATTGTGTGTTCTTTATTACATAAAGTGCCAGAAATGTATATGCTCTGGTTGGATTAGAAGAACAAAAATAAAACCCCAGTATATGCTGGCCCAAGAATAGAATGTCAAGATGAAAAGAAGCTACAATAGTACTGCCAACCAATAAAAAGTTAAACATTTCAGTCATGGTACAAGATTTGTAACCGCTTTAGCAGAGTGCATGTTTGCTGCGTGCTGGCAGCAAAAGTTTTAAAAAAATATATGTATATGGGCTGGTTGCAGGGGACCCTACTTGTGTCCTGCTTGTGTGCTGCTTTTTGGATAAAAAAAACGTTAGCAGAAAAGGAGAAATAGTGTCGATGGCAGTTTCGTGATTTTGAGATGGTAGTTTCGTAATTTTGGGGAGTTTTGAATTTTTACCGAGCGAGACCATATTCTGAAGGGAAACGGTCCAACGAGCAATACTCAAGCTTCGCTCGTGACCCAAGCTGGTTTTCGGTCAAATTCCTTCGTTTAGGCCTTCAAAACCGCGTTTTTACTATTTTTAGTAACTTTTTTCATGTCATATCTTTTCATAGGATAATCTTTTTTATATGCCGTCTGTGGCATTAATCTCGTCTGCTCATTTATTTTCGCTCTAGGTATTATTTAGATAGGTTTCCTTTTTTGGTAAAAAAGCATATTATATTCTAGGGTTTTACAGGAAGGTTCTATAATCTTCTCCAACAAACATCAACGGTGGAAGTTATAATTTACATATTAGGGGACTATATTTTATGGAAGATCAATGTTCAACATCATTTCTGGAAGAAGCCCGAAGTGCTTCGATATCCTACCTTATAGGAATGATATATATTGCTCTTCACTTCGATTCGATTGAGACAAGTATGAATGATGATATGGTAGAGGGCTTCATAAGACCCAACTCAAGCAAAGTCTTTATTAGAAGAGCGAGAAGATTCAAAAAAATCGATACAGGCTCAATCGGGCTCAATTTATGATAGTATAAACTATTCATGCAAAGTAAGGGAGGAAGATTTATGTCACAGGCATAACATACTGTTTTAGGAGTAAAGGAACAGGATCACTCAAACGAACGAAAACAATGTGGTGAATAACAAGAGCGTGAAAGCCATGGCCAGATGGTCTTAAGCTTCTATCAAGATTCTACTCCTATAGGGTGCAACAGAGTTCTCAAATGCAAACAATTACTGGAAAGTTGGTTCGAAAACGACAAAGAACCTTTATTACAGGCTGCAGCTCGTCGAGTATCTCAGGCTTTGTTCCTAAAGAAGGAGATTTATTTGACAATGTTGCACCAGATTCCTACATTGCAAGCCATTAAGAAATTAACACACCAAGCAGCAGTGCAGCTAGCACACATGCGCTGGATGAGACTTTTGTCATTTGAAAGGGCTTGATTAATGTCCAAATCCTTTCGATATGGCTCGAAAGACTTTGGTCAGGGGGCAAAATGTAGATGTACAAATTTGATTACAAAGGCCTTGAGCCTAATTCTTATTTGGATTTAACTCTTTGGGCTAATGTGACATGGCTTAAAGAGTTAGGCCCAATTCATTTGGGATGATCATGGGAGGATTGGCATGGAAGGCTTGGAGTGGGGCCCATTGGAATTGGCCTGCCTAGTTCCAACCTTTCTCAAATTGGCTCACACACATTACAATGAAGGCCTTATGGGCCTGGGTCCATAAGGGAGCCCACATCCATATCCATAATGAGAGTGTAAGCCCCGGAAAATTTCAGTAAATAAATCCAAGATGGACTATGAAAATAAACCCTAAAAATCACTCCAAGTTAAAACCGAACTACGAACGAGTCTTAAAATATAAACGAAAGTAGGAATTCATTAGTCTTGAGAAAATCTAAAAATAAAATAAGGACTACAAAAGTCCTTGAGTCCAAAAACCATTACGTAAAATAAACTGCTTACCTAATCTATAATTCATAAAAATCGGGATAAAAATAAAACACAGTGATAATTTGCTAAAAAGCAAGTTAATCCATAACATGACAATTTGAAGGATTAAGAGATCACCAAAGGCCAATTCCATAACTAGGCTTTGGCACGATTAAGAAAACTTTATCTACCAATAGTAAAATATAGACTTTGGAAATTCCCCAAACGACCAGATTAATAATCCTAAGAGATGGAAATCACAATAAAGCCCTAACGATCAAATCAAACTCTCAAGAATCATAGAACGAGTTAGAAATTGAAATCTCGTAATCCTAAGAAGGAAGAATTCAAGAAACGAAATAACAAATTTAATAATCCTTAAGTTAACTAATTGTTTATAAAACCTTAAATCGAAGCAAAATAAATTCAAAAACAAAACACTATGAAGATCCTTTAACAAAAGCAAATTATAAAAAATCAAGATTTCCCCAAAATCATTCCAAAAATCGATATTTGACTCAAACTCAAGAAAATCATATCTGGTAACCATTACCGATATAAACTCCGGATATAATAATTCAATTCAGGATTTCTGAAAAGCAGTAAGAGATATTAAGTACGTATAAAAATAAAATTTAAAATAAATTTCTCAATCTAAATACGTTGTATAAACAGAAAATCTCAGTTTCCAATTTGGCAAAGGTCTAAACCGGAAAATCATCCGAAAACCCTAACCGGAATACAATAGTATAAGTCCGGTAATCTAGCGCCCCTAACTCTAGAGGCAGAAAGGTAGTTTAAATATGTAGAATAGCTCGTAGTAATATAAGTTTAATTAAAAACATAAGATTGGTAAATTTCTGACCTATTTTGAAACCGTTCGGATACAGACTTCGAAAAGCGTATCCCGGGGCTCGAGATATCAAAAATATACCATTAGTACCATTAGACTCATAATTCCACGAGATTTCTAAATATATCAGTTATATAATTTTTCGGGTTATAAAAGTTACAGTTATAACCTTTTTATCGTATTTTCATTTCTACCGGTAATTGATTATTCTTTTGCACTATTCATTTTATTTCATTACACAATTTTATTATTTTTAAAATGTATACCCGGATTTCCTAGTAATCAAGTAAACTTCGAAACCCAGAAAATGAAACCCTAAACCGGTTTAGTTCAAGCTTTGTGAGAAAGGCTTAGAAACCCAAATTCCGGCTTTTCCACGGTTTCCAAATAAGAAACTTTTATAAGCAAAATTAATTTTGGATATAGTTCTTGATTATATTTCAAATCAAGAAAAGATCAGATTTTGAGAAAATTTCAATTCCAGGTCATCAAGAGACCCATTATAGAAAAGCGTGCCCCGAAACTAGAATTTCAAAAATTTACTTATGAGTACTCATTTGAATTGAAATAAAATAAGGATTTCAAAAATATAAAAATTTCATAATTTTTCGATTTATGAAAAATACAGTTATAGCTTTCTTATTCGTATTTCATTACTACCGGAAATTAAATTGTCTTGTCAACTATTCCTCACTATTCACAAGTACCACCTATTCTACCTATTAGCACACCCTATATTTGCAACACTTACCATCACTCAATCACTTCCCTTTTCAAAGGCTTTTTGTCTCCTAAACATTAATACAAATTATGACAATTTGTACTTAAATCAAATCAAAGACAAATCAATCAAAACAAAAAGAAAAAAAAAATCAAACTTTTCCCTCTCCTTCATGAATAGTGCTGGCGTGAAAACCCCCCCTACAAGCTTCAATTTGCAATTTTTTTAAAAAAATTGTTTTATTCCATTTTAACCTAATTCCAAGTGATATATAAGTTACACTTTCCTTCTCTCTCTTCATTCTTTCACTTTGCAAAGTTTTCAAAAGGTGAAAATCTCTCTTTTTCTCTCCTCTCCACTCCCCCTTCTTCCCTTTGGCCGAGACCTCCATGGCCTTCCCCACACACACACACAACTTGTTTCTCTCTCTTTTATCTCCTATTTTACTCTATGTAAAAGAACTTTTACTCCTTCTACTCATAGATCTTTGTAATGGCTAGGTCATTCTTGGATATTTCCAACTAAATGTCCCCATGATCTCTTGATAGGGATAAGGAAATATCAAAACAAGAATACCAAACCATCACAAAGTAGATCTTGTATTTAAAGGAGCTTTCATGCCAAAAGCTTTATGTTTATCCATCAAAAAGTGTTTTGAACCAAAGATCTTTTATAAAAATGTGGTTTTTATGTTTTCAAAACTCATTTAAGCATATGAAATAATAGATCTATCATTTTGCTACTCATAACCATGTAGGCATTTAAGGTTTCATTATTATTTTGTGTTTATGTGCATTAATAATCTTTAATGCTTTTGTCTTTAGTAAATAACCTTCTTAGTATATAGATCTATGGTTAGATAAGTTAATAAAGTAAAAAAGGAAAATACTTTTCAAGAAATAAACTTGTGTAAATTCGGATGACTTTGTAAACCTAGGATAAAAACACTTTTATCAACTTCTAAACATGTATTTTTCAAGAAAAATGAAGCCTATAGGTGATAGATAATGTTTGATGATGTTTTTCATCAGTTTAAATGAGTTTTTACTAAAGAAAATATTTAAAACATGAGATGAAGTCTAAAAGAAATTTAGAGTTAAAAGTCTTAACAACCAAATTCGTAATAATGGATAGATGGCTAGAAAACACTATTTTTCCAACTTCAAAAATGGTATTTTCTTAAATAAATGGAGTCCTTAGGATATAGGTATAATAAACACTTAAAGTTTTAAGTATATAATACATTTTTCCTAAAGAAATCAACTTGAAAATGGACTTTACTAAATTCGGATTTTTGGAAACCCCCTAGTAACGGACCCACTTAAAAGTTTATAAATGAAGATTTTATTTAAGAAATAAAGGCCTTAGGATATAACTAATATGAGGGTCAAAATTCTTTAAGCAAAATAGAGTTTTCCTAAAAGAAAATCCTTGTAATACGTAGGTGTGACTAAGTGTAGTAAACTCACTTATTAAACATTAATATGAAATGGTTTTCTAAGAAAAGTTTATGTAAATTATTTAAACCTAAAGAGTTATAAGAACTTAGGCTCATTAGATTTCATATCATAACATTCATGATAGGGAAAATCATTACCATGACATTTAGTTTCATTTTGTACTTAGGAATCTCAAGTGCATTCATGAAAACCGCATTTTTGGAATCAATAACACCGCTGTACAGATCTGATCCCTCATTTCCGAGGCTTAGATATTTTCAAAACTTGATTTAAACTTCATATTTAGAAAGCTCTTCTGAAGTAGACAGAAATCGATATAAAATTTGCGAGATTCCGAGTTAAAATGACCAAGTTATGGCTGTTTTAAGTTGGAACTCCCGCTTAGGACGCGAAGTACGAATTTGATAAGTTCGTTTGAAGTCGTTGGATTAGTTTGAGTTGAAATACTTATTAGAGTATTTCTTCCTTTTTTTAGGTTATCCCGAGTTCGACGATTCTCTACCACCGGATTATTATTACTAGAAGACCGGTGATCCAATGGCCGAGTGAGTTTTCTCCTTGTTTTGTTACCTTGATTGTGCTTGTAATTAGTCGCATTAGAATTTTAGGAACAAGATAAAAATCGATATGAATGGGGATGGGATATATGATGAGACTGTGATGAATGTATGCCAAGGAATACTAAAGCATGTCGAAACCACGATTTGATTGGATAACTGCACGGTTCATATTATTTATGTGTATGATATTGCCTGGTCACTCTAAAGAATGTATAAATATTTGACCTAAGCAAAAAGTAAATTGATCATGCATCGCATCGACATATTGCATTTGGTAGCGTGCTACTCCTACGTAGGTCGATCGGTATGGTCCGAGGACCCGTTTGAGTAATGAGATCCGGGATCAAAGCTCATTCATAGGAAACTAAGGCGCATCGGGGATGCATTCCATGTGTGAGCCTAGCCGAGGCGAGTGCTAAGAGCCGAGGGCTTGGGGACCAGCAACGGTCGTGTAGACTTCAATACCATCCCTAACCCAAGATACGGAGGGCGTAAATCCATTCTGTGCGTGGGTTCCGGTTACCCATGCATAATTGTTTGCTCACGTGCTTGTTCATGCATAGCATATGATTGATTAATAACTTGTTTGTTATGGTACGGAATTAAGGGAATTCTCACTAAGCTAGTGTAGCTTATACCCCAATAGTTGTTTAAATGAGCAGGTTATTCCAAGAATGCTAAGTGGGGACCGAGATGGTTCAAGCCGAGAATGATTTCGGGATTTCGGCAAGATATATGAATGCTTGAAGTTTTTGGCTAAGCTTACGATTTGCCTGTAATAGTTTTATGTAGTGAGGTCTTGGATAAATGTAATTGAAGTTTGATGATTTATATTTAGAAGTATAGTGTTTGTATTTGGAGTATAATTGTATTTCCTTTACATTGTTACTCAATTGTATCAACATAAAACGTATCATTCTGATGTGTCTCCTCTATATGTTAGACGCCTTGTACATAGTATAGAAGCCTTCGCGTGACTGAGGTGGTCATTCTTAGGCTTTAATATTGTGTACGGCGGACTGCCACGTTTAGGGTACCCTTCGGGCGTGACAGAGAGGGACTCATCCTAGCCGTCGGTCGTTTGTCTCATCTGACGGACGACATCGACAGCTAGATTCTCTATAAATACCTTAGTCCTTACCTCATTTGGACAAGGTGAAATCTTGGACGAACGCCGTCGTGCTGCCGATTTCCGTCTTGGTGAATCAAACACTTAATTTACTCAAGAACATACACGAATCCATAGTACTCAGTGAGGTTGATGCTATTTAGCTCCCTTACCTGTCACACGTGTGTTAGAGCCTATTGAGATTGCTTACTCCTCCTCCCTACACGATTCTCTCTTGATCATCCTATCACGTGTTGTTTCCCTAGGTCACGTGTAGCGCGATAGTCACGCGACACGCACGTGATCGTTGCATCCGGATTCATACCCACACAAGATGAAAAACATATCCAAAGAGTAACATTTTTTTCATGAATGAGACATAGATAGGTATATCATCAAAAATCATTTATGAATGCTCTTGAGCCATTCCAATAAGTGGAAATGATAGATAATTGTATGAATTAGTATTGCTATTAGCCCCAAAATCTCTTAACATTCGCTTGTTTCCTATTTATAAAATTTATATATGCATTAAAATATATAAAGTTAAGGGGATTGAGAGTATCATGAGACACAAGTCTTTCTATCCTCCTTCTGGAGATGTAACTTAATCTCTTAGTCAGAATGCAATTGAATTTTCACTAATTAATTTATGTTTTAAATTCAAGTATCAATATGTAATGATTCATTAGGCAATAGTATCCAACATAGAGAGTTCATAGTTATAAGATTAACAACTAGTATTAATCGATATTATATCATAAAAGAGACTAAAATTGACTATTACTAAATGAAGAAGAATAATCCTATTTGTCCAATGTGATTATAAAAATCAAATCTCATTTAAAGGTTGATATAACAAAAGACTCATATAAATTCAAATAACAATTACATGATGCTTCAACTTTAATTGTTTTAATCTTACCAATGCAGATATATCTTTCACCATTACTAGTCTTTCGACAACTTAAGTAACCCTACATAAACACATTGATGTGACTTAATGCACATTAATTTAGCACCATGTATGCGCATTACTAAAGTCAAATTAATCTCTAAACAAATAAAATTAAGAAGTGTATCCTTATTTGTATGTTAAGCATGATAGTTGGTACAATGTTTTTTCTTATGGCCTTTACAATGTAAAAGAAACAAACATTTTAATTTTGTTTTGTGTTGTTTCTCTTTGGTGTCTGTACTATAACTGCCTTATCCTTTCTTTTTTATGTTCTTTTTTGTCCTTAGATTTACTGGATAAGTGAGCACTTTCAGCTTTCTCAAAGCATGAGATAAACTACATTAGGAAAATAATGAACATGTGATGGAATCTCTCCAATTAATGATAAGAAAAAGTTATAAAAAGCATTAACATGATTTCATCAATGGACAAAGAAAAACAGAGTTTGAATCATTCATATATATACTTATGAACTTAAATATTATTTGAACTTGTTGCACGAACTAATTTTTATAGGTAGATGAACTCTTACAAAAACATAAAAAGCGATTAGAGAAGCGTCAAAAGGTTACCCAGTATAGCCACTTCGATGCTTAGGTCAATACATGAGTAAAGATGATATGTCTATGGTAAGATAAGAAAACTCTCTCTCTCTTCTCCCCATACCTACCACCACCACCACCCCCACCCACCCACTCCCCACCCCCCTCCCCTCCCCCCCAGAAAAAAATAAATAAATAAATGAAAAGGGAAGGGGATATTTATAATGTTTAGGTTCATACTAAGGTAGGCTTCTTCTTGGCAACTAACCTGGTACCCAAGGTAATGAGGATACCCGAGCTGAGAAGTCGGACTTCACGGAGTATTTGCTTTGTTCAGAGATTATGAGGTCATCAAGGTCGAGCTCACAAGGTAGCTATAGACGAGCTCGACCAACTTTCCTAAGGTGAGGGTCCTCGACGAGACTTTGTGCCGTTTTCCTTAATGGAGCCTTAGGTCTCATTACCTTTCTAGGAGGCTGAGATACCGTAAGTAGTGGGCCTCTCCTACGTCTATTAATGTTATAAGTTTTGGGGGCCTTAGAGACCAATTGGACCAATGGCTAAATTCCACTGTCAATAAAACTATTTTAGAAGCTTAGTGTTTCAAAAGCATAATAAAAAATAAAGTTTCCATTTTTGGAACAACGACCAACATTGAAGATCTAACAACATGAATTAGATATAATAGGAGTTATATTCAATTTTTCCACTAATAGTTCAGACAAATATCCAATGTTTTCCACTAAAGTTTCCGTTTTGGGAATAACGACCTATATTAAAGATCTAACTCCATGACTAAGATACAATAGGGAGTAATATTCAATTTTTCCACTAATAGATTGGACAAATATCTAATGGGGATTTTGAATTATCTTCTTACAAGTTGAATATAATGTTTTTAAGTTGAAGCTTACAAATAATTTTTCATAAATTCATGTTTGAGAAAGAAATAACATGATGTACATATCAATTTTATGAAAATATATTATATGAAAATTTCCAAGCATGAGCAAGTTGATTCAAGGACATAGAAAAGGAGATCATTGACAACTCAATGAATTCTACTTATAAGGAAGGTAATCTCCATAAAAAGGAAGGATTTCAAATGGAATTCTCTTATTTGTTTCTTGTGACAACAAGTATCAAGCTAGAAATATTTACCATGACTAGAAGACTTCTAGAATGATTCTCCACCAGCTATTTTCCATTTTTATGGAAAATTTGAATAACTCTTGCTAGAGATTTTCAACGGCAAGATTTGCAACGGCTAGCACTTAAGTTCTTAACCGAAATTGCTCAAAGCTCAACTTTCAAGCAAAAGAACAAAGAAATATTGAAACAAATTATTGAAAAAAATATGGAGGAAAAATATTGATGCATTTTTTAGTTGATATAAAATATTTCTTCCCCAATACTTAAAAAAAAAAAAAAAGAGAGTTATCAATAGCACAATGATTGTATAAAAGTGACAAAGAACATCTAAACACCATGAGTTTGCTTTGATAGAAGCTAAGATAAACGATATGGTATGTTATGTTGCAAAGGATGCAAAACTCTTTGTACTTCTTCATTCTTGGATTAAATATAGCGGAACAACTAGTAAAGACAACCAAGACCCGATGTGGAGCTGGAAGAGTGGATTAGCACATAAGGGGATCCATCATACATAGTCAGCACTTTCTCTTCTCTGTATCTTTTTATTATTATTTTTTTGTTTCTGCATTTTACTCGATATTAAATCTAAAATTAACTTAATACTTTTAGATTAAATCCCTACCAAGAAAGAGATATTAAAAGTTTAAACTTGATCATATCACAAGTTAAGAAATCAAGAGAGCTTTTCAAATACAACTTTAATGCGATTTTTCAAATATTGTTTTCAATAATAGTTTGAGAAACTGTTTTAGAACTTACTTAGCAAACAATTCTAATATCAGAATTTGCCAAAAGATTTCAAGGTAATTTATTAACCCCTTAGCTTTTGAGACTAGCAATTAGTATCAAAATAAATGCTTGTTATTTAACGAATATTTGATCTTAGTGATGGCCAAGTTTAATGGTTCAATTGGTATAAATATAGCTATTTATTTTGACGATACTAACTTCTCTTTTTACAAGGTGCGCATGGAGTCATACGTTAAGGAAAACAATTATGCTTCGTGGCAAGTGATTGAAAATAGAGATGACAAGTCAAAGCGGAAAGTAGCTCAACAATATCTAATAATGACAAAAAAAAAATCAAGAAAAATAGTAAGGTAATATTTTCTTAATACCATCTCTTCATGCCACACAACTAAATCAATATGGGATGACTTTGTGAAACTTATATAGAATACTAAACAACTACCTTATTGCAACAATATGAACTCTATTAGTTCAAAATAGATGAAAATACTGGAGATTCTTTTAATCAATTTACTATGATTACTAACACACTTGCAGCTTCCATTCCTGTTGGTCCCTCTTTTATTATCAAGAAGGAGGGTTGAATAGGTTATGATAAAAATTTTAATTTTAATCCTTTAAAATTAAATCCCTTCGTTTGAAATTGTGAGAACAAGTTAAACAAGCAAATAGAATAAAATTTGCAAGAAATTAAAAGAAGAGGGAAGAATAGCTAAGTCAATGATATATAGTGGTTATGCTTGTGTGTTAATCCATTCTTCCAGCTCCAAGCTAGGGATGTTGTAATCCATAAAGGTATGTTCCACTAATCTAATTAAAAACTTGTTTACAAGTAGTTTACAATTCAACTCTACTCAGCCCCCTTAGCTTCACCTAGCTAACACCACTATAGAGTTTCTACTTATAATACAAATCCAAGGAAGGACACACTATAGTTAGTAAGAAAGAAAGATCGAATAAGTTTGCAGCAAGGAAATTGAGTGCATGAAATTTGGATCAGAAAATTGCAAGTAAGAATAGCTTGTAATTTTTTGTGGTTTGTGTTCTGTATATCTTCCATTTTTAATGCTTGAATTTATATGTTTCTTGATCTTCAACATTAAAAAAGATTAGCCGTAGGTTGTTGGATATTTTTCTTCTAAAATCTTAGATGTTATCTTGAACTTCTTATCTTAAATTTGAAATTCGTATTTGAATTCAATTTTGAACGTAACAACTAATGCTTGATATTTATCCTAAAAAACGATCCTATATTTATCCTAAAGAAATCATCCAAGCCTGATCCAAATAATCTTTAATAGTCTTCATCATATCCCATAAAAATAGGAAAGTCCAACCATGTTTATCTTCAAGTTCCTTTTGTTAAAATTGGCTCTAAACTTCAAATCTTTACGTGTGTTGATGATATGAACAACTAAAGGTAGTTGATGTCCTCATAATACTGATATAAAGTTACAGTAGCAAATAATCGATTTATAAAACTCAATATTGCAGAATTCCAAATGTATTCATCTTTTAGAACTGGGCCTTGAAAACTCGTTAAAACTTAATTTAAACAAAGTTGTGACAATCTTAAATTGTGATCTCAAGACTGATGTACGTCCACCTTATGAAGTTCATTATGGGTTGTCCTTTTTTTTTTTTTTTAGGTTAACATTACTAAATATAGATTTTGGACAAGCCTCTGGACAAATTGATAGTATTTATTATTGTATCTTTTTCATTAAAATCTGCACACTTAATAATTTAATTAGTTTTCTTTAATTTATTTTTTAATCATCAAAAATTTCTTTAAAGAATAACATTCTTCCCTTTTTTTATGATAGCAAAATCTTTCTAAATAAATGATATTGATAATTAGCTCATAAATTGTATGTTACCATTGCGAATGGTAGCTGATAAAAAAAAAAATCAAATGTTGTATATGGGAACCTTTTCGGTTATTTTTTAATTGGGATCACATATACAAGAATGTCAGCAAATGAAAAAGAAAAATATAAGCATTGTTTCACATATGAGCTCGTAAACAAGAAATTACCAATACATAAATTATAGAAAATTTATTATCGTATTACTCATGCAAAAATAAAAACCAACAAAATAGCAAAGAGTCCAACTAGCATTAATGGCTGCTTAGCCATTATCTCAGAAAAAGCTACCATCGGAAGCTCCCTTAGTGAAGGTTCGAGAAGAAGCAACAAAAAAGAGGAGCCTCTGACTTAGTGCCATTGGCAAAAGAAACAGGGCACAAAATGTCTAAAGTTCGTGCAGATACATAATTACAAAACACTTGGTAATCAAAATATGTGAAGTTTTCATTGATCTTCTTCCTTGATCCCATGGCTGCAAGGTCATGGGCTACCCAATTTGCTTCTCTAGTTGTTTACATCAAAGTTATCATTTTGTTGCTCCCTTGCGGCATCCACATCAAATGCCTGCATTTAACAACAACGTTAGGTGTAAAATTATCAGCTGCATTAAGTATGCACTAATTGCATCCTTGGAATCAGATTCAATACTGTCATCATGTAGGGCATGTTCCTCGAACCATTTTAGTCCATGATAAATAGCCCAAACTTCTGCAATTAGTGGGGATGTGGTGAACTAGCATCTAATATGCCCACCATATAAGAACCTTGAAAATTTCTTATAATGATCCCAATAATAGTAGGAACCTTAGAATATTTAAAGCTGCATTGTAGTTTATTTTGGTTTGTGATAGATGGGACGGTTGCCAATGACTAGTAAATTGAATACCATCTTTCCTCCCTTATTTGGAAATGCATCCAGAATTCATTGCCATTAGCTCTACAATGGTCTACCCAGTTTAGATCAGACTTATCAGCGAGCACTCTTCTATTACGTTCATGCCATAACTCTCACAAAAGAACTGTTCCCATTACTTGTGAAGGACAAGTTGTATATTTTGATATAAACTTCCCCCACTTGAATATTTTGTCTAACTAATTAGCCATGTTCAATTCTAGTCGAATTGTAGATATTGTTCTAGGCCTAATCTCTGTTCAACCAGTTGCACTTCCCTATAATCCTTAACCAGAAGCAAAAAAACACATTTGATGTCTACATCCATTCCACGTTATGCAGGTTTTCCTTTGTTGGGAGCTTATTCCAACAAACTCTCTAAAGGAACATTTTAATTTTAGGATAAGTGCAGGCTTTCCAAGTCCAGTCAAAGTTCTTTCCTACTACGTATGATCTGTCTTCCTCGTCATGAAGTGCTTCATAGGCTGAGCCAGTTGTGAAATGATCATCTGATCTAAGATCCCATATCAATTGATCATTGGGTTCTCCAGGGAGCAAAATTAGTTCCCCTAAGAAAGCTCCAATTTGATCATATAGAGGGTTTGAGATTATCTCCTCATTCTAAGCTTGATCAAAGGTTGTGTCCTTTGCTGAGTAACCGAGAGGACCATAGATCCAATCGATGAGTTGACCTTTTCTAACCTACTTATCTAATCGGAATTTTATTCTTTTCTTGTTTTTTGATAAATAGAAGCAATAATTGTTCATTTCAACCATATTTCTTAGAATCTCTCTCAACGTTTCTAAGTATACTCCCATAGATTTATTATTTCCTCTACAACTCTTCCTTTTCATAGGTTTGGACCATAAAGGTTTCTGTTTATGTAAGTTCTAAGCTAGCTTCCAGAACACCGCTCTATTCTTTTTCCTTATGTCTTACACATTAGCTCCATTATTTTCTTTTAGTCTTTTAACTTTCTCCCAACTAATGCCATAAAACCCTTTTTCCCTTCTTTAAAACCCAGAAAAAATCCCTCATCAATTTCTCTATTTAATTAATTATATTTCTAGGGATCCACATGCTTGTATATAGTAACTTAAAATGCCAAGTATAACTTATTCCAGTACAATCTTCCTCCTTGACATACTAAGCATTAAGGATTTCCAACCCATTTAAGATGAATTTAGAGTCAGTACCACTGATATTACCATTTTCTCCTATAGGAAAACCTATATATTTCCCAATCTTTTAATCTTCTTTTAATCCCTCTATAAAAGGATTTGTAGTGGATAAATAAACAATAAATAGAATGTATAAAATAAAAGAGATGGATAGAGAAAAACAAGCCACAAATATAACGTGGAGTTTGACCTTTTGCGTAACCATACAAGGCAGATCTATATTCGATATTCATAAAAGATAATAACTTTTTGTACTCATCAAAATCACAATTGATATAATTTATTTTAACAATCTCCTCCATTTTGATGAGGGCAAAACAATTATGTAAAATTTTATGATTTCTTTCACAAAACAAAACAAAATAAAATAAAATAAAAGCTTCCCCATAATTTTGCAGTTATAGCATCAAGTTGAGAGGCAAGTTAAAGCATATAAATTTTTCTTCTCCATAAACATTCAAAGATTGCACATATTGCACATATAATCTTATTGTTTTCATCTATGCTTTCTCCCCCATTGACCTCATAAAAAAGATTTGATATTAATAGAAAAATAGGCAGAGACGATATATATAAAAGATCATATACGCAGTTCAATAAAGAGAGTTATACAAAGAATCATCAACAAAACTAAACAACAGAGATCAAGAAGGAGGAGGGTGATGATGATGAATAGAGTAGAAGTGATGCATGAAAGTCTGAAAATCGGAGCAAAGATCTCAAATACGAATCTCAATGGTATTTAGTCGAGAGTCGATGTGTTGCTGCCATGATGAAGTAGAAGTACCAGGAGCAGATGAACTAGGATGTGGAGCTAAAGGCTGATCCTCATCATCAGAATCTGTGTCCATGCCAGAACCAGAAGTAATGCGCCTCTACCAACCAAAGGCTCTAAAGGCTTCTTCCTTACCCAGCATCTATCTTGCCTTTTCCATGATCCTGAATTGATGGTGTTGAAAGAAAAAGTGGAAACCTAAACAACCTGAGTCTCTATGCAAAACACAACACCCTTGTTCTTGAGAACTGGGTAATCAACCTACTACCTCTCAATACAGCCTGAGCCGCCTTGTTGGTCACAATCTTGAAGATTCGAAACATTAAGTCTAAGAAGTAGATCTAATCACCTCTGATAATGTGGACCATAAACCGGAGATCCTGCTAAGTAGCTGTAGTTTGTTGTCCCTTCCATGGCATATAATTATCTGTCAAAAATTGATGTAGAATCCATCGCCTAAGGGATACTCTAGAAGAATATAAATTGCACAGTTTGCACCAATTTGGACCCCTCTCAACTACAGTAAAGAGGTCCTCATAGTATTATGCCCCATCAAATGTACTAGGCATTAGAGCTGGGCATAAGGACCGTGGCCCACGGCCGACCCATTTACCTGCTGAAAAAAGGAGGGTATGGCCAATTTTTTTTTTTTTGCCCGTTTAAATACCAGCCAAATTGGCCGGGCTAAGCGGGTTGGCTGATGACCGGCCGGGTCGGACAACGGGCCAAAGTAAAAAAAAAAAAAAAAGAGAAAAAAATGTAAGAATAAAAATAGTGCAATAATATATTTGTGATTATTTAGGATATATTATGAAAGAAAATAGATTAATACATACATCATAAGCATTATAATATTTTTTTAAGTATATATTTATTGATTTAAACATAATATAATATCTAATAAATTATTTAAAAAACTTGTTTTCATTTATAAGTAATGAAAATGGTAATAAAATTATTTTTTAATAAATATATAATCTTAAAATATATAAATATTCTAATTTTTATATAAACTAACATAAGAAAAATAAAAAAAAAAAAAAATTATTTGGCCCATGGGCCAAAGCAGGCCTGACCCAGGCCGAGAAATTTTGGCTTGTTTAAAAGCAGGCCAAAATGACTCGGCCCGTTTAGCCCACGGGCTGATGTGGGGCCGGCTCGGCCCGGCCCACCAGGCTTGTTTGCCCAGCTCTACTAAGCATCCTAACTCATCCATCATCCAGTCCAATCAGAGTACAAAAATCTAAGTGGGATATCTCCTTCCATACATAAAAGTATACAACATAGGTTATAACTATTAAACCCAAACTTCATTCCAATACCCAGACTTCCATCATCCTCCGAATAATCAATTAAGTTGCAATAAAAATGTTTAACAGCTTCCTTATTCACCTCAGCAAGAAAATTCATAGTATTAAAAATATTATTTGACACAACTCTAGATATTTGAGAGATTCTAAAGAGTCCTAGAACATTAGCATTGTAATTTCTTCCTAGGTCAATTGGAAGATCGCGGAAGAGAGAATACCTATTAGAGTGCTTTTAGGATGGGAAGAGAAACCCATCAAATGCTTGAGGAGCAGGTGGGGCACGACCCATGTCATTCTTGGAGGCATGATGAAGGCGAAAAACAGAGAGGACAAGAGAGATAGCGAGGTTGACCCAAGCGGGGAAACCAAGAGAGAGAGAAGAGCGACCCAAAAAGAGAAGAAGAGAGAGGAGAGATAGAGGTTGTGGGAGATGGTGAGGTGGTGGTGGGGTGAGAGGGGGGTGGTGAGAGGTGGTAACAAGAGAAGAATTTTTAAAGAGGAAAGGGGAGAGCGTAATAGAGAGAGAGGTGAAGGGAGATAATGACATAAAGGAGAGAGAATCAGAGATATATATGTATGCAACAAAGAGGGGTACCAGCGAATCGATGCACTATTTTGCTTAACACCATACCAAAACAACCTTTGGTCAAGCATACCGGCGAACTAGTGTAATGAAGATCGGTGAGCTGATTTATGCCAAACATGTAGCATTTAAAAAAAAATTGCATAGAAGAAGGTCCAAAACAAGCACATGTAAGATTTTTAAGCATTTCTTATATTTATCAGCATGTTTAGCCTAAAATCTTGTTCTATATCAACTTGGTTCAATAATACTTAGCACTCATCTTACTTGATCATTCCCAATTCTCTACTTAAAGTACAAAAACAATCTTCACTCAAGAGTTTTGTAAAAATATCAGTAATTTGATTATTTGCATCAATAAACTCTAAGCAGATATGTTTGTTTAGAACATGGTCTCTAATCAAAACATGTCTAATTTTGATATGCTTGGTCATTGAGTGTTGGATCGGATTTTTAGTCAAATTTAAAGTACTTATATTATCACAAAGAATTGGAACATTTTAAAAAATTAAACCATAATCGAGTAATGTTTGTTTCATCCATAAATTTATGCACAATGGATAAAGTCAAATAATGCTCAATTTTTATTGAATGAATCATGCTTAATTGTTATGGATTTTATAGAAATTATGAGGAATTGGTACTTAAGTGTGCTCAATGTCATATTTTAGGTCTTGAAGGAATTATATTACAAGTCAAACAAGTTTGGAGAATATTGGTGCAAGTTTGAAAGTGGAACAAACCAACACCGACCATTTAGAAAAGTATACTACTGGCCTAAGCTCTAACACAGACAATGTAGAAATAGAGCAACATAAAACTTCAATTCTGTAACTGTACATCGGTAAATGGAAGTTCTACATCACCGGTGTATAGCCGGCATAAAGTGTGCATAGAATTGAAAACATTAACATCGTCATTAAGACCTCTGGTGTATAGGTGGTATAGATCATGCACAATAACTAAAATATAAAAGCCACCTCAACTCTATTGCAACATAGTCAACATTTCTTCTCAAACATTGATTTTTAATCCAACGCTAGCAAGGTACGCCATCGGCATACATTTGGAAACTGCCGATGTACGTTATGACGAATCAAATTCTAGAATTCTGCTACAAATGCCCGACGAAGTGTTTTGCCATTTTTCATTCTCTTTGCCCTTTTTTCATTAGATTATATCTGCTATTAGTATAGTTCCAAGCCCTAGAGATATTTTCATGGATTTGAGTGGCTAAAACTATTTTCCAGCTGAAGAGATTATCGTACGTTCGGTTCTTCAAGGATTACGAGATTTAATTGAGTTATTTTGATATGTTCTTATTTTAGATATTTATATATCTTCTGTTTGTCTTGTTATTATTATCTTGTTTAATTGATGCAAACTAGGGCCCATTTTTTCAATTAGCAAGGTAATTACTGCCAATTAGAATATCAAATCCATAATTGTTTGATTGTTCTAATATTTATGGTACAATAACTTGACTGATTATAAGATGGGTAATCAATTTGTGTTATAGGGATATATAATCTGGTCTAAATAGTTATCTTATGATATGTTGACTAGAATTGGCAGTCTCTCTTGTTCTTAATGCTATTGATAGATTAAACCCTAAGAGTTTGTTCAGGGTTGTTTAATCGATAAAGGAAATAATCAAAGATCTTGTTTTGTTTATCGATAAAGTAAGGAGAGATAAGTTGTTAGAGCTTGTTAGAAGCCATAACCAGTTTATCCAAGATAAAGAATGGAAATTTTTGCATCAATGATCAATCCTCTGAACTGAGCTGTGATAATTACTTTGGTTAGGAATTCTATTGATTCATATTTTGTAATGTTTATTAGCTTTAGATATAATTAGTTTTCTTTGAAATTCATAAATTTTCCCCCTTCTTCTTTTCTTTATCTTACGTTCTAATAGAAATAGATTTTACCAATCCCTATTGATCGACCCTACTCACTGCTATATACAAGTTATACGAATTTTAAGAATAGTATTATATATTTGTTGGATTCGACACCCACCAAATTTTTGGTGCCGTTGTCGAGGATTGGTATCAAAATAAATTCATTTCTATTCTTTTATGACTCGTTTGTTCTCATACAGTGAACTCTAATTTGATCCATAAATTAAGAAGAATGTCAAGGAATTATGAAAAGAAACCAATTTGCATGCAAAAGACTCCACTATATCATCATCTCCTGGATTAAACTTAGCACTTGACCTAATTGATTCATCCAGTGAATCTGAAGAAAAAGAAGAAGAACAAATGGCTAATCAAGACAAAACCTTGAGGAATTTAGCTGCACTAGATTTGACTGAGCAACCGCTTTGCATTCAATATCCGGAATTGAATGTTGCTTTTGAATTAAAATCTGGTTTGATCCATCTATTGCCCACTTTTCATGGTTTAGAAAATGAAGATCCTCATAAACACCTGAAAGAATTTCATGTGGTGTGCTTTAGCATAAGACCGCAAGGAGTATCTGAGGAGAAAATCAAATTGCATGCCTTACATACTCCTTAAGGATAGAGCAAAAGATTGGTTGTTTTATCTGCCTCTAGGTTCTATTACCACATGGACAGATATGGTCAAATTATTCTTAGGCAAATTTTTCCCTTCTTTAAGAGTTGCTAACATAAGAAAGAAGATTTGTAGAATTAAATAGAAAGACACTAAGAACCTTCATGAGTATTGAGAGAGGTTCAAACAATAATGTGCGAGTTATCCACAACATGGTATATCTGAATAACTTCTCATCCAATACTTTTATGACGGATTGCTTCAAATGGAGAGAAGATGATGCATGCAGCTAATAGAGGTGCTATAGTGAACAAAACCCTTAGTCAGGCTACAAAATGATTTCCATTATGGCTACAAATTCACAATAGTTTAGATTCCGACATGATTCCTCTTCAAGGAAGGTGAAAGAGGTAAATGTTTCTCATCTTGAAAATCAAATTTCCAATCTAACCTCTCTTGTTCAACAAATGGTTTTAGGCAATCCATAACAAGTGAAAGCTTATGGGGTTTGTGCTGCTTCTAGCCATGTCATTGACATGTCCCCTGCACTTTAAGAGGACTCCCATGAGCATGTCAATGCAGTAGGAGGATTTCCAGGACTATTACAGAGGAAATATGATCCCAATTTCTAGCACTACCACAGAGGAAATATGATCCCTATTCAAATACTTACAATCTTGGATGGATGGATCATCCTAACTTCAGCTATGGAACTAGGCCACAAGACTTTCAACAGTATCAACCAAGGCCCCCAACTCCTGCATCACAAGCTTCTTCAAGGTCAGGTATTTCTCTTGGGGAAATTGTTAAATCACTTGCTATTAACACGAAGCAATTTCAAGATAAGACAAAGCAGAGCATTCAAAATTTGGAGAATCAGGTAAGTCATCTTGTATCTTCCATAAGTAGGTTAGAATCTCAAGGTAAATTGCCTTCTCGAACTGTTACTAATCCAAAGCACAAGGTTAGTGCAATTACTTTGAGATCTGGAAAATAATTGCAAGAACCTCATAAGAAAACACACAAGAACAACTTAGATGAAGAAAAAGAGGTAGTGAGCCCACACCATTCAGGCAATCAAGTTGAAGGACCTTCAGCTAAACCACCTAAGGCATTTGTGTCTACCCTCCTTTTCCTTCTAGCTTAGCCAAGTCCAAGAAAGAAGAGGAAGAAAAGGAGATCCTTAAGACTTTTCACAAGGTTGAGGTAAATATCCCTTTACTTGATGCAATTAAATAGATACCTCGATATGCTAAGTTTCTTAAGGATTATGCACTAACAAGAAAAAGCTAAAAGGAAATGAGATGATATGTATGGGTGAGAATATTTCAGCTATCCTCCAAAGGAAGCTTCCTCATAAATGCAAGGATCCAGGTATGTTTACTATTCCTTGTAAGATAGGCAATGTTGGGAATGAAAAAGCCACTGTGTGATCTTAGAGCCTCTATTAATGTCATGCCTCTATTTGTGTATCAGTGCTTAAATGTTGATCCATTGAAAGAAACGGGTATAATTCTTCAACTTGCAAATAGATCAAATGTTTATCCTGAAGGTGTTTTAGAAGATATTTTGGTGCAAGTTAATGGTTTGGTTTTCCTTGCTAATTTTTATGTGATTGATATGGAAAATGATGATTCTCTTAATTCATTATTGATTTTATTAGGGAGACCATTTCTTAGAACATCTAGGACCAAAATTGATGTGCATGATGGTATATTTACTATGGAATTTGATGGTGAAATTGTTGGATTTCATGTTGATGATGTGATGAAATGTCTTATTAAGGTCTCTCATGTTTTTGCTATAGATGTTGTTGAGGTGAAGGACATGAAAGATGCTGATCACATGCCATTTATCATTGATCAACCAAATTCTACCACAGGTGGAGCCCTAATTGATGACAAAGAACATAAGATAGTGCTGAAAAAAAGAGATGAGGAGGTCATGCAATGTGCTAGAAAGTGTAAGGAGGATGAAAAGATTGGTGTCTCTAGTGATATTTTCTTTTATCAACTATTGAGAGCGCTTGATGGTGAAAAAGCTAGAGCTTTCCAAGAGAAATCAAAGTTTAAGGGAGACTCTGAAGCTAAATATAGGGAATCCTAAATTTTTGAGCCTCCATGACAAGAAGATGTAAAAATCCAGCTATGGGCTATAAAGGAGCGCTCCATGAGAGGTAGCCTATGCTTAATAAAAATAGTTTTAATTTTATTTGTTTTTCCTTTTGTTTTCCATGAAGAATGGATATAATAAAAAACTTTCTCTCTTGTGAAGGGTTAGAACTTCAAGCACTTCAAATGTTAAATCAAGGAAGTACCGTTATTCATATTCTCCTTTGTTCTTTATTTTTATTCCTTCCTATATTGAGCTGAATTAGGAACAGTGAGACACTATTCAATTTAAGTGTGGGGGAAGGGATAAGATGATGTGGAGAATGGAGAATTGAGTATTGTTGTCTGCCGATGTCTGAATTGTTGAAACTATTTATATATCTGAGACATCTGAGTTGAATTGTTGTACCCACACTTTGAATTATTTGTTCTTAAGTATTATATGGCAAATTTTAGGCCAAATTTTTCAAAAATTTTATGAAATTTGGAGATTGTGCTAAATATTTTTTATAGCATTTGTGCAAAAATGAAATTGACTTGCTTAAGTGCCTTAATCATTTACTGATGTGATTAGAATACTTGGTTAAAATTATGTAGCAAAATCTTTAAGGAACAAACTTATCTTGTCTTCAACTTTAGAATTGGAAGTTCGAGAGTAGATCTAGTCCTTATGTGAAAATAAATAGGTTTACTTCTAGGAAAAAGTTAGCATGTATATACTCTTTTGAGTTCTTTTTAAGAGCTTTTCAAAACTTAGTGAAAGAGATAGATGAAACTTTTTACTTAGTGATCCTTTATAAAAAAAAGTCTTTAATCTTAATAGGGCATTCAAAAAGAAAAGAAAGAAACAAGCATAGTCTTTGCTCCACTAACTCAGGTAATTGAGTCATGAGTATCTAAACTTGAATATTGGAATGAGGAATAGTTCTTAGGGGTTCCTTTCTAGTCATTTGGGTGATGAGTTCGAATATGCCGACTCAGTGAACTCGTTATAACAAGAAGGGAGGAAAGACAAAAGTTCGATTCTTGAACTTTGAAAGAAAAAAAAAAAGAATAAGTGCTTGTATGAATCAAAAGAAAATGAATGCTGAGTTACTAAGTGAAATAACACTTATAATAAAAAGGGAGAAATTTTAGGGAAAGAGTTAATACCATATGCTTTCACTCTGTGTTGCTAGGATTATATGCTTGCTAAATGTCCAATGAAGCTTAAATGAGTATTTTTCCTTATTGGATTGTGTATGTACTTTTGGATAGAAAGTTCTTTTGCTAAACATTTGGATTAAAGTTTGTTTTGTCTAGATTAACTACTAAATTTTGATTGTGGTAATCTAATTGCATGTAACTAGTCTGGTTAGAGCAGTAGGCACTAGCAATTTAAGTCATAATCTAAAGAAGATGTTTGAAATTGTGAAAGTTAAAGTATTGCACTCTCTATGACAGGTTTCTCCATTGTTTTGATTTATTTTTCTTGAGGATAAGCAATAGCTCAAGTGTGGGGGATTTTGATAAAGTCAAATAATAGTCAATTTTTATTGAAGGAATCATTCTTAATTATTATGGATCTTATAGAGTTTGGAGAATATTGGTGCAAGTTTGAAAGTGGAACAAACCAAAACCGGCCATTTAGAAAAGTATACCACTGGCCTAAGCTCTAACACAAGCAATGTAGAAATAAAGCAACATCAGAGTTCAATTTTGCAACTGTATGCCGACAAATGGAAGTTATAAGCGGTGTAGACCTTGCACAGTAACTAAAATATAAGAGCTGCCTCAACACCATTGCAACATAGCCAGCATTACTTCTTGAAAAATAATTTTTAATCCAATGCCGACAAAGTACTCCGCTGACATACATTTGGAAACCGTGGTGTACATTGTGACAAACCAAATTCTAGAATTCTACTATAAGTGCTCGATAAAGTGTTTTGCCATTTTTCATTCTCATTCCCCATTTTTCATTAGATCATATCCGATATTAGAATAGTTCCAAACCCTTGAGAGATTTTCATGGATTTAAGTGGCTAAAACTATTTTCTAACTGAAGTGATTGTCACATTCAGTTCTTCAAGGATTGTGAGATCTATTTGAGTTGTTTTGATCTGTTCGTGTTTTAGATATTTATATATCTTCTGTTTGTCTTGTTATTATTATTTTGTTTGATTGATACAAACTAAGGCTCGTTTGTTCAATTAGTAAGGTAATTACTGCCAATTAGAATATCAAATTCGTAACTGTTTAATTGTTTTAATGTTTGTGGTACAATAACTTGATTGATTATGAGATAGGTGATCGATTTGTATTATGGGGATATATAATCTGGTCTAAATAGGTCATCTTATGATTTGTTGGCTAGAATTGGTAGCCTCTCTTGTTCCTAATGCTATTGATAGGTTAAACTCTAAGAGCTTGTTTAGGGTTGTTTAATCAATAGAAGAAATAATCAAAGAGCCTATTTTAATTATCGATAAAGTAAGGAGAGATAGGTTGTTAGAGCTTGTTAACAGCCATAACCAGTTTATCCAAGATAAAGAATGGAAATTTTTGCATCAATGATCAATTCTATGAACTGAGCGTGATAATACCTTTGGTTAGGAATTATTTGATATTGATTCATATTTTGTAATTTGTTTATTAGCTTTAGATATAATTAGTTTTCTTTGAAATTCATAAAATTTCCCTTCTCTTCTTTTCTTTATCTCACCATCTAATAGAAATAGATTTTACCAATCCCTGTGGATTGACCTTACTCACTGTTATATATTAGTCATACAAATTTTGAGAGTAGGATTATATATTTGTTAGATTCAATTTTATGTGCTGCTTGTACTATTCCTATCTATTTTACATCTAGCAAAGTTAGAATAAAAGTATCCAATTAGATTAAAAGTAAATTTTGGATACCACAAGCCAATTTCAATCGTGCCAACAAGATACTTGAAAATTCGTTTTACTACATTTAGGTGCAACTCTTTTGGGCAAGATTGAAATCATGCATATACACATACAAAGAACATTATATCATATCTAAAAACTATCAAATATAATAAATTGCCTATCATGCCTCTATACATCTTTTCACAAATATTTTTACCCTTTTCATCTTTATCAAGCTTAATACTTGTGCTCATAGGTGTTGGTTTTGATTTGTAATTATCCATTTTGAATCTTTTCAACAAATATCTAATATATTTAGCTTGATTAATAAAGGTTCCATTTTCAACTTGTTTGATTTGAAGACCAAGAAAATAATTGAGTTCCCCCATCATATTCGTTTCTAATTCATTTTTCATAGACTCAATGAAATCTTTTATAAGATTCATATTTGTAGCTCCAAACACAATTTCATCAACATAGTTTGCATAATCAATGTATCGACTTGTGATCTTTAATAAATAAAGTTGTATCAACTTTTCCTCTTGAAAAACCATCGTTTAGTAGGAAGCTATTGAGTCTTTCATACCAAGCTCTGAGAGCTTGCTTTAATCCATAAAAGCTTTGTTTAACTTAAAAAAATAATTGGAAAATTCATTATTTTCAAAACCCGGTACTTACTCTACATAGACCTCCTCTTTTATAAAACCATTTAAGGAAGCACTTTTGACATCCATTTGAAAAAGAGTGGAATTCTTAAAGGTAGCAAATGTTAACAACATTCTTATAGATTCCAGTCGAGTAACCGAAGCAAAAGTCTCATCAAAATCAATTCCTTCTTCTTGATTGTAACATTTAGCAATTAATATTGCTTTATTTTTGTTTATCAAATCAAATTCATCAAGCTTGTTTCTAAACACCCATTTAGCTCCTATGATAGATCTATGATCAAGTCTGGGAACCAATTTTCATACATCATTCCTGGTGAACTAGTTTAATTCATCTTGCATAGCATTAATCCAAAATTCATTTTTTAAGGCTTCATCAATATTTTTAGGTTCAAATTGTGATAAAAACACAAGATTGCTAAAATTCCGTAAAGATGATCTTGTTTGCACATGATTTGAAGGTTCACCAATAATTAAAGTTTTAGAATGTGATTTAGCATACTTCCATTCTTTAGGCAAATCATTATTATCAGATTCATGCACATCAATATCCAATCTTTATTCTTTATCTTCTTTATTGCTATTTTCAAGAGAAAATCTATTTAAATCAGCACAAACAACATCAATATCATCATGTGAGCATACATCACGCAAGGAATCATCAAAAGCAACATGAATTGATTCTTCAACAACTAAACTCTTTTATTAAAAAATCTATAAGCTTTACTTATTAAAGAATATCCTAATAAAATTCCTTCATCACTTTTAGATTCAAATTTAGCGAATTGTTCTTTGCCATTGTTCGTAATATAACATTTTGCACCAAAAGGATGAAAATATGATATGTTAGGCCTTTTGCCTTTCGAAATCTCATAAGGAGTTTTCTTTAAAATTGGCTTTATAAAAATTCGGTTTGAAATATATCATGATGTATTCATAGCTTCAGCCCAAAAATATTTTGGTAAATTATTTTCACACAACATGGTTCTAGCCATTTCAATTAATGTTCTATTTTTTCTTTCGGCTACACCATTCTGTTGTGAAGTTCTAATAGCTGAAAATGTGTGTTCAATACCATAGTTACAACGAAAATCTTCCATTTCATGATGTCAAATTCTCCCCCATGATCACTTTGAATTGTAATAATGTTAAGACCTTTTTCATTTTGGACTTTCTTATAATATCTAAAAATGATATTATTAGTTTTGTCTTTAGATGCAAGGAAGAAAGTCCATGTATATCTAGTGAAATCATCAACAATGACCAAGGTGTATTTCTTTCCTCCCAAACTTAAAGTTTGGATAAGACCAAATAAATCCATGTGCAATAATTCTAATAGCCTAGATGTGGAACTACAACCTTAGACTTAAAAGAAGTCTTAGTTTGCTTTCCTTTTTGATATGCATGGAAGATATTGTCTTTTTGAAATTTTAACTATGGTAAACATTTGACAAGATACTTTTTAACAAGTTTATAAATGATATCCATACTAGCATATCCTGGTTTTCTATGTCATAATGTAAAGACTCGGACTCACCTCTATATTTAAAATAGGTAAATCTAGATCCCAACCACATATAAACTACAGTATTAGATGTAAGGTTGATTACCAGGATCAGTTTAGATAATTGTTTATCTAAATCTCTTATAAGAAAAATTTTAAAACTATTAACTAATAGAACTTCTTTGAAAACATAACTTAATCTCTACAAAAAAAAAAAAAAAAAAACTCATATTCACTTAAAATGCTCACATTTCATTATCTTTAAGACATAGAACAATATTCACATATATATATATATATATATATACACATACTAAGATATTATAAACATAGGCTTATTACACACATAAGGATATAAATAGATATTACAAACTAAGGCTTATAAACAAACCAATTACAAAAGATATAAAAGTTAAACAAAAGCTATAATATCTATTATATGGGTTTTCCAAAACTATATTATTACAAAAGATCCATCAAGGTCATGGTCATCTCTAATCCTCCCAATCGTCTAAGAAATCCTCAAAGTACCATATCCTATACTGGTGTAGAACTCATCATGGTCATCAATACCTCAAATAGATAAAATATGAACCAAAGCCCAATATGCAAGTAACGAAAACCAAAGCATAATGACATATATTCTTAAGCTAAAATGCAATGCAACAACCATTAGATTATTAGATAATCTTCAATTAGTCAAACAACACTAGAGTAGTCAAACTCTGGAAAACAAGGATATCTGAGGGTCCTAAGTAACGATTTCGACGCTCAGGGGCTTGATATAAGCAGCTCGAATACTTATATCTCCTAGATGATATATCCATAAATGAAAAATTAGCTTCCTCTAGGGTTCTTAGCTGTTTCTCAACTTTACTTAACTTAATCCATAATATCACATAATTCAAATGTTCCTATAAACATTGAATTAAATCATATTACTTCTTCTTAAGAATAAGCAAATATTATACCGATACCAATAATCCTATCAACTACCCACCTTACCACTTATGAAAGTCTTATCATAAAGACAGGGGTGGCCTAAGTACCTAAACTACCATGCCCCCAACTGAGCAAGGTACCGCTCCCCGAACCAATTCAACAGCATAATAGACATTCAATTCAAACAAACTTAATTTTTTTTTTAAATTAAAGTAAGTTTAGTCATGCCTACCCTAGGTAAGAAATCAAACACGTTACTACACACCTGAGTCAAATCGAGGATCAAAGGTGGTGATCAACTGAGGATCTATCACTGTTACAAGAAATTTCAACTCATATCAACACTACTAATCTTAAACTAAATATAAAACACAAATAACTTTAGGCTTTGGGGTCAAGACACTCAAATATATTCTATACAAGATCGTGACATAACATTTATACATCAAACAATATCATACAAACTCACAAAATCATCACAATATAAATTAATAAGCTAAAGGAATGGCTTGAAGAAGTTTTGCTAATGGAAAACTACAGGGGATACACCGGCCTTCAACACCAGCGACGTTAAGGCGGCATAGACTACATGAAAATTTCTACGTCTGTCCAAAGCTGGCAGTGTTGAGTCAACGACGGCAGTGTTGTGGTCTACGCCAATGGTATTGAGCTGGTGTAGACTGCAACACAAGTTCATTTAAAAAATTTGAGAAATCCATGGGACGATCCACGCCCGTGAATTCACTTAACACCGGCAGTATTGATGTGTACACAGGTAGTTTTAACCTCTACGCTGGCGGCGTTGTGGTGACGTACAATGTAGCATAGATTTTTAAACAATCTGCAGACCTCCCCTGTTTCAAAAATCGAAAATTTGTTAAGTTTTACACTTCCAAACTTCCTTCAAACAAACTTCCAACATCGAGCTTCAACCTATATGTATTCTAACATCTTTTAACATACATGTTCTTCACTTCCAACTCATCAAATATCCATATCTACCATTTCAAACATAAATCTACATTCAACACTTCATTCAACAAATTCAACTTCTCAAAACCATCTCAACACTACTCATTCCCAACTTCATTCACTCTAACACTACTTGTCACTTACTTAGCACAAACAACAAACTTATTAACCATCAAAATATCTTTCAAAACATAACTAACACATAAATCATCAAAACTCATTTTAACATAAAAACTTATATTCTAGCAAAACTTCAAACTAACAAATATACACTAATATAACAAATACATACCTTAAAAAACTTGAGCTTGGTTTTATGGTCTTGCCACAAGATTTTTGATGGATTTACTTGAGAAAAAGGTAAGTGATACTTGGACTTGTTGAAGGCAGGGTTTTGGAAGATGAAAATGGTGGTTTTTGGCTTCTCTAGATGGTTTTTTGGATGGTTTGATTCTTGCACAAATTTTTGCAAACATTTAGACTTGATCTTTATCCATTTTGTTGACTTTTAAGGCTGCTAGGATACGGGCTTTCTTTGCATGGGCTTTAGGCTTGTTTTGGGCCAAAAAATCCATGTGTTTGGGCTTGTTCTTGTGTCTAAAAATTTCTATCAGGTTTGGTAAATTTATTAAGCTTTGTTTAACAAACTTTTAATCACTTCAAAGCATATATATCAATATAAGTACAATATAAACATTAATTATAAACATATTAACATCCAAAAAAACAATCACAAACATATGTACTACTCATTAACACAACTTATATACTAGACTTTAAATGTTATTCTAACATGCAAAAATACGCATTAATACACATGTGAAAAACATAAATTGGGAATCATGCTATTTCACATAGCCAACTATTGTCATTTTCATAATATATAGACAAGTTTGATTTGAAGATTTAAAATTGTATAAATTGATTTTGTAAATATTTTCTTGTCTATATCCTTCAAAACATGCTTGGTTATTGCCTATTCTTTCAATAGAATACTTTTTAGCGGTAAATTTACTTTAAAACCATTATCGCACAATTGGCTAATACTCAACAAATTATGTTTTAAATTATCTACAAGCAAAACATTTTAATATACAAATCTTGATTAATGAGAATGTTATCTTCACCTAGAACGACTGATTTTCTATTGTCCCCAAAGGTAACACTCTCATGATCCTTCAAGTCAAGTGATGTGAATTTAAGCACGTCTCTTGTCATGTATCTTGAACAACCACTGTCCAAGTACCATTTATTGCTTCCACTTAAGGATCCTTGCAAGATAAATCATTACTTCTTTGGTACCCATTTTAATTTATGTCCTTTTTGGTTAGGAGGAACGAGAACTTCTTTTTGGAACCTAAACAAATAGGCTTTTATGATTCAAATTTACAGATCTTCTTATTGCACAATTGTGTGCAATATAACTTGTTTTGCTTCAGTAATTACATGTCCCATAAGTAGCTTTAACAAATTTTGTTTTGAAGGACTTACAATAAATTTCTCCACTATAGCCAATTTCAAATCTATTTGAATCACACTTTTGACTTCCAAAAAGTTTTCTTTCCATTTGTGAACTTAGCTATTGTGGCCCTTGAATCATCCAAGTGATTTTTAACATTTTATTTTCATTTTTCAAAGATTCCAACTCTTTAAGATTTCATTATCATAGTGATTGGCACATGCAATATTGTTATTCTTTATGGTTTTGAATTCAATATCTAACAGATCATTTTCAATTTTTAATTTTTCATTTGTTTCTTTTAATTCATTATTGTTGCTTTTCAAATTTTTACATTTAATGTTTGACTTTTCATTTTCTATTTTCATGATGTTAATTTCATTATTTAGCTTTATTTTTAGATTTAACTTCTTCATGCTCAATCTGATAATTTTCTAGCTGTTCTCTGACTTCAGTCATTAAAGTTTTCAACATGCTATTCTTTTTCTCAACTTTCATTAGTTTACAATATACCTTTTCATACATATCAGGCAACTCAGAATATGAAGGAGAACAGGGAGAAGTTACCTCATTGTCCAAAGCCATGAAGCATACATTCTCATCATCAAAATCTTATGAGTCATCGTCTCTCCATGTTGCCACATAAGCTATTTTCTTCTCCTCCTTCAATCTCTTTTTGAGCAGCGGATAATACTGTCAGATATGTCTTGGGTTTTGGCAATTAAAGCATGTAATCACATCCGTCTTCTTATGTTTGGTTGAGCTGCTATCATCATCCACTTTCTTTGATTTTTTTTCTTATAAATTTCTTGGATTTTTTTGCCATCAAGACAAGATCTTCGTTCTCATCTTCTTCTTCCTCACACTTGATTCTTGACTTGTGACTTTTAGAGCAATAGCTTTTTTGTTGTTCTCCTCACCTTGTTTTTTGATGAGCTCATGGGTTTTAAGCGCACCAAGAAGTTCTTCTTTACTCAAGGCACTGAGATTCCGAGCTTCCTCTATTGATGTCCTTTTAGCTTCCCAAATCTTTTGGAAGTGGCCTAAGAAGTTTAGAATTAATTTCCAGAGTAGCAAAGTTCTTCCCAAGCATAGAGGATTTATTATGTTAATAAATCTATTGTGCATTTCATCGATAGTTTCATTGGGGAGCATTTTAAAGTTTTCAAATTCACTACATAAAAGACTTATTTTGGTATCTCTAACTCTAGATGTTCCCTCTTAAGTCTTTTTTAGCTCATCGCAAATTTCTTTTGCAAAAGAATATGTGCAAATTCTATTAAAATCATTTCGTTCAATCAGCAATGTTTGAATGTTCATTGCAATTTCATTTAAATCAAGTTTTTTTTCTAGTCATCTTCTATGAAATTAGTCTATAATTTTCCTTCTATTTTAAAAGGCCCATCTTCGGTAACATTCCATATCAATCTGTTTGGGCTTTTAAAAATATATTCATTCTACACTTCCCGTATAGGTAATTACCCCCACATAAAAGCGAAAGTCTATTTATCGCTTGCCCCTCTAAAAATCTTAGTGTATTTGCAACCATGATCTTTACTCTATTTCGTGGTTAAGCATAAATAATAGAGATAGGCTCTAATACCAATTGTTGATACACTTGGAACACTAAAGTAGAACACGGGGCGTAGGGCCTTGGGGGGAGGGGGAGGAGGGTAAATGGTGTATTTGCCCTAACCAATATGAAATAATTAATTTTGAAATAAGCATATTATAGATAAAAAGATTTCCAATAGATAAATAAACAATAAATAAAATGTATAAAACAAAAAAAAAAGGATAGAGAAAAACAAGCCACAAATACAACGTGGAGTTCAACCCTTTGCCTACTCTCCATGGTCCACCAAATGCCTCCAATGAAGACTTCACAACCACTTTATTTATCCACCACAAAATATTTACTCAAGAAGAGAAATACACGATAAAACTCTACGTTAGGAAATAAAATATTTGCTGAACTTTACTAAATGCTCTCTTAAAAATTTATAAATAAAGAAACAGAGCATTAGTAGGATTTTTTCTCTCTTACTTAATATTTACATAATGATGAATAAGGAACAAAAATTAAGAATAAAGATTAGTTGTTTGTTTGCAAATGAAAGCTCTAAAAGAATGTAAAATAGTTATCTGGAATTCCAAGTCAATAGTATTTATAACTTTAAAAATAAATAAATAAATATCCATTGGAGATAACGTCTATGAGATGGCTATAATAAATGCTGGCAATGGTTGAATTTTTGCATCACCGATTCGCTGGTCCCGAGTTCCACCGGTCGCCGACCTATGGTTTCCAAGAGTCGTGCCTTAAAAATCCTTTGTCTCACCTCAAATGTAGGCCTTGACAACTTTGGCCTCTAAGAGTCTAGTTGGTCCCATGTATACTGGCTCGCCGGTATATGATTTTCTTGTGTCATGCCTTTAGCTTATTCTTTTCGTGCCTTGCATTGGCCTTAAATTTTGGGCTTGATGTTTGAATATGCTTGATCGGCTCGTCGGTATCCCGCAACATTAAACCTAGCATACCCATATAAGGTAGATCTATATTTGATATTCATCAAAGATCATAACTTTTTGTACTCATCAAAATCACAATTGATATAATTTATTTTAACATTGCCTTGAGCGCTTTCCAAAAATTCAAAGAAATTCCACATACATATAGGAGTATCATTAGATGGTTCCCCCATGAGAATGATGTCATCTACAAATAATAAGTGGGAGAGACCAAGGTTGCATCCTCTAAATAAAATTGACTTCCACCAACCTAGGTCCACTAAGGAGTTAATAACTCTGCTAAGCCATTCCATAGCAAGAATGAAGAGGTAAGGGGATGTTGGATCCCTTTGTCTTAGCCTTCTAGAGGCTCCAAAATGTTTAGAAGTTGCTCCATTAATTAGCACTTGAAAACTGAAAGTACTCAAATAAAAAGAGATAATTTTGATCCAATGGTTAGGGAAGTTCAATTAGTATAGGACTTTAATGATAAAGTCCCCTTCCATCCTATCATAAGCCTTTTTAAGGTCCAATTTCCATATCATCCAGCCTATTTTCTCATATTTTTTTCCTCATCCTTGCCAGACTTCTTGTAAAAGGATAGCATTATTGAAGCAGTATGTCTAAGACTTGCTTGTGTTGGACAAATGAGCTAATTTAAAATTGCCTGAGATAGTTCACTAGAATTTTGGAAAGGATCTTATAGATGGTGTGCACAAGCTAATGGGTCTAAACTCATATACTTTATAGGCACTCATCTATTTGGGCATAAGGGCTATGATGGTTTTATTCACCTCTAGGTCAATTTCCTCCTCAGCCTAATATCTTGGAATATGATTGCTTATGTCTGGTCCAATAGTTTCCCAACAACACTAAAAGTACGCAAAGTTATATGCATCCCATCCAAGTGTTTTGCTTCTACCTATGGATTTTACGGCCTTCCATTTTTCCTCGGGACTAATTAGCTTTCCCAGCTCCTCTTTTTGTTCTTCAGTGAGTGCCAAACCTCCAACTCTAGGTAAATCCCTTATACCAACACTTATTTTACTAGATTTGAACATATTTTCATAGAAAGTAATGATCATTTTTTAAATGGTATCTTTATCTATCTACTATGCATTATGGTCATCCATAAGTCCAAAAATCCTATTTTTGGTTCTATGAGCTAACATAAACATATAGAAAAAAACTATATTTTGGTCTTCATTAATAATCCATTGACTACAAGCCTTAGCTACCCAAAGTATCTGCTCCCTCCTAATAACTTCATTTAATTCTTTTTTTAAGACATTAATTGTATTCCAATATTCTTGGTCTTTCATATTAACATTTCTTTCATCCAAGGTTTTTAGACTTCCAACAATAATCCTCTTCCACTCTTTGATAATCCCAAAGGTTTCTTTATTCCATTTTATGAGTTCCATTGTGGTTCTAGCCAAAATAACAATAGGGTATCAGCCCAGAATCCAACTTTTCTTAACTACATCTTTGAACACAGGGTGTTCAATCCACATGTTTCGAAATTGAAAGGGTCTACTTTTCCAATTAAGGTCAATTTTAGGCAAGGCGTTTAGTAAGAAGGGCTTATGATATGATTGAGAGTGACTAAGATCGAAAGCCTTGGACTTTAAGAACATGTTTAGCCATTCTTGGTTGGACTAGGCCCTATCAATTTTGGTCATAATTAAATTATTAAGATCTTTGCTCATAATTGTCTAAGTAAAAGGTAGGCCAGTAAAGCTAAGATCGATCATTTTACACTTATTCATACAATCTTAGTATAATTGGGATATGTGTTGACACAAGGATCCCTCCCCCCCTCCCTAATTTTCAAATGTCAGGATAATATCGTTAAAATCACCAATGATTGCCCAAGGCCTAATCAAAATACTATCTCTTTTACAAGGTTTTCCCATAGCAGATAACGTTCTTAGAATCTAGGAATCACATAAATAACTGACAAAAAGAAAAAAAAGGTTAGAGAAAGGTACCTAGATATGGAGGTGCATTTCTTGATTGGATGAGAAGAGATTCTGAATAAGAATTCCATCATTATTCCAAAGAGTTATAATGCATCCCCATACCCCTTGGAACCAACACAAAGCATATGATCAAAATTGAGTCTATGGAAGATAATTTTTGCATCAGGCTTAATCATTCTAGTTTCCAACAAAACAAGAACATTTAGCGCATAAGCATCAATCAGCATATTAATGCATGGATTCTTCAATTAAGTAAGGATCCTCTAGTGTTCCAAGCTAAAACCTTGAATGGAACATCCCTTATTTCGCCAAGATTTGTTAAGTCAAGATCAATCATTGAATGCTTCATCATCAATACCAAGACTTAGTACCACCAAAGATAATCGATTTCTAGGGATCTCAACCTAAGAATCTCCAGCCTTATCACACAGGGTCGATATTCGATTAGTAGTATTAGAGGCATGACTTCCTTCGGGGCAAACACCCATTGCTAAGATATCCCCTGTGCTAGGAGACTTGCTATTGGCCATATTGGCAGTCTCTCCCAACAATAGTCTATCCAAGTGATCATGTAAACCGTCCTCTCCTAGGCTGCCAAGAGGACTTGTGGAAGGCGTCTCACTTTATGATCTTGTTCCCTTGTTGGCATGATGATTAAGGAGAGCTCCTTGGCTAACCGAATTTTGTGAAATAGGTTGTTGGTTGTCAACTTTCCTAATGGGAAAAGAGTTCGTAGATTCTCGGCATATGTCATGGTCTTCTCCAAGCATTGAGTGCTCGAATCCCTAAAATGTCCATGTGTAGACTTGTTAAGCCATTTGGAGAGGACAATTGCCAAATTTTTGAGTTCCCCTCTGTTAATTGGCATCAACAAGTATTTATGTAGAACTCGGGCCATTAAGATGAACTAAATTCACAATGGCATTTTTTGTGTTAATTTTTTTTTACTTTGGTAAGTCTTTCCGTTGGTGGTAGGTGAGTCTTCTTTTGTTTATTTGAAAAATAGTAACCCTTAAAATTATGGTTATTTTCAGGTTTAATGGACCAATCCATAAGTTTTTTTGCTTCTCAAGCTTATTTTCTAGAAGGGCATCATTATTCGCTAAAGTGGCTTAGGCTTAGAGTTGTTGGTGTTTTCTTGGGTTGACCGTGTCCATCTATCTACCCTTCCCTTCAGATTGTCCCTTTAATTCCTGAGGAGCATGTCTTTTTACCTGCCTTTTTTTCTTACGTCTTTTGACTCTTTTCCAATCCCAGTAACATCTTTTGAAGTCATTTTCTCTAGGCTTAGCTTCTCCATCAATATTGGTATTACTCTGGTTTTCAATTGCTAAAGGTAGTGTTTCTTCATCATTACTATTGGGATTAGCTCCATCTTTCAATTCCTCCAAGAGGTTTCTCTTAGGGCATGCAAGAGAATTATGTCCTATGCATCCATAATGTTCACATAGTGAAGGCAATCCCTCATATTGAACTTTTAGTTCCATGTCATCTATAATCAATGTATATACCAGTGGGAGATTGTACGAAACTTGTACATAGATTCTTACAAATCTAGCCCTTTTTGTGCCAATGGTATAAGTATCAAATAGCAGAATTTTTCCAATCATGTTGCCTATCTTTTTTAAGGCCTAGGATTGATAGTATTCTATTGGGAGTCCATTAATTCTTGCCCATACTGCTGTCAAGTCAATTTCTTTCTAGATGGAAGGAATCTTAGGGACCATTTACAAATTTCCAGATACCGATCATTTACAAACTAAGGTCCATCTCTTAGCATTGATTCCTTATCTTCCATATGTTGAAACTCAATGATATAGAAACCTATTCTAGCGCTTATGATCTGGAAAAGTCCTCTATCTTTCTATAATACCTTCAATTTTTCTTATAGTTTGATATACCCTAGAAAGGCTCCTATAAGTTTTACTATTATCGCTTTCGCCAATGATTCCCGTAACTATTGTCTCTCTTCACTAGAAAACTTTATACGACCTATCCCATTCTTAACTTCGCCATCTTCTAAATGGTCACTTGACCTTGAATCCATATCCATAGCTTCATCTTAGGAGTCTATCATATTAACATTTTATTAAAGAACTCATTTTAGGTCAGAGGAGTCCTTGTAGCTGTCATTAGCCCATTTGTGATGACTTCATTAAAGGTTGGAACTTCTAAAAGGGGTGTGGAATCCTTATTCCAGAATCTAAATCTTGTCCTCTTCATATGATCTTCCTCCGTGTCCTTTGAACTTTCAATACTAATTTCTGTGTTTTTATCTTTTGGAAACAGCAAGTAATAAATGCGATTACAAAAAGGAATTTTGAAATTGCATTTATTACCTATAATATTAGAAAAGTATAAAAAAAAAAAATTGTATCATGAGATTTTATATGATTGTTATTTGTGTAGATCTTTTTATAATCAATCAGTAAGTAGAAAAATATTTCTGTTTCTCTACATCTAGGGGATACCATCATTTTCCACATAATTTCTTTTTGAATTGACCAAACTATAGTCTACTTTGTTTCATTTAGTAATAAATCTTTGGCTTTGCATGTCTATGATAGAGATGCACGAGTCTAAGCGCATGGTAAAAATCATGCAGAATATTTTAAAGGGAATCATGCATTTTTGGTCTTCAATATTTCAAGTTTTTATTTGAATCTTTAACCTTTATTTTTTTCTCTATTTAAATTCGTCTCATCATTGTTGGGGAAACTTCACTAAACTGGGGTTGAATTCCTCCTTGTAAAAGGTTGGTTTGTGTTGACAATTGTTACAAAGTTGGATTATTCTCAATATCATTAACTTTTTGGTTAGTATTTCACACATAAAAGACTCTAATTTGTTCAATTAAGTAATTTACATAAATAATATAAGTAAATAAATATGATTTAAATTAACTGTGTACATGAATCAAAGATTGCAATATATTTTTCCTTATTTTGAAAGAGTAAAGTGAAGAGAAAGAAATCTTAGTTCATGAGCGAAGGAACAAATAAGATAGATACATTAAAATATGTGAGACCATGCAATGACTGCAAAAAAATTCTATATTAGTAGGATTAATCACTGGCAAACATTAGATAGTAACTCATGGAGACTATTAAGACCATACACTCACATTTGAGTATTCATAATTTAAATAAAGTCTCTGTTTCATGAATTGAGGTTTCATTTTGGTTTTACCGCTTGCATTAGATAGGTAACAAACATACCAATTACTCATCATCGATATATCACTACTCATGATTAGATTAAGATTGGTAATTTAACACTAATCCTAAAATAGTTTGTATAAGAAAAGTTTGACATGGTTAACAAACAAGGCATATCTGTTTAGATTTGTTTATAAATAAATTACATATGGAGGTTGGACCGGTGAACCTACTTAAAATCAATAGTTTCAATATATTTAGTTTAACTTTATACTATAGAATGCTCTTGCCTTAATCCATGAAATATTCACATGTACACTCCTAACATCTCTCTCTCTCTCTCTCTTACACACACATACACACCCGTGCGCACACACTTGTGCACGCTCAAACACATGCACACACACATGCGCGCTCATAAACACACTTGCTTTGAAAGAGTAATACTCTTGATGTTTTATTTCCTTTTATATTCTAATCTCTAGGATTTTAGATAAAATAAATGTTATGCAACTAATTACTCAAATTTTGAATAAGTCAAATTAATGCTCGGTGAAACATTTTGTGCAAGTCAATAGGGTAAATTATATTAAAAGGTATTAACATGAGGAGGTAAATTCATTTAAGATATCAACGTTTTAAGTAGTTAAAAAGAGGAATTAACTTTTGTAAAGTAAGCCAAATAAGGTATCAATAATTGACAATTGAGGAAGATTAAAGAAAGTTAATTGAGAATTGATTCAACTATTGATACCTCAAATAAACTTTGCGAAATGTTGACACCTTATTTGAGTTATTTTACGAAATATTTATACCTCTTTTTAACTACTTAACACGTTGATAATTTAAATGAAATTGTCTTCATACATTGATACCTTCTTGTGTATTTCACCATGTGTCAATACTACTCGATTTAACACCATTAGCTCCGCCAATTGATCTAGCATCTCTAGCCTATATAAGTGAGACACATGTTTAACAATGTATAATCATATGGGTAAATTAAAAAAAATTAACTTGTGTTTTTATCCTTTTTTTTTTTTTTTACAAATAGCTAACTCGTGTTTTTCTTTTTGACAAATAACTCATCCATATGTTACACCATTTTGTTTCGTCTGTTTAGCTGTTAGTAATATTACATGTTGTTACGACTGTAAGCAAGTCGGGCCAAGTTGAGTTAGCTAAGTTTTTGATAGCTTAAGTTTAGCTCGTTTAACGAATTAAAGAGCTTAAGTCTTGTCGAGTTTTTGACAAACTTAAAAAGTATAGGCTTGAGCTCAAGTTTATTAAGGATTTGCCAGTCCAAGCTTAGCTCATAGGCTCATTTAGCTTATTGACCCTAAGCTAGATCTTATTTACATATAGAATTATATATAATTATATTTATAAGGTTTAATGCAATTATTATTTATAATTAGTGTTATTTTATTTATGAAAGGGGTTTAGACTTACTAAACCCACCACTAGCCCATTTAAGAATAGCACACCAAGGCTATACTTATTTTTAAGACTTTAGCTCTTCAATTGTGCATTTATCTAGTCGTATACTATATAAAAGACTAGTTGATTAAATTTTACCAATGTGAGTAAATCCATAATCCTATTCATGCAAAATTTGAGAAATACCTAATTGATGAGAACTTCAAAAGGAAAAAATTAAGTATCGAACATATTGAGAAATACCAAATGAATTAGAGAGTTTGGTTAGTGAAGAAAAACCAATTAAAATGTTAAAAATTAAAATCCTTTAAATATCAGCTGAACATTTCCTTCGTTTTCTTCATTTGTGAATATCAAAAGAGAAGATGGTGCTATAGGAATTATTTTCACTTCTAAGGGTACTTGGGATTATGAGGAAGAGAGTTGTGGCTATGCTAGGACAAAATTGAGAAGAACAGAAGCAACTTTACGTCTATTTCATCGGATGATCATAGGAATTTGGTAAAACCAGAGTTGCTCTTCATTCTTTGTTGTAAAGTCATATTATGTCTTAATGCATGCTGTCTCGCATGAAGAGTTCAACATTGAGGACTTGGGCATCAACGTTACATCTATTTCATAGGATGATCATATAACAATTGGAAGCCTTTTGCTAAAGGTAAGTTGTTTCATGTCCTTGGAGAGGCCTTCTACATTCTCTTCCTTACACTATTTTGATACTATGTTGGATGGCAATATCCTATAACTGTTAAGTAATTATTTAATTTTCTTTGGAAAAAAAAGTAATTATTTAATTCATATTGCCCTATCATTGATTCTTTCCTTTTTTTTCATTTTACTGCGTTATTAAACTTTTAAATAGGTGCAGTTCAATTTACAGTTTTCAAAGAAGGAACAAAGTGATAGAGTAAGGGTTTTACTTCCTTTTGAACACCAGGAAAAACCAATTACAATGTTAAAATTTAAAAATCCTTTAAATAGCAATTGAACATTTCCTTCATTTTCTTCATTTGTGAAAATCTTTATTATGAAACATGCAAAACAAGATTGGGTTTACCATTGTCCAACATTGTTAAAATTTCATCAACCGGCCTTTTATATAATATACAATAAGATAAATGTATAATTAAAGAGCTAAATACTAGAAAACAAGCATGGGCTTGGTGTGTTGTTCTTAAATCGGTTAGTGGCGGGCTTGATAAGTCCACACTCCTTTTATAAATAAAATAACACGATAGTGTAATAGTAAGTAAAAAATAATAATTTGTAATGAAAAAATAAATAAATAAACAATAAGTTGCCATGTCTAATAATTATTATCATGATAGTGTAATAACAAGTAAGAAAAATAAAATATTAAATTATAATGAGAAAAATAAATGAATAACAAGTTGGCATGTCAATTGACATGACTGTTATGCTGATTAATTTCAAAGTTAAGATACTTAATTGCACATGTCACCAAAGTTGAGTTATCAAATTCGACATTAACCCCTCGCAACCCTAAAGAATAGTACAAGCTTAACTTGTTTAACTTAACGAGCTTTATTTTGAGCTCAAGCTAACTTGTTTATTAAACGAACTCATGCTGCATTTTAGACCTAAAATGAGTTAAACTCAAGTAGGTCTCGAGTAGCTTAGCTCGTTTGCAATCCTATATGTCACTTGTGTGATTAAAAAAATAAACATGACTATGACCATGTCTTAAAACAAAAGAACAAGAAATTCCTAGAGACTACTTTGGTATGCTTTAGACACAGTGAAATGTCCTGAGTCGAGTCATGTGGTGCTTTTCGGTGTCAATTTTTTTCCCATTTTCTCATTTATCTGCTCTTTCATAACCTTTCGAAGTTCCACCACATTTGTTGACAAATAGTGTCAACCATGAATGTGTGATTAATCACAATAAAAAATAAAAATCAAATTTGTTGCCTTTTGAATGAAATGTTTATACATATTTGGAGACCTTAGATCTATGGTTTGAAGATTTGATTTGTGGATGGATCACAAGAGAGAGAGAGAGAGTAATAGATGATGATGAAGAATTGGAAATAGAGAAAAAACCACTCGTAGAAAAAAAAAAGAAAGATGATGAAAGAATTCTAGTTCAGGAACAAGGTTTCTCAAAGGAATTTTATGGTTCTTGATGAAAGAAAGATGAAGAAAGTTGAGCTTTAGGAGTACCTTTATCTATTACCTTAAAGTAGTCCTTGCATTTTATCCACAATGGAGAGACAAGTAAATATTAGAGAGGAAGGGGGACGAAGCTTTCAACATTTACAAAGGGAGAAATGGAAAGAGTAGGGAGGTTTATGAGTCTCTTTAGGCTTCTAAGATAAAAATGGAAGGGTTGACTCCTATTTACAATAAAATAATGAGCATGTTAATAAAGGTATGTAAATGTAATAGCTTATGGAAGCTTCACAAATGTCACAAGATGTTGAGTCAAAAGAATTTCTAATCCATAAGATGAAGGAGTTAGTGTCTCATTTGGCACCTAAACTTTCCTTGAATGTAGAATTGGCTATCTAAACTTTAAATTAGTCAATTTAATATCATATTAACAATTTTTTATTCATTAATACCACTAATAGATTTAATTCTATCAAATGAGTTAGCACTCTTAGCAAATGGGGTAATGACACGTGTTAAATGGAGTATTTAACTCTATTAGCTAGGTAGTATTCATGAATACAAAAACTTTAATTAGGTATTAAATTGACTACTTTAAAATTCAGATAATTAATCGTATATTCAGAGAATGTTTAGGTACCAAATGTGATATTATCCCTAAGATAAATATACCTTAAAGAGATCTAACCACTTTGATGATTGCACATCAGAATAAGAAGCTAAATTATGCAAATTTCAAGTAACAAATAAAAATTTCATCAAACAACAAAAATTTATGTGGCAAGTAAACATTCTTAATTTTCAACTTAATTAATTACTTTATTTCTTGTCTTTCTATTATGCTTTAGGATAATGATTTCACCACACACCCATATTGAAATACAAGCATGCATAACTCTAAAACTTGCTAAACATATCAATTCACATAAAAGTTCAAAGAACTTTCAAAAAGGTAACATGATCAATTTACTTATTAGTATAAGTTTTGTCAATATATACGCATCATAAAGAAATAATCAAAGCAATCATCATCATCGAAGTAGCTAACATGAGTCTAACCATCAAAATAAAAATATATTACATCTAACATATGAATTTGGCTCACCATCACAATTTGAAAAGAAAAATTCAAATGGGTTAGTGGTAAAACCCAATAGAGATTACAGTGTCCAATTACATATAATGCGATCCTACATTTGCCTTACAAAAGTAAGGCAAAAATTGATCAAATAACAAGTATCAATTAATTATAAAGAGTAAATGTCACATTTGGTATTTAAATTTTATTAATTAGTAATTAACTATCGAAAATTTAAAATGTTAATCCACCACCTAAATTTGATTATTTTTGTAATTAACTACTTGAATTTTGCCTAATTTCTCAATTTGCCACTTGAACTTTACTTAATTTTGCAATGGGTTAATGCGACGAACAATATCTAAACTTTGACAAAATATATAATTTAGTACTTGAATTTTAAAACTGATTAATTTAATACATGAACTTTAAAATTGATCAATTTAGTACATGAAATAACTTTTCGTGTATGTCAACGAAACCTTTGTTAAGTTCATTTAGATACTAAATTAATTAATTAATTCTAAAGTTTTTAACTACTAAATTGATCAATTTCAAAGTTTAGGTACTTTATTGTATATTTTGCCAAAGTTTATGCACCATTCGTGACATTATCTATTTTGTAATTAATGAAATTGATAAAGTTTTGCTCCCTAATGTTACACTTGCCCAATTAACAATAACATTTGCCATAACAAAAGCATATGTCAATTGAATTAGATCCTTAGAGTCGATTTTGAATGTATGAACCTAACATATCATAGAGTCAGTTTTGAAAGTGTGATATAGGTTCTTAAAGTCGATTTTAAAATTGTAGTGTAGGCTTCTAGAGTCGGTTTTAAATTGTGGTGTAGTTCTTAGAGTCGATTTTAAAAGTGTAGTCGATAGGTCTATTGTGGTATAAAAGTTTTTGCAAATAAATTTTAAGCACAAATAACAAATATTCTACAAATAGAATAGAGTAATAATTAATTTGAAAATTTTTATCCTAGTGTGCACATACAAGAAGCAACAATTATCATCTAAATGGTGTTCGTTGAGCTTTAGATATTGAAATTTTAATTTGAAAACAACATATGTATATAACTCATATTACACAAGGAAAATTCAATTCCTAACTCTATTTTTTGTTTCTGTACGTTTAAATTTTCTTAAAATTCAACTTTAGCTACAAAGAGGGTTTATTAAAAGATACCAAGTCAATGGTAGGTTGATTAGCAGAGGGGTTGGTGCTAATTGACACTAAAGCGATTGATTGGCCTATTCGGGTCCACGGTTAACTCCAACCCTAGGTTAATTTTACCTAAGCTTATAAGTTGTTTCCGATGATCTTTCCATCAAATCCTTACTTTCCAATCTATGATCAATTTCCTACGTTGTTATCATTTATCTCCATTTTGATTATAACAATTTTCTTTTAAGCACACATTTAATCCATCTTTATTAATATTGTCCATTCAATCTAGATTCATCATATGGATAACTGAGATTTAAGGAAACAATCAAGTTATAAATCATAACTTAATGATGTGAAGGAGGTGTTAGGATTCAATTACTTTAACTCAATCATCCACAAATCTTATATCTTTATTAATATCCATGCTTTATGCCTTTCACAAATAGCCCTTCAAACAAGAATTCAGACATAGAAAAAAATTACATGGATTATAATATAGAAAATAAAGTAGTTTCTTACCATAATAGTCTTCTTGCAATTCATGCTCAACTCTTGTGAAGTCCTTACACCAAATACTTTTAATTAGTGAGGATTTCAAAACATAGTAACACAAAGTCAACAAGGAATTGGAAAGCTTAAATTACCTTGTTAAGGTATTGATTTTGGCTACTGTAGAGGGCTAAATCTAGATTGACCCTTTAGACTAAATGAAAGGGCCTAGAAAGTCAAGTTCATGAAATTAGGATGACTAAGGGAGATTTAACATGGTGGGCTTGGAGTAGGGATCGTTGGATCGAGTTAACCCACCTACTTTCAATCTTTCTCAAGGAGCTCATATACCTAAAGAGGCATTCAATGAGCCAGAGAGCCCATGGAGTAATCCATCATTAGGATGACTCATCTTACCCATTGATGGTCAATACGATCTTGTAGACGTCATTAAGAGTCAAGCTGTATAAATACCTAAGCTCCTCCTCGTTTGGGGGATTGAGAATTTGACAGAATCTTCGTCGTGCTGCTGGAATACTCTTAGAGATCAAACAGAGCTTAGAGCGAAGAACATACAGCCTTTTCTCTAAAATAGTAGAGTTGATGTTTTATAGCTCCTATGCCTATCACTAGTATATTTAAGCTTCTTGAGACTATTCATTACTCCTCTCTACCATTGCACTTTTAGTCATTCATTATGTGTGCTTCTACGTCACTCCTCTGAGGCCATGTGTAGCACAAGACACATGTTGCACACGCATGGCTATTGCAACTGGATCAATCCTACTACAATCATGATGGTGGTCCATGGATTTTAATGGAGTGAATGGCTAATAGGTTGAAATTTATCTAAAAAAGTGGGGCTAAAGTTAGAAGGTTTAGATAAAGGATGACCTCAAGTTACGTCACTAAACAGCCATGGTTTCAAACCATTTTTAGGTTTTTTCACTTAATTAAGTATTTGATTAAAAGATCTTGAGAAATAAGAGTCAATTAATGTTGGAATTAATGCTGGGAATAAAGTAGAGCGAAGCCATATTCCCGTTCAAACCAATTGTTTTTTACTATGATCAATTAAATAGTTCATTTTACTTATTGGACATATATTGTAATTTCTTTTTTTTATATTAATAAAAAATAAAAATTTAAACCTATTATATCACAATTGATTGAAGGGGTAATGACTGATACGCCTATGAATTCTTTGGCAACCCCAATTACTTAAAGAAAATGTTAACACGGAAGCTAAATATCTTTTAAACTTTTGGCCAATTGTAAACTTGTCTCCTCATGATTACAGCATATAGATGGTAATATATATATGCTAAATTTTCATTCACTTCACCCAGGACAAAGAAAAGATAACAGAACAAAATGGGGAAATTCCTAGAGCACACAACAGCAGAGGAAGCATATCCTGGAAAAATGGCTCCATAAACACACACACACACATATATGTAAGTGAAGCATAGAAAGAGAGAGCTGTGCTGATTATGGATATCTACAGCTGGGATTGACAGTCCAAGAATGCCTCACTACTCATGCAAAGAAAGATCTCCAAAAATGCCTCACCGTTCGAGGCAACGGTCTGATCCTGATGATATCCAAGACAGAAATGAAAGTCCCTATCTACCAGAATCACTGCTGGGAGAGATTCTTGTAACGTTACCTGTGGAATCCATTTTCAGGTTGAAGTGCATTTGCAAGTCATGGCTTTTTCGGTTGTCCAATCTTTCATTTGTTCAAAATACGAATCCGTTACAATGAACTTCACTCCCTCATGGACTACTATACAGAGAGATGTGCAAGCAAGAAAATTTGCATGAGCACAAAAAAAAATTATAGTCTTTCATCGGATGGTTTCATCTCTCCAACTATCAGTTTTCTATATTTACCTTCGACTTGTGTAGACAATTTTGGCATCAAGCAATGGATTGCTATTGTGTAGAGACCGTAACCAAGGAATCCATTACATATGTAATCCTTCACCCAACAGAGGCTTAGCCTCCCCGAGCCAGTAAGTTGGATAGCCCATAAAGTGGTGGAAGATCTAATAACCCGAATGGATGGATTCGGAGTTGTTATCAAAAGCTACAAAGTGGTACAAGTTTGGTGGGTCGACACTCGACAGCACCATGCCCTTCTACTTGGATGTTTTCTGTTCTGAATCTGGTGCTTGGACGACTTACAAATTGTATGATCCGTTAAGTGAAACAAGGGTTTCGGGTCAGTGAACGATGGAGTAGGAAGGGGCTTAGGGTTCTAATCTAAATAATGTCAGGACAGTGTGCGTGAGTTATGTGTGCGTGTGTAATGTGTTTTGTGTTTTGTTGTTTTGTGTTCTGTGTTTAAGTTAGGAGTAATAGCCAGCTTGTGGTGTCCCTGTGGACCGGGCTGACTGAGTTGGACTTGGCTGGAATTAAGGTGACTTGGGCTCAACCTGTCATTTAATCAACTTTGGCCCAATTAAGTATAAAGCACCGTAGGCTTAAATTAGAAGAATATTCTTCAGTTGTAACAACCCATGAGCTGTATTGCATGTAACAGAATTGATTATATGTAGGCAACACATGCCAAATACATGATAGCAGAAAATACAATAAACTTGTGGCTTGTATACGAGCTAGACTTTCTGTATTCAGGGAATTTATTCATCCATTCTTCATCAATACTTCACCCCATTCCAATTGGTATCAGAGCATTCTGATCATCCTGGTTGAGCGATGGCTGAGACAAGAGAATTCAAGAGGTTCGAAGAAGCTGTGCGAGCTGTACTCAAGGATCAAGAGGAAAAAAATGAGAAACGAGATAAGAAACATGATGATTGGGTTAGAGCATTTACTGAAACATTTAAGAAACAGCAAGAAATCATTGACCAACAAGTTAGTGCTATGGCAGAAATCAAACAGTATCTCAGCAAGGGGAAGGATGCAGCACCATCCCCAAGTGTATCCAGCACCATTGGTGACCCTGAACGAACCCAGCAAACTCTGGTATCAGATCGAGAGAACTGTAGGGTTGAGAGTAATAGAGAATATCAGCTGCCTACTAGAACTACTACAGTGGAGTTCCCAACATTTGATGGCAATGATTATCGAAATTGGTTGGTGAGAGCAGAACAATTCTTTGCCATTGACAGAACACCTGACAATTTCAAGGTACAATTGGCTAGTCTATACCTTGTAGATCGAGCTTTTCAATGGCTGAATGCATTCCAACAGAAGAAGGGAGGAGAACTCAGTGAAGTAACTGGGATGAGTTAGTAGTTGGGCTGAGAGCTAGGTTTGACAAGAGGGGGTTTGAAGATCCCATGTCCGATCTTAAGGACCTAAGACAGGTGGGTGCCTTACAGGAGTACATGGAAGAGTTCGATACCCTGGCATCACAGCTGAAATTACCAGAAGACTATCTCACCAGCTGCTTCTTGGCGGGATTAAAACCGGAACTGCACTATCCGATCAGAATGTTTGAACCCAAAACCCTTGAACAAGCAGTCACCCTGGCAAAACTACAAGAAACCATCCTCACCTCTTCTCGACAAACTCTCAAAAGTACAAAATATCCTACCACATACTCATCTCATCATACCTACACACAACCCTACACAGTCCCTAGCCATAATAACTACAAAACCACTACCCACCAATTGACATCTACCAAAAAACCCCAAACACACACCCAAAACTTCCAAACACATAATCAGAACCATACACACACACAGAACCACACTACACCCTACAAACCATCTTTCACTCCACCATTTAACAATAGACCCACTAAACGTTTAACTCCAGAAGAATTGGAGGAGAAACGTCGAAAGAAGCAGTGTTTCTGGTGTGACGAACCTTTTGGTCCAGGGCATAGATGCAAAAATAGAAGAGCCAGCTTGTTATTAATTGAAGCTGAGGAAGTAGAGGAGGAAACAACAGTAGAAGGACATGAACTTGAGGAGGAATTGTCTAAGTTGACATTATATGCAATCAAGGAGCAAGGCAATAAAAAATGCAATAGTATGAGAGTGACAGGGCATTACAAAAAAAGAAGTTTAAACATACTCATCGATACGGGGAGTACTCTGACCTTTGTGGACGAAAATCTGATCAGAGGTCTAAATTGTCAGGTCATCTCAATACCACCCATTAAAGTCACCCTAGCTGATGGAAATCAACTGGTGACTAAGACTATGATCAAGGAATTTTGGTGGATCATGCAAGGCGCAGAGTACTACACTGAGGCTCATTTGCTGCCACTGATGGGATATGACATGGTGCTGGGAATGTCTTGGCTATCTACCCTCGGACCTATCCTATGGGATTTCCATAATTTGACTATGGAGTTCAACCTTAGAGGGAAACCATGCAGGTTGGTAGCTGAATCTGAGGAATTGAAGGTCATTGGAGGTAATTCCTTATCCAAGTTATTTACATTTCCTGACACACTTATGGATATTCAATGTTGGGTTGTATGTAATTCTCTTGAAGATAAGGAAGGTAATGACCAGATTGTTCCTTACCCGGCTTTGTTAGATTTACTTGATGAATATTATGATGTGTTTGAGGAGCCTAAGGGACTACCACCAGGCCGCAATCATGACCATAAAATCCATCTATCAGATGAGACTAAAGCTGTTAATCTAAGGCCCTATAGACATTCTGCCATGCAGAAAACAGTTTTGGAGGAAATGGTGAAGGAAATGTTACTTAGTGGGGTAATTCAACCTAGCCAAAGTCCTTTTGCATCACCAGTTGTACTGGTTAAGAAGAAGGACAACTCTTGGCGTATGTGTGTGGATTATCGGGAACTTAATAAGCACACCATCAAAGATAGGTTTCCTATACCTATCATTGAAGACCTTTTTGATGAATTGTATGGAGCCAGTTACTTTTCTAAGCTAGACCTACGTTCGGGATACCATCAAATAAGAATGCACCCTGATGATGTATACAAGACAGCGTTTAAAACGCATGAAGGTCACTATGAATTCCTTGTCATGCCCTTCGGGTTGACAAATGCACCCTCCACCTTCCAAGGCTTATGAATAGATTTTTAAACCACACTTGAGGAAATTTGTGTTGGTTTTCTTTGATGATATACTTGTGTATAGTTCCACATTGGAGGAACATGTCCAACAGCTCAGGATTGTGCTCGAAATCCTAAGGAAAGAAAGGCTATATCTCAAGCGTAGCAAGTGTGTGTTTGGTACCAGAAAAATAGAGTATTTGGGTCACTTATCAGCAAGGAAGGGGTTGCAACCGACCCTAAGAAGATTGAAGCTATAGTCAGGTGGCCAACACCCACTAATATAAGGCAACTCAGGGGATTTTTGGGGTTGACTGGGTACTATAGGAAGTTTATACATGGATATGGAATTCTAGCAAGACCTCTAACCCAATTACTCAAGAAGGATCAATTTATGGAGTGAGGCAGCGGCTGATGCCTTTGACAAACTCAAAACCGCTATGACAAGTTCACCAGTTTTGAGACTTCCTAATACAACATGGAGTTTGTGATTGAAACAGATGCCTGTGGAGATGGAATTGGGGCAGTTCTAATGCAAGAGAAACATCCTATTGCTTATCTTAGCAAGTTTTACCTCCTAGACAACTAGGATTGTCTATCTATGAAAAAGAACTGTGGCACTAGTGTACAGTGGATAAATGGCGGCATTATTTAGTGGGCAGACATTTTATTGTAAGGACAGACCACCATAGTCTGAAGTATCTCATGGAACAGAGGCTAGTAACTTCAAGTCAACATAAATGGTTGACCAAGTTACTTGGATTGGATTACGAGATACAATATAAAAGTGGAAGCTCCAATATGGCTGCAGATGCACTGTCCAGAGCTAATATAGCTACCCTGATGTCATTAACTACTACTATCACTACTCCAGAGTTAACGGAAGAAATCAGGAAGAGTTGGGAAGTGCCAGGTGGATATGGTGAGGTGAAGGCTAAGTTACTAGAGGGAATTGACTGTGGACACTTTACATTTGAGAATGGGTGGTTGAGAAGGAAAGGTAGAGTGGTTATTGGACCAGACACTAGCCTCAGGCTGAAGATTCTACATTTATACCATGATGGGGTTCTTGGGGGTCATTCAGGTACACAAGCTACTTATAAAAAACTGAGTTCAGTTTTTTATTGGCCTAAAATGGAGAAGGAGGTTCGCCAATATGTGAGGGAATGTGATACATGTCAAAGGCACAAGTTCGAGAACGTAGCAACTCCTGGGTTGCTAAAGCCATTGGCTATTCCTGAAGAGTGTTGGAGGCAGGTTAGCATGGATTTTATAGAGGGGCTGCCTAAGTCCAACTACAAGGAAGTCATCATGGTGGTAGTTGATAGATTGAGCAAATACAGCCATTTTATTGGGTTATCACACCCGTACACTGCACACCAAGTTGCTCTAGCCTACTTGGAGCATGTTTACAAGCTACATGGAATGCCAGAGGGTATTGTCAGCGACAGAGACCCGATTTTTGTAAGTAATTTTTGGCAAGAATTTTTTAAATTACAGGGGGTGGAACTCAAATTGTCCACTGCCTACCATCCACAGACGGATGGGCAAACTGAGGTAGTTAATAAGTGCTTGGAGACTTATCTACGTTGTATGACCAGTGAGCATCCTAGAAGGTGGAGTCAATATCTAGCTTTAGCAGAGTATTGGTATAACACAAACTACCATACTAGTGCAAGGAAGACTCCCTTCGAGATACTCTATGGATATAACCCTCCAATTCATCTACCCTATGTTCCTGGTGACTCGAGGAACGTCGCGGTCGACACTATACTGAAGGACAGGGAAGACACCATACACATGCTCAAGTTCCACCTTAAACGAGCACAGCACAGGATGACCCAGGTGGCTAACAGGAAGAGGACCGACAGGACATTCAACATAGGAGATATGGTCCTACTCAAATTACAACCATATCGCCAGCAGACACTCAGGACACACACAATACATAAATTATCTCCTAAGTACTATGGTCCATACAAAGTAATTGACAGAATTGGCGAAGTGGCGTACCGTTTAGATCTACCTCAGGAAGCAGCAGTTCATCCCACCTTCCACGTTTCGCAATTGAAGAAGTATCAGGGGACTCACCAAAGTGCTACCTCCAAGCTACCTGCAAATTACACAGAAACTGAGTTAGAACCAGCTACCATCCTAGATCGGAAAATGGTGAAACGCGGGCAAGGAGCTGATACTCTAGTACTTATCTGTTGGAAGGATCGACCACCGAGTGAAGCCACATGGGAGTTCTTTAGTGATTTGCAGCTGCGATATCCTCAACATCCCTTGTGGACAAGGGATTTTTATGGGGAAGGAATTGAAACAAGGGTTTCGGGTCAGTGAACGATGGAGTAGGAAGGGGCTTAGGGTTCTAATCTAAATAATGTCAGGACAGTGTGCGTGAGTTATGTGTGCGTGTGTAATGTGTTTTGTGTTTTGTTGTTTTGTGTTCTGTGTTTAAGTTAGGAGTAATAGCCAGCTTGTGGTGTCCCTGTGGACCGGGCTGACTGAGTTGGACTTGGCTGGAATTAAGGTGACTTGGGCTCAACCTGTCATTTAATCAACTTTGGCCCAATTAAGTATTAAGCACCGTAGGCCTAAATTAGAAGAATATTCTTCAGTTGTAACAACCCATGAGCTGTATTGCATGTAACAGAATTGATTATATGTAGGCAACACATGCCAAATACATGATAGCAGAAAATATACAATAAACTTGTGGCTTGTATACGAGCTAGACTTTCTCTGTATTCAGGGAATTTATTCATCCATTCTTCATCAATACTTCACCCCATTCCATTAAGTATCCAAGATCTTTCCAATGCTACAACTTCTCCGCATCAATTACTTTAAAGGATACTCTTTACATTCCTGACTGTGATGAAGGGATTATTATGTCCTACCGTCCATATGCTGACCCCTGCAAACTTCATATTAATTCATTTGCCTGATGGAGAACGGATCTTCGAGTTGCTGGGATTAGATAGAGAAGGATGTGCGGAGCCTGCAGAGGGCTTTTGAGATACTATTCAGCATTTCTAGCTGATAGGGATCCAATTCAGAAAGTTTATGAGCTCATGGATGATGAAAAAGGGGAATGGTGTCTGGTGCATGGTAACCTCAGTGGGTCAGATAACAACGTATGGCTTGAGTGAAAGCTTATCTTCCTAGAAATTGTGGACAATTAGTTTTGATCCTTTTGATTATGATTTAATGTACTTTTGGAGTGGAGGACGCATGCACTCTTATCACATTGCAGCAAGAAAGTTGGAGCTACTGCATCGACCTGAAAGACGCCTTATAGCCGACCTTTCTTGGTCTAGTGTCATTCCTTACGAGCTTCAGACATGGCCAACCCCTATTTCCCCACCTACATGGACAACGCGTGAAACTTGATACTGAGCTTTCACACGATCCCATTTCATGTGTTACACCACTTTTGTATGTATATGTCAACGAAGTGCTGCTCCTGCTCCTGCTTCAAGATTGAAATGCCATTTTGTGCACAGAACCACTTGTTTCAGTTGGCCTTTTATGATGTTGGTAAGATCTTTGCAACATATGTATCCAAAACATAGCATGTAAGCGGAAGATTGTATCTTTACACTGCTGATTGTAAAAGGTTGTTATAATTTGCATTTAACCAGAACCAAAGGAAGCTATTTGCCAAATTCACACACTATCATGAAGCTTAACAAAGTGTCTAATGGTAATGAATGAAAGTGATTAGACAGACATTCCATCATGGTAATGTTTTGTCCCAGATCAGGCCCCAAGGATCCATACAGCACTATTTTCGGAGCACCGTATCATACTTAGTGCGTAGCAGGTCGTTGCTTTCGAAAAAGACTCTTGTTGAAAGTTTCAACCTATGCTCTAGGAATTATCATCGATTATAGTCCTCAAAACTAGGGGTGTGCACGGTACGGTTCGGTTCCGTTTACACCTCGAACCGAATCGCACCATAATTTACGGTTCGGCTTTTCTTTTAAATTCGAACCTAACCTTACAGTTCGATTCGTAATTTTTTCGAACCGAAAAAAAATGGTTTGGTACGATTCGGTTTGCGGTTCAAGCCGTTTTTTCATAAAATAAAAAATTTATTTTATCGAAAAACTTCAATTACATATTTTTTATCACTAGTACAAATATACATAATGATATTTTAAATTAATCATTTACCAAATAAACATGTAAAACTTATAACAAGGAAGAGATTTCAATCATTATAAAATTATAATTGTGACTAGTCTTATTTTTTTGCATTTGTTGATTCTCTATATATCTAAAGTTTTGATGATAACAAAATGCTCAAAGAACTAACTACTCTATTAATGTGCAGCATTATATACAGAACCTTATACAGAATATTGGTGAATTTATTGAACAAATATATAAGGTTGAATGATATTAAATCTTGGATCTGAACAAGTTTTTAGATAAGTTATATAAGAGTTGTTACAAGATATGATTGTTTCGGATGTCGTTTAGAAAGGAAAAAGGAACACAGAATGTTTTTCAGAAGGATAATTAAAGTATAACACATTTCCAGCAGCACAGAACCTTTCACAGAACCTTTGGGAGAAACTCAAAATAACAATTCTGGGTTTACGTGTTCTGTCCAAACAAGAACCAAAATATTTCTAGTAAGGGATTTCAATTATTTGAAGACCTAGCTCCGAGATAATAAGTATATTTGGGTAATATACTTATTCGTTTCACTAAAGTTGGATTATATCCTAGGGAATTTAAACAATTTTGGATTGGTTATCTTCATCGAAAAGATTTTTTGGAGATAAAAACAGAAGTTATGATTTATTTTTTATGGATTGATTTCAAGACAGAGAAGTTATGTTTTCTTATTTTTTTCAAGATAAAAACGAATTCAAATTAGATATTATTAAGAAAATCAAAACAAGAACCACGTTATCTCTAAAAAGATAACACACGAAGATCACGTTGAAGACCGTGATATCAGCAACAATTTTCTATCTCCAACAAGATCAACGTTATCAGAAGCTCTCAAATAGAAAACAAATGGATTATTTTAAATTACAAAATTCAAGCAGATTTTATCTTACTTCAGCGCATCAAGGATTCAAATTCAAATCTGGAACAGAAGTAAACAAGAAGAATGAGATTTTCTCCTAGAGATATCAGTAGCATTTGAAAATTAAATTAAAGATAAGAGGTTACAGATTTCTACCCGAGATATTTGGGATATCAATCTTATCTCAAGAACAAAAAATTCTGAACGTTAGAAGGACAAAAATATATACGAACAGAGATGAAAGAAGAAAGAAGCACAAAACTTTTCACTGTTCAAGTAAAACAAAAACCAAGAGCTGCTTGACTTCATTCTTTGACTGAGAAAACTTAGAGTTGAAAAGCACACTTCCTTTATTCTTTCCCCACGCGCAGAATTGTAGCAAATTTTACGTTATTGCAATCGTTACATTTTATTCTTTTACAAACGAAGCAACTTGTTGTTAGCTTCAAGTGAGTTAGTTCAATTACTAGTTTAGACTTTGTAGATCGATTGAAGCTAGTGTATAGCGTGAGAATCGAGCAGAGAGATTTGTACAAGCTTGTAATTGATTTTATTGGATATAGTGGAACAAACCCGAAGGATATCGGGGTCCCCCGCTCGGAGCTGGAAGAGTGGACTGACGTACAAGGCGGAACCACTATAAATATCTGCCTGATCTTCTTATCTCTTCTCCATTTATACTTCCACAGTTTATTTTATTGCTGTTTAATTGTTCATATTGTTCTTTCAACTTAAAAAGTGGGGATTGTTTTTAAAAGGCAAAAAAAATTTCATTTTCTGAAATAATCAATTCAACCCCCCTTCTTGATTATTTTCAGGACCAACAGAATTATCTTGAACTATAATGGTATACTAGACTTTATCCTAATATAAGACATAAAATGTAATTTGTTATATACTTCTAACTAACATATTACCAATTATATAAATTAATAAGTAACTAAATAATTGAAGTATATTAATTAGTAAGACAAATGGAAAAGAAATATACAGAAGTTAGAATACTAGAGGTTAAATTCTAAAATCTATCTTACTTATATATAACATAACAATTAAAACATATTATGAAAAATCTGATTTTATTCTAATGAATAACACATATTTAAGTCAAAAATTTTAAAAGCAATTAATTTTTTAAATAAAAAAATTAAGAGTAAAAATAATATGTTTAATTATTTTTAATATATAAAACGGTTCAATTCGGTTCGAACCATACAGTTCGGTTCATGGTCTCGAACCGAACCGCAAATCGTTTACTTTTCACCGAACCGAACAGCGAACCGAACCGTTTTAAAAAAAGAACCGAAATTCCGATTCTATCCAATTCGGTTCGATTCGATTCACAGTTCGATTGGTTTTTTTTTGCACAGTCCTACTCAAAACCCATCCGAAAGTCAGGGCCATTACTCATAGAGGAGGTCCAACTTCTTTCTAAAGATTCTGGAATATGCCCTGTTGTGACTTTTTGCAGCATATCTGCTCAAAGTCCTATTTTTTCTATATGGGATTTCACTGATTACAAGGAGAAGCATTGGTACTTAAAACATAATGGCTGTTGGTTTGACATTGTTGAGGGTGATGAAGATTGATTATGCTTCTGCTATTCATAGGACAAGAAAGCATTTATTATAATTTTCACACCTTCAACTATAAGAAAATATTTATACCATTGCAATGTAAAATGTAAGATTTCCACAAACCGGAAAGCAATTTGTTGAAATGCTATTGGAACTTTAAGCTGCAGTATGAGCTTTCACTTTGTATTTGGGTTATTTAGTTATTAATTTTCTCTGCAGTTGCATAACATGAGTTGTGGAACTGTCAAGCTAAATGAAGTTTCATGTCCTCATTATCAATCATGTATAATGCGATCAAAATTTTCTTGTCCTCTTTAGTTCCACAATCTGAAGGAAATGAAATATTATCCCTAATAGGCAAGGATTTGCATCTCTGTAATTCCATCACGCAACTTAATGGAATTTGGGTAATTTCTTCATGCTGCTTCAGGTGAATTTATTACCATTTCAGCCATTAAAAAGCTTCGATTTCTGGTGTCTGGTTTTACTAGACGTCTATAACCTATACGTTCCTCAAGAAAATGAAGAGTCTTTTTTTTTTTTTTTTTTTTTTCATTCGCTAATGTCTAATGGGACAAAACAAGTTGACATTTGTGTTTGTGATCTCATAGAGAATAGTCCTTGGTCCCTTCTAAAGATTAGTCATCTGACAGACAACAAACAATAAAAATGACGTTTGATTTATTCATAATGCAGTTTATATGAATAGGTCAGCCACCTCTGTTTTCCTCGGTTCCATTGTGATATAATACGTTGCTATTACTCGGAATGCAAATCTTCAACGCTGCCAAGGAAATTTGCGAGCATGTTATGGAAATTCATGCCAACAATATTTCACCATCGTCATACAAGCAAATTTGGGGACTCTTAGTTTTTAGTGTTTACAATGTGATCCATTCCAATGAATGCACATACCATGCTGAAATTTAGTATCTGCTTAGAGCAATGGGCCTTTTGATTCGTCATTTTGATGCCAAATAGATAATAAACTAATACTGATATGATATCGATGAAAAACTGACCAAACTGAACCAATATTGAGCCGATACCAATACTGATACCGATACCGAAACGATACCAAACTAATACTGATAAAAAACTGACAATCCAAAAAAGCCCTAATAATATTTCCTCCTAAGAGAATATGATATGCACCCAACTTCGTACATAACAACCTCATAAAACTATCCTGTTTAATGCATCTAATATTATGTTGTGGATCGACCTCTCTGGGTTGCCGCTGTCTAGTGCGATCCAAATCAGAAAAACAGATGCATTAAACAAGGAAAATTATATACCACAATATCCCGAATGTAAAGACTCGATACTACAAAAATATTGAGTCGTTGGGACAGCTTTTTGGCTGCAAAAGATCCTTGCAAATACAAAATACTGCCGAAAAAGCCACGATGATTTAGATTTTAGACCACTGCAGCAAAATGATTGGCAGTCTGGACATAACTAGGTCAGCAACTTGGTAAGAAGATGAAGAGAATCGATTGTGATAGTTTTGCATCCACTAGCAGTCTAGACTGAATTAGCTCTTCTCGTATGCACAAAGGAATAAGAATAAACAACACCACTAGATGAACATCTAATCCAGTCAACCAAGCCAAAATTAACTTGCTATATGCATGAGAAATCTGTTGGAAAAGATCTCATAAAATCTATTTTTAGATTCAAATGTTTATCCAGGAATTCATCAATATCATATTCTCAAAAGAAGCAATGCTGGTTCATGGACTTTCCATATCAGTTCACAAGCACGGATAACACTAGTCTTTATGAAATCAATAATAAAATATTGGATCAAGGAAATAGAGACCCCCTTTCAGATTATTTTATAAAATTTTTGGCATTCAATCATACACGTGCATGAACAAATGATCCATATATATATTTCAACAGCATTTCCTTGTGAAAGCTGATGATTAACATAAAAAAGGTGAGGCCTGAGAATTCCAGCTTAGAGAAGTACACATCTATTGAGCCGCATGCTCAATCAACATCAATGAATTTACGACAATTAACAAAGAACAGAATAAATTCAAATGGATCATAGAAGAGCAAATTTATGCTACTGCAGATATCTTTTGAGAAACAGCTAGTTAGCTTGATCATTACTCAAAGCATATCTCAAAAGCCTTAATACCAAAAGATATACCCCAGACATGAATAGGAAACATCAGTATTGTTGTTTTCTACGCAAAGATATCGTTTCAGAAGGTGCATCAAATCAAATATATAGAGAGGTTTCTTCATATTTCTAGTGATTCTTTCCTCTGAGAGTAAAAACGGCAGCACTTGAATGTGTTCCTTCTCTAACTTAATAGGCAATTAGGTAACTATTTCAGGCTTCTAAGATTTTCCTGCCAGTATCTGCTTGTTACTGGATCTTAGTATGTGTTATATAAACGAAGTAGTTGATGAAAAGAACCATAAGAATTAAGAGATATGAAATTGCAAAAACAACAGAACACCAGTTCATGGAATTAAACAGGAAACCTCACTATTTCGAATAATTCTACAAAATTTCCTACATTAAATAAAGCATATGCATGAACAAATGATCCATGAATATATTTCAGCAACATTTCCTTCAGACAGCTGATGATAAAGCATGCTTGGTCAACAACAATGAAGTTAAGGCATTTTACAAATATAAGATATAAATGAAAACACAATTTTCAAAACTTTCAAGCATAAAAGCCTTCAAAATAGCACAACAAACGACAATTTCTTCCAAAAAACCTAGGCACAAAAAATAACAAGGCAGGTATTTATCAGTCATCAAATTTTTTTTCCTGGCTTTAATCAAGTCTATCTCACAGTAACAATATCATCAATCTTCAAAATCATCCGCACGCACTCTGTAGCAAGAGTTATGGCACTTGTGCTCACAAGCAGAGGCTGCACCACATTCTCCTCCAATATATTGGTGATCTGCCCTTTCCTAACATTGATCCCAGCGTTGATCTCACCGTGCGCATGCCTGTTCCTCAGTTCAGTCACAATCACTATTGGGTTCAACCCTGCATTCTCAGCAAGCGTGTAAGGAATCACTTCAAGTGCTTCAGCAAAAGACCTAACACAAAACCCTTCCATTCCATGCAGAACCTTTGCCCAGGCACCTAACTGCCTGGAAAGTTCAATCTCTGGTGCACCTCCACCAGCAATCAAGAATCTCTTATTAACCAAACACCTAACCACACACAGAGCATCATGCAGACTCCTCTCAGCTTCATCGATCACAAGTTGGTTCGAACCTCGAACAAGAACAGTGGTAGTCCTTCCCATATCCTTAATCCCTGTAATCTTCACAATCTTCCCATCTCCCAATGAAACTTCCTCAACAAGATCAGCATACCCCAACTTCTCTGCCCTAAAATGCTCTATATTAGCAATAGGAAGACAATTCAACGTCTTTGTAATAAACTCAATCTCATCACGTTCTACATCCTTCACAACCAAAATCTTTGCTTTTGCCAGATAATGAAGTGACAAATCCGTGACAGCATCTCTCAAAATACTCTTCTGAATCAATAACACATTACACCCAGTAGCCTTAATCTTCTTGATCATCCCCAATATATAGTTCCTCTCCTCCTTAAGTATCCTATCCATCTGTGTATAATCCGAAACAATGATACTCTGCTCAATATCGGTCTTGGGAGGAGAAATCTGGAACTGAATAACAGCGATCTTCGCATTCTCAACCCTAGTAGGTCCACCAGCAGCATGGCTCACTTTCTTATCAAAGACCAAACCTTTAACCATCTCAGTATCATCAACCGTCCCGCCCAATTTCTTAAGGACCTTAATATCTCTCAAGTCGACTAAATCGGGTTTCGCGGGGTCCACTACGGATAAAACCGCATCGACAGCTAATGGAGCTAACAAACTGGAGTACTGACTAACGACTTTACTATTAAGGGAAGTACTGGCACTCTTAATCAGCGATTCGCGGTCCGATAATTCGACCGGAACCGCCATAGCAGTCAATACATCAACAGCCTTAATCGCCGCTTTATGTAGCGAATCGGAGATCACAGTAGGATGGATACCTGAAGAAAGAGAGCGTCAGACAATGCTTCAGGAGAGCTCCAGCAATGACGACGACGGTGGTTGTTCCGTCGCCCGCGGCAGCGTCCTGAGATTTGGAGAGCTCGACAAGCATCTTGGCAGCGGGCTGGAGGACTTCCATTTTGTTGAGGATGGTGGCGCCGTCATTGGTGATGATTACCTCGCCCGAGGCGGTGGAGATCATCTTATCCATGCCTTTTGGACCGAGCGAAGTACGGACGGCGTCAGCTACAGAGCGCGCGGCAATTATGTTGGCATGGCGGATATCCTCCTTCCGCTTGTTGTCGACGTAGGATTCGGTTTTGGAGGAGTATGATGGTGGTGGCATTGCGATTGCTGGAGATGCTGTTGTTGCCATGAAGAGAGCTAAAAACCCTAGGTCTAGAGAGAGAGGGAGAGAGAAAGAGAGAGGAAGAGCGCGTCTGGAAGGGTTAAGAGTGGGAAGAGAGAGAGAGCAGGACGGGTTCCCGAAGTGTGAGACAGAGAGAGAGAGTGGTTCGAAATTCGAAAGATTCTATGGGGGTTCTCGTGGGCCTGGGGGCTCAGTGATGAGCCTGGTCCAAGCCCAGAAGCCTTTCAAATTAATTGCGGTTTGCAGTATATGTGTGCGTCCCTTTTAAAATATATATGTATACATATATATGAAATCTTGGAACATATAATTGAGATATCGTGAATGAGCTTAAAAATATAAGCATTTATTTGCGCTTAACTCATAAGTTTAGTTATAGGATCTATTGAGTCTAATTTAGTTATTGAGATGACTCGGAAAAAATTTGACTTAGCGAGCTCAAAATAGGGATTATTTGACCGATCTGTCGCATTTAACCATTATGAGACAAACTCATGTACACAAGAAATAGGCTTGACCCATGATAAGCTCATTTAAGATAACCATAAATTGAACTTGCTCGATTTTATCCGTCAATCACATAGATGATTTGACAATCGTCATCCATACTAAATATCTATAAATACTTAGTCACTCTTCATTTTAAAACTTTTTGAGAGAGAAGATGAACAACATTTTATAGAAGAGGCTCTATTCACAAAGATAAAATAAAGTAAATCAAGTGTTATTACTTCAATTTGCTCAAGAACTATAAGATTAACGCATAAAGTAAACTCAAGCACCCTTGCTTGTTATTTGTGTCTTTGAGACACTGAGACTGCTTATTTCTTCTCCCCGTCATTCTTTTTAAGTCATCCCATTATCAAGTGTCATCTTCTTAGCAACGTTTTAAAATCACATAGAAGGCATGAGATCTATGGGACTTATGTGTGACAAACCCAATAAGTACCTTGCATTTACAGATATAAAACTTAAAAGTGTTAATTTAATTTCTAGATTTTATTTATTTTTTATAATTAATTATTTAATTAGTTCTTATTTTTAATTAAAATTTAATAAATTAATACCCTTGAATTTGATATAATTAATTATAAAATTAGTAAAGTTTTAGTATCATATATAATATTTTTTTAAGTATCGTCATTTTGTTCATTTTATAGATGTTACATGACATAGATGTTTTCATTGTTGTTTTTTTGTTCTTTTTTTTTCAAGCTATAAGTTCCCATTACTGTGTATGGTATAAACTCTATACTTCCAATTAAATGTGACATGAATAGTAGAATTTTGCTTTATTTTCTCGGAATTTCCTATATAGAATTTATTGATAAAGGAACAGTGCAATTTCCTGAGGGGAAATTCTATAGTCCTGTTATTAATTTTGACGAGATCAGTCTCGTCACTATCCAATGGATCACATTATACCCAACTGTGATCAAAGCACTAAAACAGTGAATATTCTAATTACTATATTTATTTTAACGGTCAGGTAATTGACTAGATAGTCCCTTTGACGAGACCATAGAAACTTCCTTTCTGGAGGAGGTAATCTTCATGGAAGTTAAAATAATAAAATCAATGTCAGATAGCGTTTGATTTCCTTGAATTTATGGGATGTATTGGACAAAAATCTTAATCCCTTATTTAGTTGCAGTCGTAGGCTTTGTTATTGAATAATAGATCTTAAGAGTACCGAACAAATTTGAAAAAAATAACAATACAAGAAGGAGGTTAGGATATTAATAGCTCACAAGCTCAAGCTGAGTGTAAATGTTAATCAAATTTAAATTGAATGTGGATATTAATATTATTTTAGTTAACATTAAAATTTTTTTAATAAATTAATCTTAAACAAGTTTAACCTAGTTAAACTCAAGTTTATCTAATATTACATCAAATCACACTCAAGCTGGAGCTTAGAACTTTTAAGCTCAGCTGATCTTGACTCGAGTTTTGAAATTTCGAATTGATACCTATCCAATATGATAAACGAAGCTTTTAAAGTTTATTGCAATAAATTTTCATGTTATACACACATGCTTCCTTAAAAAATTTGTTTATGTTGAACATTTGCTAGTTAATTTTAATTTCTGAAATCATATAATTAAATTAAAAAAATCATTGGATTTAATCTATGATAAAACTAAACTTTTCAAATAAAAACATTCACACTAAGTGTCTCACTAGAGAATACCTATCCAATACGATAAACAAAGCTTTTAAAGTTTATTGCAAAACATATGCTCCACCAAGCCTTTGAACAAAAACACTTTACAAAAGATAAACCCAATTCTTTAAACAAAATAAAACAAGATATAGTAATCCAACCATCCTAACTACTCCACTCTCCCTCGTATATCTCCAGGATCACCCATGCCCAAGTCAATCATTATCAATAACATGAACATCATCATCATCAACTCATCAAAGCAACACCTGGAAAAAGACAACAATAACAATAATGAGTCAAAGCCCAATATACAGTAACACAATCCACAAGCGAGATGACACATATGCTTAAACTAAATGCAATGCATCAAATAATAATTTATTATCTTTCATTAAAGTAAAACAAGTATCACCGGCACACTCACACTCTGAAACAATCTCTAGGAATTTGGGGGTCTTAAGTAACAGCAGCTGCTCGAGGGTTGATATAGGCAACCCAAATACCTAAATCTAATTGAAAAGGAAAATAGCCTCATGTAGGTTTCACAATCATTATGCATATCTACTTATTTTAGTCTTTAATATTAATTTGTTTAACTGGTCCCATAAACATGAACTAAAACATGTTACTTCACCCCAAGCTTAGTAGACATTGTTCCGATATCGTTTGCCCCATCAACTACTGTTGCACCACTTATAAATGTCATTGCATCATGACAGGGGTGGCCTAAGCACCTAAACTACCATGCCCTGCTTGAGACAATGTTGTCGCTCTCGGGACCAATACTCATTTATTTAAGTCATCTTTAAGTTTTGGTTCATTAGGAATATCTATCCTAATAAACAACAAGCATGTCACTGTGTACATTTTATATTTAAAATCTAATCGAAAACAAAAGGTAGGTTAGGGGTTATCTTAGAGAATAAATTAGACATACATATCTATTAAAGGAATGAACTCATATAAGCATTTAAATTAACTATCCACTTACGTAAATCTTATTTAAAAAAAAAAAAAACCTATTCGATCATCAATTAATTAGGAAACCCTGCCATGGGTGTGAAGATTGCCCTACCAAGATACGGACAGTTCTTCATTGTCTGTCAAATTATCTCTTTTCTCTTTGTTTATGGTTATTTACTACAAAAACATCATCAAAATATTCATATACAAAAATATTCATTTCCTAAGCATGCATATATTTAAAATAACATATTCCTTTTATTAAACATGGCCTAATCTATCGTATTACAATATATATTACCTCTAAATCATTTACAAATTTTAAATCTATTAACTTAACTTAGTCAAATCAATTAAACTTAACCAATTTAATCCAATTTAACTTAGTGAAGTTCATCAGATCAAATTGAGCTTAGTTATGTTACTAATTCACTTTATTTCTAAGATTCATTTTAACTTAAGCCTATGCTAACTTAATCTTGACCAAGTTGATTAGAATTACTCATTCAATCTAGCTACTAAATCCTATTCAGTTATCTCACGAAAATCATTATCATATAGCTATTGGATTCTTAACTAACCTAGTTCATTTTAATTCACTAAGCCAAATTAGACTTAGGTTAATTAACTAAGTTTATTTTTATATCTAAATGTTCTAAAATTATGTTATAAATTCCTTATTCTATTGGTCTTTAAGAGGTCATAAAATAATATACACAACTACATGCATTTTAGTAAAACCATTGTGCAAGTTGATTTGGATATGTTATAGTCTGAAACAAATAAAATTTAGGCCTTGATGCTTTTATAATTTCAAAAACTAAAACTATGAAAATGTAGATCTCTTTTTAAGCTTTTCGTAGCATTTTGAATCACTTCAATCCGAGTTCGGATGAAAAAGTTATGATCAAAATACAAAATAGTGTTGCACTAAAAGAATTTGATCCAAGGAGATAACTCTCCTTGTCACGGCCATGATCTAGGCCGTGTCATTCGAAAATCCATGCTCCAAGGAGATCACGTCATATCACACCCGTGATGAATAGGGTATCCTAGTTGCGTATTTTCCTTGTCTTTTTACCATACTTAAAATACCTATTCACCACATACTTCAACAAAATTATCCTATCAGTAGCATACAAGATCAAAATCAAAACCAACACCTTTTTTAAACATATTTTTATCATTATACGTCATCAAACCCCTCCCTCATTAAAGCATTATCAACTATCGTTCTAGTTACATGTTCATATACCTCCTATTCATCATCTTTTCCACAAACCCAACTCATATTTAACTCTAATCCATCATGGGCATGCATAAATAACAATTATAATAAAGAAAAACAACATACTTACTTGTTTAGTCATCTCAAACAAACAAAACTTCAATACTACTCTTTTTTAGTTGATAAAACTTCTTCATGTATGTTCCTGATCATCTATCTTGTTTTTTATCTTCATTCTCTCTTAAGATCTTATTGAATTTGAGATTTGATATTGAGTTTTGAGAAAAGATGAGAAATGAGGAGGAAGAAGAAAAAAGAAAAAAGAACCGTAAAGAACAAGAAAAGAACGACAAAGTAAAAAGAAGAGAAGCAACAAAGAAAATGTAAAAAGGAAAGGAAAAGGATAAGGGATAAAAGATATTTTAGGATAATTATCGCGTAAGGATTTTAATTTAAAATTTTCAGATAATTGTCTTTAACATCAAAACTAATTAGAAAATAACTTGAAAATCTATATTATAGAAATTAATAACTTAATTAGAAACATACTTTAGAAGTTTAGTTTACAAGAAAACTTATGAGGATTAAGGATATAGAAATTAAACTAAAATCCAAAGGTTTAGGGAGTTGCAAAACATTTAAAATATTTGTTTTAAGATTTAGGAATTTAAAATTGAAATAAAAGGAGTTTAAAATGGAGAAATTAGAAATAATTGGATGGTTTGATTTAAAATGAAAAGTTATTGAGGAAAATAGATGATTAAGAAAAATATTTGAAATCTCAATTTCAATTCAAACCTATTTACTAATTTAATTATATCAAATTGTCTATTCATTTTCTATTGTTTACTTATTTCACCCGTTTAAACTATCTAATTTCATTTTCTAAACTAGTAACAACTTTATTTACCTATTTTGCTACTCAATTATACTATTAAAACTTAATTAGGTTTAGATTCAAGATATTTCATACCGTTTTGTCTTAACTCGTTTACAACCCTGTTGTTACAATCAAACGGTAAATGTCATCATTAGGACTAACATATAAAAAGTATAATTAATGTTGCCAACTAACTATTTGGATAGTATGTTTTTCATCGATATTTGTATCGGTATCTATATCATATCTATTTTATCTCAGTATCTAGTCTGTTTGATCAGTTTATAAGTAAAAATATTTGTTTTTTATCGGTATCTGTTTTCTATTTAAAGACGATAAAAAGATGAAACAAAAACGATTGAAAGATGGCGAAAGAAACACTTCGTAAAGCTCCTCTCCGAGTCTAACTTCTCAATTATAACCATGTTTGACTATAACTATCACATCATAAAATGACATCACCCATTATTGGAAATTGGAATCCATTTGAAATGAACAATGAGAGACCAAGGACTTTTGCAAATAAAAGGAAGCATCTTTGTTATATACTCCATCGAGTGCCTCACTTTCTCTCCTATTTCGTTTCCTCATCTCATCATCGCTTGAAACTCTTACACCACTTAGCGAAGAGAAGTAGTTTACAGAATCAATTTTTGTAAGGGCTACAATGACGAAGTAAAATCTATCTATATGTATTATGTTGTAGAGCGATATAGAGTATACAAACATTCATGGACTGATATATATACATACATATCTATTTAAATATATATAAATACATGGGTTATATATATTAGGGTTGTTCATTAAACTGAACAAGAAACCGAATTGAACCAAACTGAACAGCAAATTGCGATTCTTTTGTGTTTTGGTTCAATATGTTGTTCGGTTCATGAAGATTCTAAATGGTTACGATTCGGTTTGAAGAGTCGAACAGAACCAAACCTTTAAACCCGAACCGAATTGCTTCACATTAAAAAAAAAAAAAAAGTGCTATTTTATTTATTTATAACTTTTAAACATTAGATATTAGGATCACATGTAACATTTCATTCTAATATCACATATGCATATAATATGTTAGAATAGGCTTAAAATGAAATCACAATTTTGAATTATAATGCCATTCTTGTGTTTATATACATATTTGAAAGGGAATTAAGTAAGATTTCAATATATAGATTTATTAGGAGAAATTGTGATTCAATTCCAATTTATGAAATGTAAATTACATTTTTAACCACATTAATGTTATTTATAAATATAAATTCCATATATATTGTATTATATATTTTAGATAATACATCATTAAATGTATTATATATCTAATAATACTAAACAAACAATTTTTTGCTCATCTCAAAATTTTCTAGTTTGTTTTCTTATTTTATTAATTTTAAATTTTTCTTAAAACTAGTAGATATCCATCAAATTAAAATAAAGCAATATAATTGAGTTTAGAACATGCACAATCATTTAATTACTACAATGGAAATTAAATACGTTATAAAGGAAAAATATTATAAATGAATATGGCATTAATGTAAAAGAATGATTTTTTTTTAGTCAATGTTATAGATGTATTAAGAATATTTGTTACTTTAAATTTGCTTTAAAAAATATTTCTAGGACAAGATAATATGTATATCTAAAATTATTAAATATATGACATGATATGATGATAAGTAATTTTAATTTTTGTACAATGTTCTTCAATCTAAATACATTTTCTTTTTCTTTGGGAACTCAAATGACTATTAATATTATTCATTAGAACTAAATACTTTCAAAAGCGGTTTGAACCCAATCAGACCATGCCACATTTTAAGCGGTTCAGTTCAAAACCTCGAACAATCAAATGCGGTTCAGTTCGTTGAGAGTTTGAATCAAACCATTTCAAATACAATTTAGCTCATTTTGACCCCTGAACTAAATCAAATATGAACCATGAACACCCATAATATATATATATAATATATATATTCTAATGCATAATATATTATTATAATTCACATATCACTGTAAGAAAACTGGACTTTAGAGAAAAAATTTTTGTATTTAAACATAAATTTTTATCACAAAAATATTCATTGAAATTATTTTTATAAAAATATAATTTTTTATTAATTTTTTGTCGCAGAATATCTGTCTCTAAAGGTGAATTATTTTGTAGTGTGTCTTTACATACATATATATAAAGTTTGTTGTATTGCCTTTTTTATAATTTGTACCATGCATATGATTATAATTATATACATTTACATAATTAGTATAATATCTACTACACATATCTGATAATATATAATAATTGATTTGCACTTGAATATATACCCATTTATAATAATAAAAAGATATTCACGTTGTGTATGCAAAAGGTAAATTATACAAGAATTTATAATATGTAAAATAATTGAATAAAACTATTAACACAATGGATCAGTCAAAAGGATAAAAAAATTACATAGATAATATGGAAAGTGTGTGCCTAACTTAAGAGAGAAAGAAAACAATACACTAAAAGACTGGCTATCTACAAAAAAAAAAAAAAAATGATAGTTTTATCAAGTTTTTGGTGACTTATATGAAATGACCCAAATCTATATATATTATATATTAGAAATTGAGTTTAGATAGATTTGGATAAGCTAAATGAATTATAAGATATAATTAGACAAGTTGATATAACTAGATTAATAATTAACTAAGTCGAATTTGAGATTTGAAATCTAAATTCTCTAAACAAGTCATTAAAATATTTAGAGGATTCCTAATCTCTTGATTCTTAACCTAAACACTAATTCCTAAATCTTTACAAAATTTGAGTTCATTTGCTTGTATCAAAATATCAGTTCTTAAACCCGAGCTCAAATTAAATATCCTTTTATCTAAAATAAATTTCTAAATTAAGTTCTTAATTTCTAACCTGTCGGTTCTAAAATTATCTTTTAAATACTTCTAGAATTATAGATATTGATCTGATAGTTCTAAACCTATACTTAAATCCTAAAATATCCCAAATAAATCTTATTCTTTCCTTTTATTTTTTTTTTCCCTGCCTCTTTCCTTTTTTCATTTCTTTCCTTCATTTTCTCTCTTCCCATTTCTCTCCTTCTTTCTTTTCTTCTTGCTTTCCTTCAATTCACCATCCAAACTCAAATCTAGATACGATCAAGAAGATAAATCAAGCTAGGAAAGGAGATAAAAAGAAGAAATTCAAGTAGAAAAGATTCAATAAGAAGAAGAAGAAGTAGTTGCATGATTTAGCCAAAAAGATAAGTTTTCTAGTTCAATTCATATTTGTTTTATTTGTTGTTTGTTTATCTAATTGATGAATTGATGTTGAAATGAGTTGGGATTATTGTTTATATATGTATATGTTGGATTAATGTTGTTGGGAGTTGAGTTGTGATGAAGAAGATGATGAATAGTGAAGTGGAGTTTTGTTGAAGTAGTTGGAGTTGTTTGATGTTGGTGAATGAGTGTAGAAGTGTTGTTTAGACTTAATATGAGTAACATGTAGCTTTTATGAAGTTTTGATTGAAGTAGAATGTGTAAAAGTTTAATAAAATGAAGTTTAAAAAATCAGTAAATTCGTAACTCAGGGGAAACCATGAATCATGGGTGTGATTCAAGCCTTGTTAGGCTCGGGTTGGACAAATTTCATGAATCACGGGCGTGATTTTGAAAGAAAAAGCTTTGTTTTGGAAAGTTTTCATGAAGCACAGTCGTGATCCATCCCTTGGTAGCCTCAGGTTGGTCAAAAAATTTGAAACTCAAAAATCACGATCGTGATTCTTAGCTCAAAAACCATTTTATGACAGCTTTCCAAAAAACACGGCCGTGACTTGTGTTTTCCCTGACGCAATACTATTTCGTATTTTAATCATACCTTTTTCATCCGACCTCAGATTTAGGTGATTCAAGTTGCGTTGGAAAGATTAAAAATAGATCTACAATTTTCATTGAGTTTTTGCAAATTAGAAAAGTATCAATGCTTAAATTTTACTTCTTTTCAACTGATATATTTTCCAAACAAAGTCAAAACTTGTATTTGCTTTCTAACTATTTGTTGTTAAGTGTAAATGAATCTTTTTAGGTTAAAATGAGATAGATAAGTGATATTTGATGTGTTATGTGAGTTAATTGATGTAATTAAACAAGAGTTAAGTAGATTTATAGATTTAACAAATAATTAGATTAAATCTAGAAATTAGTTATAAAATGAACTTAGTTAACAAACCTAGGTTCAACTTGACTAAATGAACTTGAATGAACTAAAATGGATTCAATTGTTTAACTTTGATGAATTTGGCTAAGTTTAAGTTAATGTAAGTTCGAATTGACATAGATCTTAGATATATAATGAATTAATAATTAATCTAAGTCTAACTTGGCTTAATGAACTTTACTAAGCTAAAATGAATTAGATTGTCTAAGTTTAATCAACTTGACTTAGAAAATAAATCAAATAACTAATTCTAATAAATTTGGTTAAGGTAAAGCTAAAATGGGTTAATGGCTAATAATTAACTTAGATGAACAAATTAGGATGATCTTTGAATAATATGGGGAATATGTTTGTTTCAAATGTGTGTTTACTTAGAAAATGAATGTTTTTGGTTTATGAATTCTTTTAATGCTTTTGCAATAAACACACTATAAATAAAGAGAAAAGAAAATTTTTGACAGACTAAGAAAAACCGTTCATATTTTGGCGGGGCAATCTTCGCAGCCATAATGGAGTTCTAAGTTAATGTCTGATCAAATAGGGTTAATAAAAGTTTGAGAAAGTAGATGATTAGTTTAGTTTAGTTTCTTATACGAGTTCATTCCTTAACAGAAGTGGATATCTGATTTGTTTTCTGGATTATCTTCTGAAATTCCTTTCGAGGCTATGTTTGGATTTCATATTCAAGGTACGTAGTAACTTACGTGTTGGATATCAGGTTAGGCATCTAAAATGGATTAAGAACTTAAACTCGATTTAATAATTGATTAGTATTGGTTGTGTTTTTCGTCGTTGAAATCCGATTCTTGCCTTGGAGTGGAAGATCGGTATCCGATCGGGGAATGGCAAATTGTCATGATGCAATGACACCGTAGTTGAGCGCTTAAGCCATTTGTCATGATGCAATGACTTCACACCATGACGCAATGGTGACTTCTTTTTAAATAGCTCAGTGGGTAAACGATAGGGAATGTAGTAACGGTATAACATTTACTTATCTTAAGAGGAAATAATATGATTTAATTCAATATTTATGGGAGCATGTGAATTAATGTATATTATGGATCAAGTTAAGTAAAGTTGAGTAACGACTATTTACCTTAAATGAGATTACTAATCTTTTCAGTTAGATTTAAGAGATATAGGTATCCGGACTATCCATATCAACTCCCTAAGCAGCTGCTGTTATTCAGGACCCCCAGATTCCCATTGACTTGTCCCGGAGTATGAGTGCTCCATTATTGATTTATTTATTTTAATGGAAAGATAATAACTTGTGGATTGATGCATTGCATTTAGTTAAGCTCGCGTGCCACTCTATATGTGATTGTGTTACTGTGTACTGAGTTTCGGCTCATTATTGTTATTATTGTTCTTTTCTCCAGGTGATATAGATGATGATGATGATTGATGATGATAATGTTGGTGATGATGGATGATGATGATGATATGATGTTGTTGCTGTTGATGATGTTGTCTCGGGTTTTTGGGTGCTTCTATTGACTCGGGAAGGACTGTGGATGAGTGATGTGAGTTAGAAGCTTTGAGTAGTTTAGTTGTTTTGTTTCTTTTTGTTTGTTTTATAGAGACTAGATTTATTTATAAATTTGTATTTTCATTTAAGGGTTTGTTAGTGCCCATGTTTTGTAAATAAGCTTTTAAATAGATTTGTTTAAGTAAAAGTTTTTCCACTTGTAATGGTGGAAGTTTGAAATGCTTTTATGTAGAAATTTTTTTATAAAATTTATTTCAGCTGCTAAATCCAGTTGTTGCCAGAATCTAACTAAATGATTTCATAACCTAAAATTGAATAGCAATGTTCAACATAAATACATTCTTTTAAGACAACCTTACGTATAATCATAAGAGTTATACGTAGTTGGGGACTTGGTGTGCTTAATTTGAGAATTGAGCATATCGGGTCTTTACATTATAAGAGTTTGATATTCTTTGTGGATACAATACTAGTTTACACATTATTGATTGGTGTGGTATTTGACTTTAAAAATGAGAATGTGATATCAATATTTGTTCTTCTTATAGTGGTGACTTTGATGTTTATCATTCTTGCAATGTTACTTCTACTAAAATCAAGGAAGTTATTTTTTGTGTTACTTAGCTTAAACTATATTTACTTGGCAGTATAACTATTTAATTTTTCCTTTTATTCGATATAAAGTTGCTATTAAAAATTGATGTTATTTTAAATATCAAAGAAAAATAATGAATAGCACTATATATGAATAGTTCATTATTTTTTTCATAAATATCTACCACCACTAGAACCATTCTTGCTCGTAAGGTTATGTACATTGACCAACATTATAATTTTTCCAAAAATACTTCATTTAGTATCCCTAGTATTGTGCCATCTTATTCTCTATTTATTTTTTTAAATCAATGTCTTAAATCTTCTCTATTTATAATTTTTTCCAAGTACTACCTACTATAATTTTTAAGGAGAGAGAAATTGAACTCAATCAATCTCATTGGAAAACTAATGTTCATGTCACTAGGCAATAATGATCATAACTATTATATTAGTTTATTCTAACATATATTAGAAATTGGATAAATTATACCAGAATATCACAAAATTTAACAATAAGTTTATTGGAGGTTATAATATTTACAATAGTTCATTTGGGGTCATAACTTTTAAAGAAGTGGGTCAATTGAAGTTACCATTAACATGTGTCACTAAAAGAAGTGACTTCAATTGGCCTACTTTCCTAAATGTTGTGACCTCAATTGATCTACTTACACGTTGTGATCTCAAATGAATCATTTGAAATATTATGATCTCAAATAAACTTACCTTTAAACATTATAGTCTTCCGGTGTAATTTACCTATTAGAAATTTAATGTAATGAATCAATCTTTTACTCTACATTTTGCAATGATTTTGTTATAACAGTGAAAAGCCTAAAATAGTAGGCTGTTAACGTAAAAATTGATACTAAAGACTTACATTGTATATGCTCTAAATAATATTTTAGCTATTACATTAGGTATGATATATATTACTTTAATTTTAATTATCCATATAATAAACATGTAATAACTATTATACTTCTACTACATTTTATTGATTTATATTTTAATTCCTCCTGATAAAGTAAATGGACTTAATTGATTCATATATTTTCCCAAATTAAAAGTAATCAAAGTTAAGAAATAACCAACCGGACTTTTCAATCCGTTAATGTTGTGAATAAAAAGAAGGCAAAAAAAATGCCTTATTTCTTTAAAAGGTCAGGTGGCCTAGGAGTAGGACAATTTGTTCTGTATATACATTTCCCAAGTCATGTTTAGCGCATCGTGTGTAGGTTATAGATATTTAGTGACGTCAAACACCATAAATCAACGCTTTATTATGATTGAAATGGTATAGAGTTTATCTGAAGCAACACGGAGAAATTATGGAAATTCCAGAAAAGTGCTCGAAGGCATTCCAGAAATTCATATTCAGTATTGTAAGAGAAATTAGGTGCAAAAATTCAAATTCTCCAGCTTCTTATTTCCAATGAGATCGGAGAGTATAATTTTTCCCTTGGAGAGGTATATATATTGTATTACAATTAAAAATGTGCAATGTGCCAGGTGCCGAGTGCCAACTCAAAGCAAATGCCATTATGTGTTGAATACCATTGTCTTCATTTGTAATCGAAGAGATCCCACACTGAGCAGATCCAGCAAAATATACCATGCCCATATCCACTCTTGCTAAACACCCGGGAATGATAAGGTTCTTGGAAACATCGAGGTGACCAAGGAAGCCATACTTTAATGGGATCTAATAACCTGAGCTGGAATGGAACATGTCTATGAAGTATAAGTGAAGTGGGATATCCTAAGCATCACCAACAAGAATGGAGATGTTATTACATCAAGTCACTTAATGTAAAGACCGACCACACATACACTAGACCTAGCACTTTTTAAAATATATTAGATTTATCACTTTTTTAACCTACCATAAATGTACTAACCTAGCACAAATACATTACACTTACCACTTTTAACACAAAATCCAACGGTGGATCTTGCATTTTCTTTACAAGTCGTCCGTATGCCACTTAACACAATAATTTTCGATGATAATGGCAATATACCTTTCGATGGAACGAATGTCAAGCTAAGTTTATTCATTATCATCACACATTCCTGTTTTTTCTAAGTTAGAAGCAATTTCCACCTCAAGATCAAGTCTTCACAGCATGCGATTTTGGCAATTCACTTCGTTTGGCACAGGTTGATTGCAAAATTATAACCACCTTTTAAATTAAGCAGCAGGAATAGACAACTTCCATTTATGTGGACATTTATCGATACATGCATTGCAAATGGTCATACTACGCTAACAAAAACCAACTGAAACAATTGGTTCCATTAACAAAATAGCATTCAACCTTGAAACAGAAGTAACACACCTTGATATGTACGTAAAAGTGGTGTACCAAATGAAATGGGATCAAGTGAAAGCTAAGTATCAAGTTTCGCCTGTTGCCCAGGTAGGTGGAGGAATAAAGGTTGGCCATGTTTGACGTTCATAAGGAAGGACACCAGTTGAAGTAGGACCTACAGAACGCCTTACAAGTGGATGCAGATGCTTCAAGTTTCTTGTTGCCATGTGGTAAGAGAGTATCCATCCTTCTTTCCAAAAGTACATTAAATCATAATCAAATGGGTCAAAACAAACTGGCCACAATTCCCAGGTAGAAAAGAAATGGAACCATACATCATTCTTTGACCCTTCAGGATTACTATGCACCAAACACCATTCCCCTTCTTTATCATCTATAAGCTCCCAAACCTTCTGTATTAGATTCCTATCAGCCCAATTTGCTGAATAGTATCTTAAACGCCCTCTGCAAGATCCACACATTCTTCTCCTTCTAAGTCTTGGCTGGCCAAGGACTTCATCATTTTTATCAGGCAAATGAATTACATTGAGTTTGCAGGGATCAGCATATGGACTGTAAGCCATAATAATCCCTTCATGATAGTCAGGAATATACAAAGTTTCCTTTAAAGAAATTGATATGGAGAAGTTGTAGCACGGGAATGGTCCTGGATACTTCGGATTGTACGGAGCACACAATTTGTAAGTGGTCCAAGCACCAGCTTCTGAACAGAAAACATCCAAGAAACAGGGTTTGGCATAGCCAAACAATCGAAATTGAACCACTTTATAGCTTTTAATAACAACTCTGTGTTCATCCATTCGGGTTATTAGACCCTCCACTTGATAGTCCACCCAAATTTCTGGCTGGGGTATCATAAGCATCTGTTGGGTGAAGGGATTACATATGCAGTAAGGTCCTTGCTTATGGTCACACAATAGCAATCCACTGCTTGATGCCAAAATCTTGTTTACATAAGGTGAAGGTAAATGTAAAAAACTTATAGTTGGAGAAGTAATTCCATCTGATGAAATACTGCATAGTCTCTTATGCTCAAGCTTTTCTTCTTGCTTACGTATATCTCTGTGCAGAAAAGTCCACAGGGACTAATATTCATCTTGACAGATTGGTATTTGTAAGCAAAGGAAGGATCCGACAACTGAAAAAGCCATGACTTGCAAACACACTTTAACCTGAATATAGATTTGACAGGTAACCTAACAATAATCTCTTCCCACAATGACTCTGGTAGATAAGGACTTTCAATTCTTTCTTGGTCATCATCAGGATTAGACTGTGGCCCCTCAAGTAATTTTGTCTCTTCTCGTCTCTTTGGAGATCTTTCTTCAGTTGAATGGTGAGACATACCTGGACAGTCAGTGCCAGCTCTAGACACCTCTGATCAAGGCAACTTACTCTTTCTCCACTTCATAAATACATAAATATATAAATAGCCACAGAGAGAGAGAGAGCTCTATTCACCAGAATATTTGCTTCCTCTATTATTCCATGTTCTAGTAATTTCACCACCTTGTTCGGTTTTCATTATCCTGAGACATGTCAATGCAGTGGATGAAAACTTTACACCTTTTTCATCATTCATATGTTGCAGTAACGATGGTCATGGATTAAAATATGTATAGCTTTTCGACTCTTGGAAGCATCAACCAGTCAATTGTGTCCTGTTATTGTTCTGTGCAAGAAATTGTGAAACACCAGGGCAAAGTTAAGGCTAAACCACAGAGTATCAAGAATATGTAGTTGCTAAGGCATGCATCCAAACTATTTATATACAGTTACTCAATATTAAATGTGAAATTGTCATTCCCTCTAATATTTTAGCTTTCAAAAAACTACACGTGACATGGTATAGAGTAACTCCTCCACTTCTCTGTGATACTACATGCAAGTAGCAGGAAGGTAATATAACATAATAATTTGTAATAATCATATGCAGATATATTCCACAATAGGATACAGCTAGTTGCAAGTTACGAGCCCTGCAGTGCACAGGCAAATAAACATAGAGCAAAATGCTTAGTAAAATCTTCATAAAGAACAGAAAGTGGTTAAGACCTTAAATCAAGATTATCGATCATATTTCAGACTTAACCGCAGATCAATTTGTTTTCTGAAGAAGAAGATTTTTTTGGTTCAGTTTCTATTATAGTAGACAATACACAGGTTTTCTTTTGGCACCATAAACAAACCAAAAGCTAGAAATTCTAAACCATTGCCCAAAAAAAAGAAAAAAAAAGGAAAAATAAAAGAAATTTTTGTGTAGTTGTGTCTACAGTTTTATTTCATTTTGTTCCTACTCCGCTTGATGCTTATTAGCTTCAAGATTTTGCAATTGAATATTAGACAATGGAGTAAATAAAGGGTTTTATTTTATTTATTTTATTTTTCTTAAGGACTAAGTTCTTAACCTTTATTCTGCAGAAACCTAAAGCCATAAACCTCTCTTCTCCGCAGCGCCAGCTAGCCCCCTATCTCCCGCATGCTATTTCATAAACTAGTTTTTTCTTGGAAATTCAATATCGGAAACAACCAATTTCCTCTTAACCCTTGCTATTTTCAATTCCTAACTGCCGGTTTTGCATAGGTTTGAAATCCAAGAAGGCAAAAAGGTCTTCTGCAAGGATGAAAGTCCTCACTCCTAAAAATTCAAACATTGAAACCTATACTCGTACCATTGAATTAATTAGTATAGCAGCTGGTTTACTTGGATCAATAGTTTTCGGGTAGTTTGTCATTATTATGTTTCATTGAATTGGTTCATTTTTTAATCTAATAGCATCCAACTTACCTAGAATAGGGTCAACAGCTTTACACGATCCAACTTCATAATCACAACTCAATGACATATATAAAATGTTAATTTTAAACACTACTTATAATTCTAAACCATAATCCTAACCCTAGAAATTGAAAATTGGACCACACAAGTGTGGTTGATAAGAATCTTTCCTAGTTTCATGTGGACGACCACTATGGGGATGTCCACAAGGCTGAGATGGTCGACTGCCTTGACGGCCTAACCCCCCAAATTCAACCCCAAAAATGGGAGGTTTAATCCAGGGTACTCCCTCGTCGGGTTCTTAACCTCAAAACTACCCTAAAAACCCTTTCCCAAGTGTGAACTAAAATTACTCATCCACAATCCCAACAATCTCTAAGAAAACTCCGATTTTCTTAAAATTAGATCAACAATAAGATTAACTCAAACGACAACTAAAGAATACATTCACCTGATCACGAATCTCTAGCCCCATTTTAACAAATTTCACCCATGCCTACATATTAATCAAAACCTAATTTATCTATGGAACCTCAAATTAGGATTTTAGGGGTAATTTAGATTCACCTATTGAATCTGGACCAGAAAACCACACATGAAGCTTCACATGGATGCTTTTCATTACGGGAATCCAACAAACGACCATGACACGCCTTAGTTTATGCACATGATCAGAATTAAAAGGAGAGAAACAACGGGTCGAGAAGGGACACATACATGTCATTACCTTGATGTCTCTTAAGAAAGTGCGCATAGGAACACTGGGGTGTACCAAGAAGCCACTAGCATCTAAGAGAGAGAGAGAGAGAGAAAGAGAGAGAGACTGCTTTTTTCTGGAGTGGAATCGGAATGAGAATTATGGGCAAAAGAATAGATACCATCTTGCCAGCAAGTAGCAACTTGCCGACTTTTCTCACTTGTAGCTTTGGAATATTTCTTGACCACCGGAACGATACCCGAAGTTAGCCGCACTCTGTTTGGATGGGTGGAATGGAAAACACTGGAATTGGACGGAAATCAAAGGGAAATAAATGTATTTTTTTTTTCGTCTATAAAATCTTAATCATAACAACATTTATTTTACTATCATATTTAAAAATATAAACTTATAAAGGGATAGGGGAAAAGTAGGAAAAATAAATAAATTGACCCAATTAATATATGGGTTTCATGTTTTCAATCGATTGGGAAGAGCTTTCTAATCTCAGGTTATATCTATAAAAAGAAAATTTCTCATTCATCAAAGCAAAAAAAAAAAAAAAAATTTACACAAATATAATGGGCGTGTTAGGTGAAAGACACGTCTAATATTTTTGAGAAAAAATTAAATAAATATAAATTAAAAAAAATTACAAAATTACTATTTGTATGTCGTAAGTTGAAGATGTGATATAAGAATTTAAACAAATATCGCATCTTTAACATGCCATATAGCAACTTATTCGGGCAAATTTGAAATAATATCTCATAACTAATATATATAAGTCTTTGAGTGTCGTTTAATTTAAAAAAAATTGTATCGCACTTTTAAGATGTGATACAACGATACTATTCATGTAATTTTTTTCACAGTTTTGTTTTATGTAATTAAAAAATTACTATATTATACATGTAATATGTCCGATTTGTATTTATTTATATATATATTTGATCTTTTCATGAGAATTGTCAACTTTTTGTATCTGTATCTTTCTTGATGAACAATTTATTAGAAAAAAATTTGAAAAAAGTATCTGCCGAAAAAAGTCAGCTAAACAACCCTTAATTGGACAACATAAATATCAATGCAATATCGAATTTGATGCATTTTCATAATAATAAAGACAATGAGTATTGTATGTATCAAATAGGGAAATTCTATGATCCTTCATTAATTTTGATGAAACTGTCCCGTCACTATCCAACGAGCCACACAAATCCAATCGCAATCGAATCACTGAAATAGTTAATATTCCAATTATATTTATTTTAACGGTTGGATGGTTAACTTGTGGTCCCTTAACGGGACCATAGAAACTCCTATATAAAATATCATACTTATGTATACATTAAAAATGTTATATTGCATATAATAAATGCAGTATTTAGTAATTTTTTATATAATTATTATTTTATTAATTCTTTTAAATGACAGTAGACATGTATTTTACTTGTGCAAACATGATTATTCGAAAGCATAGTTATTAGTATAATTATTTATTTAAACTTTAAATAATACTAGTGGATGGTTGCTCTTATTATGGGTAAAAATAATTAAATAAAATATTATCAGCATAAAATATTTGACAATGAAAAAAACTAATAACATATAATTATATTGAGTAGTAAAAGATTAAAAGAATTGACTTGCGCATAAAATATTTTGAACATAAAAATGAGAAACCCTAAATTTTTCCAATGTGTCAATAAACAAAACTTAAAAATAATTGAAATTGTATGGATAATATTAGTTGGAAGATACTAGAGAACAATGAAAAAATTAATTTCTATAAAATAAGAGCGCATTTAAAGCATAGTTCTCAATTAAGAAAATATAGATTAGAAAGAAATATAACTCAAGATGATGAAAACATCTCAAATAATTTGATAAATACTTCAACAATATGGAAAGTTTCCATCTCCCAAATAGAAGAATTTAAGCTACGAATTTGACAATTCTCTTATCTTGTCGTTGCATGTTAGTAAAAAGGAAATATACATGCGGTTAAAAGCTACTCCCTCCTTTAGTTTTAAACGTGACACATATATATATTTATCTTTTTTATTTTCAAATTTATGAAAAATTGAAAGTAATTGATTTGAGAAAATGAAAGTTACACATATTGTGTAGAGAGAGAGAGCATGAAAACAGAAATCAAAAGTGAAAAACAGTATAGAATTTCAATAACATCCTCAAAAGTTTTTATATTTTATAGTTGGTTTTAGAAGGTGGATATTTTAGTTGTTAGGGATAAATGATGGAATTTGAGAATGAACTATTAAAATGAAAGACAACAAATTGTCTTTTTGTTTTAATAATATAGATGAAACTAATTTAAACAAGAATTTATGACATAATAGCATAAGTAGAGATGCAAACGAACTAAGAAAGTTCACAAACTACTCTAAGCGGCTTGATATTTACTTGAGTTTGATCAAATATAGTTGAGTTGAGTTCAAGCTATTCGAGTAGTTTTTTGAGTTAAGCTTAACCTTCATATATTTAGCTCGATTAGCTTGAAAGCCTTATAATCGAGCTCGAGTTGGTGTAAATGTTAATCGAATTCGAATTGAGTTTAGGTATTAATATTATTTTAATTAAAATTAAAATAAATCAAGCCTAAATAATCTTAATTGAGTTGAGTTTTAGTTTATATAATGTTACATTAAGTCCAACTTGAGCTTAAAAACTTAAGCTTGATCGAGCTCTAGCTAAGCTTAAGCTCATCATTATACCATCTCCACTTGACTTGGAGACCTTTTCCATTACTATCAAGCAAAAATTCATGGCCACCCTCCAGAATTGGCACTGTCCTTGGTCATGTACTTTTATTCGATGTGTTTACAATTGGTGCAAATCGTGAATGTTCTACGATAATTATGCATACAAGTTAATTTTTCCATTTTGTTAGTCTATGTTATTATAATCGGAGGAAAGTATATCATGTACATTATGAAGGCCTATATTAAAGTTTTGTTTTAAACCGTGTTTGTGTGGGCCATGTAAATTGTACAAGTGGAGTAACATTTACCCAAGGTTAAATGGACCCTATGAATGTGGCAATGCACTAGGTTACTCCCTTGAATCTTCCAAATGAGAATTCGGAACAACCTAACTTTGCAACAAATTATGATATAGAAAATTTTCATTTCCAATTTGAGTATGGGAAATAGATCAATGTGGAAGATGAAAAGATAGAAAATCTATTCTTGAAGAGAAAGACAAGGATAATTGATAAGTTGAGGAAAATTAAAACTATAACAATAAAGAAAAGAGAAATAAAATTTTTATTAATGAAGGCATGATAATCATGAAAAGGTTTATGAACAAACACAAATTACGGTAGAAGAAACAACATTTACAAAGATGCAATGAAAAATAAGAAAATGAAGAGACTTGAGATGATGAGAAGTTATAGAGGTCAATTAAATGGCATCTCAAGATAATCTTGTCATATTTTTTAAACCTCTTTAGAATTTTTCCAAGATAATCACTTTAACCTACCTTACTCTTTAAAGACTAAGTAGAGTGAAAAAACAACCATGGAAACATGCCAACCATTTGAATAATTCTAGGAATCAAAATACTTCATGCATCATCAAGCATACTATGGCTATTAGAATTACAGGCCCGTATTGGTTAACGAGGAACAATGAATACCTTTTTGATTAAGTGCATGTAAAACTAGTTTAAGTAGTCGTGTTCAACCTTTTTTTTTTTTTTTCTTTAATCAAGTGCATGTGAAACTAGTTTGAGTAGTTATGCTCAATCTTTCTCTTTGAAGGAGGCACTAGGTTCCTTTGTTTCCGATAGGGACACATTCCTACATAAGCAAATGGTAAAATAGTGAAATAAATTATTCGAATGCACATAGTTTTAAGGGGTGAGCCACTAATAACCGCCTCAAGAGAAATGAATTCTCTAGTCATTGGAGTCTTTTAATAAACTAGGAAATGGTGTGCTGAGAAATAGTGGAAAACATAATCCTCATCCTCCTATTTTAGACAATCTTACTTCATTTTCTAATAGTGATAATGGAAAATGAGGATGTTTAGGCTAAACAAGCCAATAGAAGTGTCCATAAGAGCTTACAATTTGGATATTCTTGTTCTTTTGGGAATGAGAATGGCACGCACAAAGTAGATCATGTTTTTTTGTATTAGAATTTGATTACATGGCTTGCATTATAGCAATTGGCTTAAGTGGTGGCATATTGATGCTAGTTAATCTATTAATGCATTCATTGATGTCTTACACTTGACTACATAGGGAATACACATTCATGTCCAGTACCTTCTTTCCTTCATTCTTTCTATTTATCCGCTATTTATCACAATCTTAAGCTTGAGGAAAGAAAAATTTTGTTGGAAAATTTATAACAAGCATTAGATATAATGAAAAGCATTTGATCTATCATTAAAGATTTCAATTACATAATATCAAGAGAGAAAAAATGAGGAGGAGCATGTGTAAATTAATATTGTGTTGGATTATATCAAAACCATATGAATTAATATAGGTTATGGATTCGGTATATTTCATACCATCTTTCACATGGACCAATATGATTAAATATATCCAATCTCTTACAAAATCAAGGATCAATTGAGCATGAGTGAATATGGATTGTCTAAATCTATTCCTAGAATTGAAATTGTTCCATTCATAACATACACAATTGAACCAAAAGGCTCAGTCTATGGAATATGTGGCTAAATATAATGAGGACATATAGTCCTAAGTCATTTCAGTTTCATCCAATGTGAATCCAACATTCAAATGTTTGACATTTTATGCAAACAAATTAGATGACTCGAATAACTTTATGCTTGACTTAAGCGAGTGGACAACAAAAATCTGAGAGTATAACTAAGAGGTGCTTGGTGTAATTGGTGTGAGGAACATAATGGATCCACAATAGTTTAGAAGGTCTTGTGGATAAAAACCCAAACTACCAACTTCTGCATCGAATAAATTTCATCCAAAAGGAAATGAATAAAGTATTAAAGAATAAAGAGTTGCTTTAGGTGGTTAAATCTAAACTGGAATGGATAGTTGATCGAGAAAGGTTTGAAAGGAGTACAAGGTTTTTTCAAATGAGCACTATGACTTGAAGATAAAAGTCAAGATATTAGGACTATGGGTAAATGTCAATACTTACGCAATTAATTGCCTAAAGTTTGAAAGGATTAATTTAATATATGCAAACTTTTCAAGTTGATTTATAGTACCTAAATGAGGTGGTTAATTACAAAATTAAGTAAAGTTTAAATAGTTAATTGCAAAATTTAGCAAAGTTTAGGAAGATAATTGCCAAAAAAAAAATGAACAAAGTTTAGTTACCAAAATTATATTTTTAAATTTCATGTAGTGGATTACAAAAAGAAGTAACGTTCATGTCTTAAATATGACAAATAATTAAGACTATTTTATAAAATGGGAGTTGAATATCGAAAAAGTGCAAAATCTTGCAAGATACAAATTCTATGAATATCTCTTAAAAATAGAGAAAACCCAAATTTTGTTAATGAACAGACTCTATTTTGTTAGTGGCAAATGTTTATCGAAGCAAACTATAAAATGCCTATCACATGAAGTGAATACTTTGAAAATTGTATAACCCTAAACAATATAGAACCTACGTATTCACTTGATATAGATAGATTCCTTGTAGGTTTTTACCAAGAATTTTGGGATATTGTTGGTAAGTCTCCATGTGGTTAAGTTAGCTCTATTCATATCTAGAATGGTTGATCCATAGTTGAATACTAGTTTATTAGTTTTATTTTTGAAAATGATTGGAGCTAATGCTCTAAAGAACTTTAGAATAATTAGTTTATGCGGTACTATTTACAAGGTCATTACTAAAGTTTTAATGCATAGGCTTGACCATACTTAGATGAACTCATTCACCAAACACAAGTAAGGTTTATCCATGTATGATGTGCTAGTGACAATGTATTTATGTTAAAAAAAGCTAACGAAGTCTTTTAACATAAAGAAAGGAAAACAAAACTTGACAATATGAAGATTAGATTTTGGGAAGGCTAATGATGGGATTCCATGAGATTTTTGTAATTAATATGCTATTAGTGTTACTGTTTACAAGTTGGTGGATTGATGGTATTAATTCATGTCTCCCATCAACTTAGTTTACTTTTCTTCTAATTTTTCTTCTTCCAAAGGATTATGCTAGGGTAATGCTATATCTCCATATTTATTCATATCGATCATCAAAATGTTGAGCCGATGGATAGTTAGCATGGTTGATATCGATATGGAGACCTATCAAGCTATGAGAAAGTGATGTTAAAATCTCTCATTTGTTCTTTGCAGATGATCTTCTTCTCTCTTGAGAAGATTTTGTAGAAAATGTTGTGGTGATGTAACAAGAATTATCAAGCTTTAGGGAGATGTTAAGACAAAAGGGCAATGAAGAGAAATTGCAAATAATCTTTTCCTCTAACGTATCATCATAGTTTGGGGAAGCAATATACAATTATATAGGATTTCATGAAAATATGTACCTTGGAAAATATCTTGGATTTCTATTCATAAAAAATGGTAATCTTGATATTTCATTCTAAGGAAGATTGAGTATGGAATTTATTGCATAAGACTGGAGAGGCAATTTACTAGTAGCATAAGCATGGTGTATGTATAGAAATGATGTCCTGGAAGTTAAAACTTTGGCCTTAGTGCAAGCAGTCAATTATGCTATCAGTATGGGATGGAGGATAACAGAAATGGAAACCAATTCTCTTGTGCTATTTCAGAGCGTTGAGAATATGGAAACTTGTTATTAGGAGATTAAGCCTTGCATTCTGCTAGTGCTTAAAATTTTATCTTCTTTTGATGTTTCTAAACTATCTTTTGTAAAGCGAAAGGCAAATGCTTGTGCGGATTAGTTAGCTAGCAATGACAAAAAGGGGATGAATTTGATAGTTCGGGTTGAGCAACCCCTTTCTCCTTTAATTTCTCTGATGTTTTTAGACGTGGAGTTTTGGACTCCATGCTTGGATGTCGAATAGCTTTTGTCAATAAGGGAAACTTTTCTTGGTTGAAAAAAAAAAGACATAGTAGTTTTATAATACATATCACTTAAGCAATATATAAAAGGGCTCTAAATTGACTTAATCAGTTTCTACTCATATTTTATTTTACAAAATACTCCTTAATTTTAACAAAAACTCAACAAATTGTCGTTTGTGTTTTCATACTTTAGGAGTTTGCAATATTTGTAAAATTAACCTATTCATAGATAAGATTTTTAAATATGTTATATATATAAAACATAAAGTGTGACCTCGTTAAAGTGTGCTCAGCCCATCGCCTCAAAATGTTAGACCTATAGGTCCTCTAAAATTAAGAATAAATAGAGAATATTTTAAATGGTTAGTTATGAAAACCCTCTCAAAAGATAAAAATAACTCTCATATCAGTTGGCACATGTATAAAATAAAATAAAATAAAATGCCTTTCACATGCTCTAAGGAGTGCTCTCATTAAACACTGAGGTAAATTACATCGGAAAGTCACAATATTTAGGAGTAAGTTCATTTGAAGTCACAGCATTTAAGGAAGTTGGTCAATTTAAATCAGCATTAACACGTGTCACAACATAGTAGATTTTCTGAGTTTTAGTTAAAATCTTCTCATGTTAACACGTGTCAATGATGATCTAAATTGACCAACTTTCTTAAACGTTATGATCTTAAATGAATCACTCAAAACATTATGACTTCAAATGAACTTAGCCTCAAACACTGTGACCTATTAGTATAATTTACCCTTAAACTCTACATATCATCACTATATCCAGATCCAAACGAGTCATGATGCATATCCACATAAAAATAGTTTGATATGGATTGGAGAATCCATGTAATTTATGAATCTAGCAATATATTGCAATCTGGGGATTTGATATATATTTTTATGTTAGGTAAATTATACCAGAAGGTTACAACATACAAGGGCAAGTTCATTTGAGGTCACAATATTTCTATTGGTTTATTTGAGATCACAACGTTTAGAGAATTAAGCCAACAAAAGCGACCGCTGACATGTGTTGATAGGAAAAAATTTGATTAAAACTTAGAAGATCTGCTATGTTGTGACACATGTCAATGATGACCTCAACTGACCTCTCTAAACATTATGGCCTCGAATGGGTTACTGGAAATGTCGTTACCTTAAATGAACTTACTCCCAAACACTATGACATTCTAGTGTAATTTACTTTTTGAATTTTATTATTTATATTAAAATTGAAAATTAAATATAGGAACGATCTATCCTTAGATATAACACACTAAAGAAAGAAGTGAACTAGTTTTTTCACTCAATCGATGTTACGTACAATTAAAGAAACAACAAAGAATAATTTTAAGAAGAAAACTTAATATTGCTCAAAGGGTAATTGATCACAATCAATGTCAAGATATCAACAAATGGCTAAAACCAATGCTATCATCACCCCAATGACCCTTATATATTCTTACAAGTCGACCAAGTGTAATAACGAAATATAAAAGTCAAAACAAATAAAATAGGAAACTAAAAAATAAGCTTTAGATACAGAATATGAAGGCATGCTTCTGCATATAGTTGTGCCCAGGGTATCCTCCATTAGTTGAAAATCAAGTCTTGAAATAGGCCGAAATATGGCTGCGTAGTGTTGACACCGGCCTAGGCACGACCTTGCTAAAGGCGATGTCCTCAATTGCCACATAATCAGACTTTGAAATTGATAAAAATAGCTATGGACCAAGCCACGGTCCTTAGCTCAACTGTACGTTAAGTTGTGCCACCCTCTAGCTCCCTTCTTTGTAAACAATATATGCACAGTTTATGACACAGGCATGATGAAGGCGGTGTGTGCGTCTGTGACTTTCTTGACTTGCTCAGTTTTCACCACGATCTTTTACATGAGCATGATCTTCAAAAATGATGAATTTTCCTTCCTATTTCGTCTTTTCTTTACACTCAAACACATTAGATCATGCACAATAGCAATGTTTATCATATAACCTTGCAAATACTTTATTTCACCTTCATTCGGTCCATCCATGATAATTTGCTAAGAAAGGTTCATCAATCTTCTAGCTCTATATTGAGTTATTGGACCATGAATCATGATTCCTATCATAGTTAGTATTGAAATAGTAAAATGTAAGCACTTAGGCCTAATACGATAGTAATATCAGACACAATCCCTCATGTCATGCGTTCTTAAGCTAATGCAACACAAAACATGTATTTTTTTTAATTAAATTTCAAGTCAAACAAGCAAAGCATTTCGAATGTCTTAGAAATACACAAAAATAAGAGTACTCATAACTCCAGCACAAACATATAGTGACGGATGAAAGGGGGTCCACCATGTATCAGGGATTGATGGATCATGTTGTGACACATGTCAATGGTGACATCAATTGAAGTACTTCTCTAAATGTTGTGACCTTAAATGAACCACTCAAAACGTTATAATCTCAAATGAACTTATCCTAAGTGTGGTGACATTCTGGTGTAATTTACCTTACAATTAATGATCAGGATAATGTCATGAATGGTACCTAAACTTTGATAAAATATCCAATTAGGTACCTAATCTTTAAAATTAATCAATTTAGTATTTGAACTTTGAAACTGATTAATTTAGTACTTCAAAAACTTTGAAATTGATTAATATAATATATAAAAGAACTTGATAGAGGTAACATTGGCATGCACAAAAAGTTATTTCAAGTACTCGATCATACTTGACTCATTCTTCATAAAGTAGTTGTTTTGATCTTTTCTAGAGATATTCCAACAGAGTTTTCTTGTTACTCTTAATTTTAGCAATATGCAGAATGACCCCCAAACGAGAAGAGAAGCCTTCGATTTATAGATATTGAAAGTTGATGCTAGCCTTTGGATCGTTCCTAAAAATCTAACAACTGAGATTCAAGCATTCTTTTTTTATTAATAGGCTGGACTTGCAAATGAGCTTGGCTTGTAAATGGGTTTAGGAAGAGCTTGAGGGCTTTTATAATATAAAAAATGCTCATTATCCATTTGAAATAACCTATTTATAATATAAAAAGACTTAGGCTTATTTTAGTTGTATAAAGCCTAAATTAGTCCAAAAAGATTTTTGGAGTTTATTATTCGCACTCGAGAAAACCAAATAAGGTCAAAAGTGGAATAAACTGGTTTAGCGATCCTTGTTCCAAGCCTACCAAGCTAAATCTTCTTGTGACATCACTTATTGGACCCATCTTTTAGACTTTGTCACTAGTTAAAAGATCGATTCTTGGTATTAAGTTGAGCTTTAAGCTTAATTACTAAAATGACCCTCTAACATTACATTTTATCTTTAGTTTTGACTTATATTCTAAAAACAATACAATTTATTGGATCATCATAACCACCTATAGAACTTCCACATAATAATCTACTACGTAATAAGTTTATGGTTTCATTCTTAATCTTTCCAGCCAACTATACCCATCACATGGGACCATTCATTTGACCTTCCAAATCTATCCAAAATATTTTAATAAAATTGTTGATAGCCAAATATGAGACATACCACTCAGCCTACTATCATCGCTATTAAGTTGTTAGACCCAACAGGCCGTCGGTCTCAACCAACCAAGAGAAGCCCATAGAAGGTAGGACAACAACTTAACTCGGAGTAGGAACATCGTATCAAGCCTGGATTTTTTATTTCCTGGTTCAATTTCTTTTAATTCGATCTGTATTAAACCCAAACCCATTTAATATGAACCTTCGACTAAGAATTAAAAAAAATTTAAGTTTTTGAAAACAATTTGGAATCGCCACCCGATTGGAATTGACAAAAATTTATGTTAGGATTAATGGGTTGGTTAATCTTAACATAGCTACTAGTTTGAGAAAAATTTGATTTACAAACCAAACTTTATAAATCAGAAATTTTTTATTCGAGAGCTAACCTATTAAAATCATATGGTTATCACTCAAAATTTAAAATTTAAAGATTATCCTTTTAATGCTCGAAAATGTACTAATGTAAAAAAATATTTACAAATTGTAATATCTACAAGTTATTATTGCAATTTTAAGGAATAAAAAATCATTATTTACATTAATATTTACAAATAAGTACAAATAACATTGATATTTACAATTTATTATCCAAGCTTACAATATGAACAATGAATTAATTCAAGATAGAAATAAACAAAAAAAAAGGTCTTTTTCATTTTTTATGTTGCCCAAAGATGCCTATGTACCTGTTATCAGGATCAGATAACACGTAGTTCTTTTCTTGAAGACTTTAGTGTGTTGGTTTATTTTAATTTTTTGAACTCTTTTCATTTTAAGTTTGTTATATTTTTCTTGTAAAAGAATAGATTTTATGTATGCCTATTCATACTATCAAATTGATTTCTTTATTATTATTTTTTTTAGAAAATAAAATTTTCCATGTGTCAAAGGACATTCTTTTTAAAAATAAAAAGCTTTTTATTATATATATATATATATATATATACCAAAAGAAGAATTTATTTTTTATTTTCATCTTTTTTATATTTTTTTCTTACGTATAATAATATATAATAATATAATAATAATAAACTCACCTAGGTTAGATATAGAGGGGTGTGGGTCGGATGTGGGCTTAGACCCGGACTAGGTTGGATTTAAACTGGGCTCAAGTTGGGTTTGAACCAATCAGGTTGGTTTATCGGGCGAAAGGAGACGACTCTAATCAGCAAAGTTGGCTGGCGGCGTTCTGGTAGTTGTTGAAGTTGTTGGACAGACCAAATGGGAGATGGTGGCCGTTTGGGAGTGGTGGCTGGTCTCGAAAACCACCCTAAATGGTGGTTTTGAATCTTTGATGGAGGCGGCCAGCTGCACATTTTAAACTGAGGGTGGTGGAGCTCCTTAAGGACAACAAGAACCACCAGATGATGGCCAAACACTATTAGAAGCTTGCTTAAATGTCTAATTACTTCAACAATGCTCCAAAAGCTTTAGATTTCAAAAAAAATTTGGAAACCCTTCTTTTTAAAAAAAAAGTGCTTTGTTCTTGAAATTTCTGGATTTCTTGGTGTTTTAAATGTTTCTAAAGCGTTTTTAGAGGATCGTGAGTGTTTTTGATGGACTTGAATAGTGGAACGAAGTCCTATTTATAGGACTCGAATTTGTGGTGGGTGTGGGTGTTGTTGGTGGCCGAAGTTGGTGAAGTGCGCCAAATCAAGTTTCTGGAAGCATATAGGTAACTAACAACCATATAGATTTCTAGAACATGGATAACATTTGTCCAATCTGCCATTCTAGAAGCTAGATCAGATCGAATTTGAAAACCCATTTATGCGAAAAGTAAGTTTTTCGTGAACTTTGGTTAAAAAATTGAAAGTTGAATTATGATTGTTGGAGTTAGTTTTTGGCTTAAATCCACAGTATTCCATGTGTACTTCCAGATCCTCCCACCAATTTGATGAAAAAAAAAGCATGAAAGTGGATAAATGGGCTGAAAGTGAGCTGGGGAGTAGATCTCATGCAAACCCACTGGGGAAGATGGTGCGCATGTGGCGCATGCACACTTCCTACGCGTGTGATGCACAGCACCTATCCCTCACGTGCTCTGGCAAAAAAAAAAAAAAAAAAGTTCCTTCCTTGCGCAGAATTGAACCCTGGTGTTTGCTATGCATGTGCGTGTCCTTAACCATCAGGCCATTGGCCTGTGCCTCAGTCAAGTTGTGCATCTAAATTGTATTTAAGGTTTTTTAAAAATGGTTTGAATTAAATAACTTAATTAATCAAGTTGTTTAATTAACTCCATAATTAATATGTAATGAAAATTAATATTTTTTTAAGCTCAAAAACTTTTTAATAATTTTTACAATTTTTTTTTTATATTTTGTGGGCTTAAAATAATGTTAATTTTATTATAAATTAAACCTTAAATGGCAAAAATGGGGCATCTACACCTTGGATGTTACCTATGCAAGCCTTATGAATGCCTATAGAGGACCTCTTTTCGAACTAGGCAAGGGTCTTGTACGAGCCCTACCTCAAGATAATCGCTTGAGCCTACTGACAACGTCCGAACTGGGTGAGCTTGAACTCTTGTACCGCATAAGACATCTGTGTCCCACCTCGAGGCCGAGGGGACATCATTAGCTCGTCTCCACTCCTTGAAGCGGCCACCCTGAGCTCGGGTATCCTCGTCACCTCGAGTATCGAGCTAGCTACCAGGTGAAAACTTATCTAGCATGAGAAAACTCGATGGTTCCATCCTGTTATCGCTCAAAGCACTATAAATAGCCCTTTTCCCTATTGGGAAGGGAATAGGTTTTCTTTTCCTTCTAAATTTCAAGCACTTATCCTAAAAGAAAGAAGACCCATGGATTGACTTTAACATCAGAGTGGCGGTGTCGGGTAACCTTCTGATGCTCCTCTAACCATTGTTTCTATGTTTGTAAGGGCTATCTCTACCAGTAAAATCAGCTTGTGCAACACATGGTATCGTCTATAGGAAATCGACCCCTCTTAAACCCAACTTTCCCTTCTTCTCCCATCGTCTTCTCCACTAAAATCCCTCCAAAACCGATAAAGCGCTGCTCTGACAGATACTTTCTCTTTTACAATGCCTATACTACAATAAAGAAAGAATCAATTTGATTATGCCCCTATACAGCCCCTTCCCAACCTAACAGATGGTGAAGCTCTGAGTTGTCACTTCTCGAGTCAATCGACGCTGTAAATGCCGATCTTCTAGACCCAGGACATCTTGGAATTAGAAAAATCGTGTAGATAACTTATGCATAAAAATGTGGAAAATAAATGATCCAATGCCTTCTTACAAGCTAGAATCACAACGTTAAGGCTTTGAAGGACTGTATTTAGAAGAATACGCCTTCTATGCACGACAAAGTACCTTTAACCTAACCACCATCCAGCCTGAAGATGATCCAATTGAAAGGGACCACATGCATACTGTGGTATCGTCGCGAGCTACTGCCTCCACCAGGGAGCGGTCCTACATTTCAAGACCACTCCGTAATGAATAACAAACCTAATGCTTCCAAAAGCCTAGCAAGACCCACATGACATCCTAGCACTCAGCTTGAGCTACCTCAATGTACTAAGGAGATGACGAGCGGAAGTGAAGGCAGAGCTTGTAGATCTTTGCTCAATTTGAGCTTATGAAGACAACGTACCTACTCTTGCCCCAAAGGTACCCAACTCGACTCAATAAGGAATGCATGCTTAAAGAAATTAAGGATATGATGAGAAGGTTATTGAACATCAAAGAAGGTTTTGAGGATGAACTATCTGTCAAAATGCTTTAGGGCAAGACGCCCTTTATGGCCAAGGTATAATTTGAGGTAGTCTTGACCGAGGCCAGTCACCCACCCTAGAGTCCTATGATGGACCAACTGATATGGAGGACTACATTGCTCGATTCTAACCTACCATGGTGATACACAATTTCTTAGATGCGATGTGGTGTAAGACTTTCCCTACTACCTTTTCGAAGCACTTACTAAGTTTGGTTCAACAAGCTCAAGTCAACGACGATAAGCTCATTCGCCCAACTTAGCAAACTCTTTGTGGCTCATTTCATGGCGAACAAAGCCCTAAAGAAGAATGTTTCGTACCTTTACACGTTATATCAAAGGCAGGGTAAGGCTCTAAGAGTTTACCTGACGAGATTTAACGAAGCATGTCTAGAGGTCCCGAACCTCAACCAAAGAGTAACTTTAGATGCTATCAAACAAGGAGTACTCATAAATAGCCCAATCTTCGACTCATTTTGAAATGCCAACTCACCACCCCGGGTAAGTAAGAGAAAATGTACAAAAGTATATTCAACAAGAGGACACGAGAAATGTCAGGAGAGAAGCCAAAGCCCTAACTAAGCCCGCCGAGTTGAAAGCAATCCACCACTAGACAAGGGATGTTAAAAAGATCACTGCGACTTCAATCGAGCTGATGCACATCAAGGTTGCAGAGATAATGACAAGAAAACTCTTCTTGATGTATGATGAGTTCACCCCTTTAAAACTACTAGTACATGACGTGTTCTTCGAGATAAGGAACCATGATTGTAGGTACAATATAAAGAATAGTTGGCAGCTTAAAAGCACCATAGAATACGCCATACAACGTGGCTGCTTAAGTAGTACATCGACCATGACCTCAAACCTGAACCATTCACGCAAAAATGCAAGAATGATGAACTAGAGAAAGTTGCGAACACTCGAGATTGCACGGATCGACCCTAACTTCACTAACAATGCCATGGTGACATGAACTTATCATAGGTGGATCATTGACTTCGATAAGAGCAGGCTACCATCCAACTCGAGTTCGTCCTGATAAGTATACAACCAAAAGGGCCAAGGTCAACACCACCATCTCCATTTCTAATGAGGATTATGAAGGGGTCTAAACCCCCCACCAAGATGCCTCAGTTATCTACTTGCATATTGGGTAAAAAAGTTAAAAGGGTGTTGATTGAGATTGATAACAGGGCTGACGTTCTCTTTAACGAGGCTTATGGGAAAATGAAGCATGAATTAAAGTCGAAGCTGAAGTCATACAATCACGAGCTATATGGTTTTGACAATCGACTTGTTCAACTAAGGGATCATCACTCTTCCTCTCAAGCTCAGTGAAGGGTTATGTAACGCAATGCACAAGATAGACTTTTTTGTGGTTGATTGCTAGTCTCCATATAACGCCATATTAGGAAAGACCACACAATCGATGTTCAGTACGGTCATCTTCTAACCACACCTTAAAGCCAAATTCCTTACCTCGACTGGAGTAGAGTGTGTAGTAGGAATCAAGAGCAATCTTGAAAATTGTATCTCAGAGAGATAGTGTTTGTGCCATAGATACCAAACCAGAGTACGGGCTTGAACATTAAGGTACCCTCCTGAACTTATGGAGGAGCTCACCTTAGAAGATAATCTCGAGCATACCGCAAGAGCGGGGAAGTCGACTCCCTCTAACATAAAAGAAAGTTTGATCACATTCTTGGGGCGAATAAAGATGTCTTCACTGGTCACTGTTGACATGATAGGCATTAGCCTAGATGTGATCATGCATTAGCCTAACATCTACAAAACCCAGAAACTGGTTTGCCATAAAATCCGGAACTTCGACTCCAAAAGACAAGCCAACATAGAAGAGGAAGTCCAAAAACTACTCTAAGTTAGGTTCATCAGGGAAGAAAAATACCTGACCTGGTTAACCAACGTAGTCTTGGTAAAAAAACCCAATGGAAAATGGAGGATGTGCGTAGATTACATAGACTAAACAAGGTATGCCTAAGAGATTACTTCCCATTACCATGGATTGACCAACGTTGACAATACCTCAAGTCATAAGCTGCTATGTTTCATGGATGCCTTCTTAGGTTATAATCAAATCAAGATGAACACAACCGACGAAGTCTATACTTCTTTTGTAACCTCCTTCGGCACCTACTATTACAAAATGATGCCGTTTAGGTTAAAGAATGCTAGCATGACCTTCCAAAGGATTTTTTCTTTAAGGTGTTCGCTTCAGATAGGTAGAAATATGGAGGTTTATGTTGATGACATGATCATAAAAACTAAATGAGCAAAGACTACTTGTGCAACCTCTAAGAAACCTTTGATCACCTCTGCTATATAATCTAAAACTCAACTTGCAAAAACACCTTTGGCACCTCATCGGCAAAATTCATGGGTTAAGTCGTCTTCTAAAGAGGGATCGAAGCTAACCCTGATAAGATCATAGCACTCCTAGAAACAAAGCTACCTCATCAGTTAAGGATGTACGACAACTTGTTGGTAGAATAACAGCGATGAGTAGATTCCTCTCTAGAGTGTTGATAGCTGCTCAGAATTCCTCAGGATCCTCAAGAAAGCTGAAAAGTTTGAATGGACAGAAAGGTCACAATGGGCTTTTGACGAACTTAAGCACTTTCTGGCAAAACCATAGGTGTTGTCGACCCGGTCCCCGTGAGGTCTTATACATTTCCCTTGTAGTAAGTAATCGAGCCCTCTCGTTAGGTTTAGCCCGAGTAAAAGGAAAATGACATCGATCAATCTACTACATTGGTCATATCCTACAAGGGCTAGAATAGAGATACACTAAGTTTGAAAAGTCGCTTTAGCGTTAGTGATATAAAAAAAATCTACTATGCCCTAAACTTTGGTTTTCATGCAATTAATAACAAAGCAGAATACAAGGCCCTCTTAGGTAACTCAAGCTCGCAACAAATATTGGAGTTGAAATTGGGGACCTCCAAATTTTTTCAGACTTTCAGCTCATGGTGTAGCATGTTAAAGGCATTTATGAAGCAAAGAACGGGAAATGACTGGCTACTTAGAAGCGCTTTGAGGCCTCACAAAGGAATTATCCTCTTGGGATATCATCAAAATACCCAAAGCCAATAATTCAGAGGTTGATAAGCTCTCCAAGCTTACCTCTATGATTGTCCCTAGCCTAAGCAAGGTTAAGGGAAATTTTTTTTTCGAGTTTCCCCCGTAAAATTCCACTGCCACCAAGGCTCACGAAGTACAGTAGTTACAGTGTACAGTTCTACCACCGAATTGGATGATACCAATAGAGAAATACCTAAAAGATGGCACTCTACCCTTGGACAGGATAGAAGCAAAGAAGCTAGCATAAAGCAGCTAACTAAACTTTAGTCAGTGGAGTTATGTATAAAGGTTTGTTTGTTTGTCGGTAGATTATTGATACATATACTTTTTTCTAACAACTTATTTATAAATAATTAAACACAGATAAAAAAAAGTTAGCAGTTCACATTAAAAGATTAAATATATCAAATATAGATAAAATATAAATGTAAATAAGACATATTTATACATATCATTTTGAAAAGATACAAATACAGATGAAAAACAAACTATCTAAACAGACCAAAAAAAGGCTTTAGCTTCCCCCTACTCTGCTGTTTATTCCTAGAAGAAGGATAATGGGCTCTAGACGACCTCTATGCCAGCAAATGCAATAACCATATCAAAGCACATTCACCACGCGCCCAAGTTGTATAGGCTGGTTATTTTCTGGCCAACAATGATAGTCGATGCAAAGGAATTCGTCTAGTGATGTGAGTGTATCAAAAGATTGCTCCCATCAACTATGCCTCGAGTACCGACTTACTCTACCTCACTAGCCCGCGTCCGCTATGTGGGGACTAGACATCTTTGGACCATTCTTCCCCTCGATAGTTCAAAGGAGATATATCATAGTTGAGTGTATTTACTTCACGACATGGGTAGAGGTCAGGGTGGTAGCAAAGGTCACGAACAAAAAACGTTTAGCACTTCCTCTGCACAAAACATCATAGTTTGGTTTAGAGCTCCACACTCCATAGTAATGGATAGTGGAAGGCAATTCGGTGCCAAAGAGAATGAAAGACTTTTGAACTCATTCCTAGAACATGGCTTCATGAAGATGAAAAAAGATTATGAATGAAATTGAGTTCGATGTTAATGAACTTCTTGCGAACACCTTTTTAAACAAAGATCTATAAAGAAACAAGATCGGTAAGGGCCTTAGGAATCCAATAGACTCCACCTCTTGGGCTGGCAGAGCTCAGGTAGCTCCTTCTTAAGGGTGACTCCCTCGTGAGCTCAGGTAACTCCCTTTTAAAGGTGGCTCCCCTCGATATCTCGGGTAACTCTCTCTTAGATGTAACTCTCCCTTAGAGAAGTTATACCACTCCTTAAAAAAACAAAACAAAACAACATGCAACAAGAAAATTAGGGGCCGAAAATTTAATACAGCCTCTTCTAGTCACGTAAAAGCAAATTCTAAGCAATTTGTAAACAAGTTCATTGATTTGAAGCATATCATTATAGTAGTTTTGACTGTCATCTTGGCCAGGTTAGTTTAACTGACATCATAGCCGAAAATACACAAAGAAAGGATGTTTACAAGTATGAAATTTTCAATCTTCAAGCTCCCTCTAAAGGCACTTCAAGCTGGGAAACTCTGGGAAGGCTTTAAACCTCAAATTAGATGAGTTGTTCCACCACCTGGCCAACTACAACTTGAATATGTGGATTTGAATTGAACATAACCTCACTACTTTGATGTCCCAATCATGAATCTGATCTCATCCATCAACCTTCATTGGTTGATAAAGGGTGATAATGAATCTCAGCTCGAGAAGAAATCAACACATCCAGGAAGAGGAGGTAAAGTCAATCCCCTACGATGAGTCCAACACCTGATAAGCCATCAAGAGATTAGGCTCAAAGGGGAGAACACGCCCGTGCATCCCCAATGACCTCCACTTGCCATGAAAATGGCTAGAAGAAAGGAGCTGCAAAGCAGAAGAAAAAGTCAGACGGTCCCTTCGCGATGACCTCAACCTTGAGTAACATCCTGAAGGCTCAGATTGATGATAGATGATGAACCTCTGCTCACCTAGAATATGCCACCTTAGTCACCACGGCCGCTCGGATTTGAGTTGAGAGCTACAGAAGAGAAACATAGCCTAAATCGGCGGCCAATGCAGAAATGGGAGTTGGGCCTTAAACAACATGTCCAACCCATTAATCGACATCAACAGCAAACTTGCATAAACATGGACCTTAAAGCGTCCCACTTCCTTAAACAGAGATACTGAAGCATAAAAAACATCTCTTCGATGGAGGCTTCCAAGGACTCGAACTTTCCAACCAGAAAAGCTCAGCTAAGAATGAACACATGATCCTCTCAGAAAGATCTGAAGAAAAAAGAATGTCTCATATTAGAAAGGATCCAAAGACAATAAGCCATTTTTAGTATATGAAGAAACACTATCGTCGAAAGGCCTTTTTAGATACAAAAGTAAACTATACTAGAACCTGCATTCGATGCTATCAAATCTTGAGAATCTTAAGTACAAACCACCCTAATCGTTTGATTAAGACTTGGAAACGTACAGATCTTAGAGATGATAGACTTATAGTACATACAGATCCAGTAGCAAGATAAGGTCGATACCTGCGGCCAACTTGCTGCTACCTACCATCATATAACATATAGGCAAGACAAGATATAACGCATTCAATTATGAACTACAAAAGCAAGCAACTGCTATTCAAGCATCGACCTCAAATTCCATCTTAGCTCAGGATTTAAACACTTGGTGAAATTTTCAAGGAATGATAGAAATGTAGCAAAGACCAGAATGGAAAGAGACATGTCATAAAAGAAAGAACTTCAATAAAAAAATGATATTACATAAGAGTCATTACAGGGAAATGCCTTAAGTAAGAACTCAGCTCGATTCTTACAAGCTAGACAAAACATAAAGGGAAACTAAGGCTAGTCAGCAGAATATTTGACAAAAATTTGCTCGTTGGTGATGGGCTGAGGAACAGTAACAACACCTCCCCTTGTCTCTTAGCTGGAACGCCTCCATCCACTTTGACATCATTTTGCTGAGCTTCTGAAGTACCTAGCACTATCATGACTTCCACCTTGGGACATCTTCCCCAACCCTCTATGCCACGTTATTGGCGGTTCCCCTACCTAGCTTTGCAACGACAATGACCTCCTCTACTGCAATGCGCGCTCCCCTGTCCTACACACCCACCCCTCCCCCCCGCTCCTCTAGTTCTTCATCTTCACCATCCTGGGAAATTGCTTCAACCAAATGGGATGCTAAGAAACTGAGGTTCAACTTGGAAACTACCAAGCACCTCATTGTGAATGACCCACGCACTTTCTTTAGCAATATTCTGCTGAAGCTCCCTTTACCTTTGACTCACAAAGAGCTCTCTTAATACTTTTCTTTACTATTTGAGGAATGACCTACCCATCCTCGAGCTTAATTATTTGAGCCTACAATAAAGAAACACCAAAAGAAAAAAAAAATAATAATAAGTCCGTAAGGATAAAATTAATGAGCAGAAATCAAAGGGAAAAGCGATCAACCTTAAGAGCATCTTTATCTCCCATCATCCTATTAATATTCGCTATAAGCTCCTTCACGTGGAATGATAAAGCATCTTGCTCCTTCCACGCCTCCTTCCATTTCTTCTCCAAATCGCTGGCAGCACCATTTAAGGTTGAGTGCACTCGTAGGGCCTCACCGACCTCCTGTTGTGCACGAATGGTCGCTGTGTCAGTGCATTGGATGACCTACTGCCTCTCCTCCATCAACTCGGTCACGTCATTCTGCAACTTGACCCTTCCATATCTCTTGTAGGAAGCTTCCTTCTCCAACTCAACAACACGAGCCTTTAGCCTATCCAGGTCATCACACGCTTGCGAGGAAAACACCAAGTGAAAGAATAGTTGTCCTTTAGCCTCTTCAAGTCATCACATGCTTGCGGGGAAAACACCAAGTGAAAGAGTAGCATAGAAAACCGTGCACTTGATAAGTCCAAAAGTAGAACTTATGGTGCCTTAACTCGATCTCATGCACATCGTAACTTCAGAAAGAGCCCCTACAACCTACATCAACCAAGTATGCATAAGAAAGACAACGAATGAAAGGTAAAGGGAGAACAGCAGTAAGAAGATACCTTGTACAACTTATGAGTAGAAGAGTCCAAAACATGATCCATAAACTTTAGCTCACTCAACATATAGCAAGCTCCTCAAACATTCCCCTATTGATGGTTGCATCACTCCATTTAAGTGCCCTACCTTGCATAATATCGAGCTGAGCCTTAATAGGTAGACCTCCACCATTGACTGATCTAGTGGGATCACTAGTGCTTCTGATAGCCTTAGCTTTAGGAGATTACTAACTAGCAAGGAGAACAGGGATACAAGAATGATGAGGTACGCTTTGCACCTCGGGTGATCGAGGACCTAGCAGAATTCGAACCTTTAGAACCAAAGAACTACTAACATGAGCCTCCTCACCAATATGATCACACCTTCGAAGACTGGGCAATGACACAACTTGAACATCCTGCATAAGAGGAGTAAGCTAACTCGACCCCTTGATCTCCATCTCCCGCTTCTTTGTGGTCACTTTCCCGTTAGCAGCCTTCTTCCTCTTCTTCGTTGATGAGCTGGGGATGAGCTCGCCAATATCAACAATTTACATAGGAACATCTGCAAGAACACCAAAAACAACAATAGTTAGCAAATAATCATGAAGCCTGCTAAGTCGAGCCTACCTACCAACAAAAAAAAGAGTATGGTAAGTTGACACAGCCTTTCCATCAGGAGCTTAACTAAACAACCTTTGAGGGGAGATGTGTGTGTGTGTGTGTGAGAGAGAGAGAGAGAGAGAGTGAGAGAGAGAGGCGATGTCTACAAAGATGGAACCGCACCTTAGGAAACATAGATCACCTCGTCTTTAGAAACTACTACTTCCCTTAAAAAATTCCTCACTACAAGTGTGGCATTATAAGGCTTACCACCTCGCTCCCCTAGCACTTGCTTTAACTCCTGCAACCCCCTAGCATCATATGGCATCAATTTTTGTGGCTTTTCACTTTAGAGGGGCTTACACCAATCTACCTAGAAACAGAAGCCCCATTGTATGTCCTCCTTTAATCTAACTACCTAGAACTCACTCTTTCAATTAAATCCATCCGAGTTGGTGAGACTAGTGAGGAGTTGGGGACTCTTAGGTTGCATGGCAAGATACCACCACCCTTCCTTCGACCTTTTGTATAGAAAACATTGGCAAAACAAAGGTCGGGGTAGGTTGCACTGTTATACTAGGTAGACAACATCAAAGGTCGATGGTATTCGAAGATCTCCTTCTGGAAAAGGGAGAAAGGCATCCTTAAGATGAACTCAAAAGCCTTGTTACATAAGGCAAACTGCAGACCACTAAGGAGATAGACTTGATTGGACTTTGAAGGCATGACAACTTCCTACTCTGAAGGAGCACCTTGCATCTTCTCCTAGCAAATGGCTTGGAGGGCCTCCTTAGAGAGCTTACAATGGATCTCATTGGGACCATCACCTTGGGTTGCCTCTATATGTAAAGGGATGACAGTACTGTTCTCTAGACCGTTAGAAGTGCACTTGTCTAGGGGCACTGGTAGATCTTGTTAGCCGGCTCCGTGTAGGAACGTGCATTTAAAATGGCCTGTTCCTCTACTGACGACACATGTACCTTGCCGGATCCCTCTCTATGGCACTTATAGAAGTCGAGCCATCACTCTCCAACCTGTCACTACCACTCGAACTAAAGCTTCCAGATCTTGAAGCAGCCTCTCCTTTGTGCCTCTTTACCTTGTTTGCGAATCACTGCACCCTACCATTGGAGTCGTGTGAAAAAGGATTAGGTGTTAGAAACCTAAGCTCGACATCCTCTTTATAGGTAGAAAGAAGAAAGAAGAAAGCGTATGAAGAAACTCATAATTTTGCCTTAGCAGAGGAAAATGTTTTGTGTGTGAATGAATTCCATAGAAGGAACGATCCCTATATATATATATATATGGAATGAAGGAAGACTAAGAGACTATCAACTGCTTGATACTTAAGAACCACATGGCCTAAATACTTCGAGCCCATCACATCAATTATCATGACGGACATGAACTCTATCACGTCTGTTGGAACCTTATCAAACTTCCCCAATAAGCTTGATGAATGTGGGATGAAGAACAATGAACTAGCCTACTGCTCAATGAGCTCAGAGGATATAGACCCTAAAGACTGTAATATTAGGGGATGCAGCCCAGCGAATGATGACTTTAAGAAGACTCCAACAAAATAACGACCTCCTCTAGTTCACCTCGTGAGCTGATCTTAGGATGATCACTCTCCTTACCCTTGCGCAACGAGAGTGAGGGGGATAAATGTTGATAGCAAATACGAGCCACAGATTACTTAATCCATAGTTGTCGCTAGTAAGTCACTAGGCAGGCTATTGGTCTCAACCAACCAAGAAAAGGCATAGGAGTTAGGACAACAACCCATCTCAGAGTAGGATCCTCGGATGTTATCTATGCAAGCCTTGTGAATGTCTATAAAAGACCTTTCCTCGAACTCAGTAAGGGTTATGTACGAGTGTGACCTTAAGACAATTGTTCGAACCCATTGATGAGTGTTTGATCTGGGCGAGCTCGAACTCCTCTGCCACATAAGACATTTATGTCCCACGTTGGGACTGGAGGGACATCATTAGCCCGTCTCCACTCCTTGAATTTGCCATCCCCAAGCTCAAGTACCTTTGCACCTCAGTTATCAAGTCGGATACCAGGTGAAAACTTGTCCAGCACGAAAAATCCTAATATTCCCCTCCTACTATGGCTCAAAGCACTATAAATAGCCCTTTCGTTATTGGAAAAAGGAGAGGGTTTTCTTTTCTTTCCTACTTTCAAGTGATTATCCTAAAAGAAAGAAGGACCCATGGACTGATTTTAGCATCAAAGTGGCGGTACAGGGCAACCCCCTAGTGCTCCTTTGACTGTTGTTTCTATGTTTGCTGAGGCTATCTTTACCAGCAAAATTAGGTCATGCAACAAAAATCATATTCTTTTCATTCAAATTCCATATGCTAAAATATTCTCATAATTGCATTAAACACATTACTTTAGTTATTTGAGGATCATACACCACATTATCAAATTATCAACAATCTAAAACTCATTCGAAGCACTAATCTGAAGTTGTTTGGGTCTCTTAGACATCATATAATTATCTAAATCAATTCAATCCATTTTAAAGCACTCTTTAAGCATAAACATGCGATTATCACCAATTTGACATAGAGGGTACTTGGAAGAAATGAAATTGATTTTTTTTAACAACTCAACTCATAATTCTCAACGGGTTTAAATATCTAAAGCTGCGACATTGAAGCTCTCGGTTGAAGTTAGAAGAATCCAAAGAAATTGAATAATGTTGGAGCTAAGTGTAGTTTCTTCACTTTAGGATAAATGGCTTTAAATTTAATATGGTGAAGCTTTTGAAGAGAACATGCACTTTGCTTGTGGGGTAGGGATTGTAATAGATGTAAATGGATTATGTATATGTGGATTAATTAGAAGTTGCATACTGTCTTTCCATATAAGCATAAATTTGAAGCCTATATTGGGTTCTACATTTTGTGGTGGAAAAAAAAAAGAACATCAAATGCATGGTGATATCTTTTAAAGAAGCTTGCCTTTGAATTTTTAACTCCTTTTATTGTGAAATGCAAGTGTAGACACCCCACTTTTACCTATTTAAAACTTTAAATTATAGAAAAAATTAATATTATGTTAAGCCCGAAGATTATTACAAATACTATAACAAAAATAAATTAGGTTTATTTATTAAATCTAATATTTTTAGAAGACTAAAATACATTTTAAGTGCAAAAGAAAAAGGGGCACATGCTAAATGGCCTGTTGGTAAAACACACATGCATACACATAAGAGATCGGGGTTTGAATTGCGTGCGGAGCATCCAAATTTTTTTTTTTTATATCAGGCGCGTGCACAACACGTGCCCGTGCATGGCCATGCATACGCATTAACCTTCAGAAGCCAGTTTTTCATACGCAATGGGTCATTTTTGATCAATTTAGCTTCGTTTTTCATCAAATCAATGTGGGGATCTGAAAGAAGACTTGGAACACTACAAGTTTAAATCAAATTTTGGTTTCAAAAATTAAATTTTGGTACTTGAATTTGAGATTATAATTCAACGAGCATATGTTTTTTACACAATTTTCGAAGTTCATAAATTCAATTCGTTTAGATAATTTGGACTTTCAATATCACGAATTTGACTCAATTAATCACAATCAACACAATTCCGATGTCAATTACATTTGGAAATCACAAAAACGTGATCAATCAAGCTCGGAGACCCAAATTCACGTGTGAATGTGTTCTTCGAATTCAGTGAATTTCTCACCTAATTTGACCTCTAATTAGTATAAATAAGGGTCGAATTCCTTGTTTCCATCATCCACAACTGAAGAAATCACCAAAATCCACTCGAAATAGCTCGAATTGGAGATCGGAGTTCTTAGGTCGAATTCGAAATTTTTGAATTTGTTAGGATTAGGAAGTTTTCGAGGAAATTGAGTGTTATAGCAAGCTTTAGGAGTTCTTGATCCACTTTTTAAAAGCTTCGGATCAATCTTATGAGTTGAACCACCCTTTTCGCGAAGAACGACCGCCGGCCGCCACTTATGAAGCTTCAAACCACCACTTCCGGCCAATCTCGAAGCAAATCACCACCATAGGAGTATTTGCCATCCTCATTTTGATCCAATTCAAGAGTTTGGCTCATCAAAACCAGCAGATTAGTGGTTTTCAAAAAACCTAGCCAACTTCGGCACTTCTCCAACCACTCAGTTCCATTGGATCAAATCCAACCCGAACTGACCCGAACCGCTTCTGATTCGGATCTAACCAGCTCCAGGTTATTATTATTATTATTATTAAAATGACAAAAAATATATAGATATAAAATTTATATAGTATAGTTTTCTTTCAATAAAAAATAAAAAATAAAAAATAAAAAAGGAAATATGCATGAAAAAGGTTTCGTCACTTAGAATTTTTTTTTAAATATAAATAAATTTGATAGCTTATAAGCTCATATTGAAAAATTCTTGATTTTCTAAAGAAAAAAAAAAGAAACTTAAAATGAAAAGAATTCCAAAATCTAAAATAAACCAACAAATTAAATTTTTATAAAAAGAACTATGTTTCATCTGATCCCGAATAGTGGGTACGTAGGCACCTCCGGGACGATTTAAAATCTAAAAAAAACTATTTTTGTTCCACTATATTTTGTAAGTTTCAAATTATTAATTTATTTGCAAATATAGATTATTTCTTCATTAATTGTAAATAAAATTGTAAATATGAAAATTCATAAAATTTAATTTATTTGTTGTTTTGAGCATTAAAAGGATAAATTTAAATTATGAATTTTCAAGTGGTAACCATATGGTTTTAATAGGATAGCCCCGAACTCAAAATTTTTGGTTTATAAAGTTTGGTTTTAAATCATTTTTTTTTTTTTTTTTTTTTGCAGATTTGTAATTAAGTCAGGATCAACTAACCTATTGGTCCTCACTTATATTTTTTCCCGATTTCGATCAGGTGGTGACTTCAAAATGTTTTTTTTTTCAAAAATTAAATTTCTTTTAATTCTTAGTTGATGGTTCGTATTAAATGGGTTCATGTTTGATACGAATTAGATTAAAAAAATTAAACCAAAAACAAAAAATCTAGGCTCAACAGTAGGTAATTGTATTAGCCAAACAAAAAAGTGCAGTTGCAATGGAGGAGCAAGGAGGTGAATGGGGTGGTTCATGTCATTGCATGGTCATTCGGAGTTTTAACAAGATGATAGGTTTAGAAATAAATCTAATGCTATATTGTCCTCTTTATTACCTGATGACTTAAAGTACTCTTTGGAGAGACTATTTCCTATATGAGTATTTTCCTCTTTTGCTTGTTTATATTATGGAGACATTTCTTGCTTGTTGGTTTCTAGGGGTAATGTTGATAGCGTTGAAGATTGATGCTTGTTGCAAACGTATGAGCATTTTCCTTTCTCTTTCTTTGTGTGTGTATGTGATCTTCTTGGCAAAAAAAGAAAAAGAAATTATAATGATTATATATCATATCTATTATGACATATTAAGATATAACATGAAACTATATATCCATTGTTTACTAAATTTTATATATAGATTATCATGCTTCGAAATAAGGATACTATGAGCTTTGTTGTACACTTGCATTGAAAACGCAAGCATATTAGCTCCTACAAAGGGTGCAATATTGGAATAACATAAAAAGAATATTAAAACTACCAAACGTGCTTAATCCATGAGTGGTTTTCTTTACCTCTTGATAGATGTTAAAAATTTACCTCAAGCAACTATAAATATTACAAAAAGTTCAATCCATAACAATTCATACATACATCCATAACTCAAAAAAAAAAAAAAAAAGGCAGATAACTTCATTCAAAGCCTATAGTTGCATTGTCTTTTTATAGCTTGTGGGCTAAAATAATAGTCTCATATAGATATCTCCTCGGGTCGGGTCCATTCGAATCAGAATCTAACATGTCGGTGTGGGTCTAGCTTGCCAAGTGGACCTGTGGGTCCATGGGTCAAAGGCGAGTCCTATAGGAGGACCTATGAACTTGGCTGGTCCTTAAGGGTTTACCTTTGAAAAATAGAAAAAAAAATCAGCATATGTGTTAAAGGAGAATGGGTTGGGATAGGTCTGACCTACCCCACTAAATACTTTCCTCGGGGCGGTGCAGGTCCCTTATTTTTGGACCTGGACTCAACCCCCCTGAGGAGATGTCCAGTCTCGTACAGTCCAAAAGAACACATATCATTTTGCAACAAAAATAAAACAAAATTATAGGATGATCCTAATAAGATACTTCATCTTCCTCCTTCGTTGTGCTAGACCTGCCATTTCATCTGCAGCTTGATTAAGTTCTCTAAAAGCTTGCAAACTCGGCCTTGATCAAGTTATGACATCCTTTCCTTATAAATGCTAATAACAATTGAATACTTGGGTTTAAGATTCATATTTGCATTTGATAATAGCTTTTCTGTAACTTTTGAATCACTATTTCTTTCCACATTATACAAGTTCTTTTATATACAAAACTTTAAACCTACAATCACTACCTATAATTCTATTAAAAGAATTTCACTTTTCTTAAGTTTTTTAGCATAGTTTCCTAACCATTGAGCCATTCACCATCACTATTTCTAATAACACCACTAAATGATGCCTTGCATAGTCAATTGATTAAATGAACCATCCAAATTCATTTTAACCCAACTTTGTTAGAAGGAAACCATTTTAAATCAACACGGTCCATACAAATAATCTATTTCCTCCTCCTTATGTGTTTAGAATTCATGAGTTGATGCTCAAAAGCTTGATTAGAAATCAACTTATTTCTTAAATACCATATTTTGATAACATTACCCCAAGACAAAAACAATTTAGTGGCTATGTTTGCGAAAGTTGAGACTGCTAGTTTTTACAATTTTCTTTCACCCAATTAGAAAAATGAATAGCAAAAATGCGACTATTAGTTATATATACTTCCCAGATTTTAGGGATATTTTACAAGCATTTATATGTTCTTTGAGCATGTTCTACATCTTCCTCTAAATCCCTATATCTCCAACAAATTACATGAGAATATGCTCTTTCTCATAAGATGGAAACTTTATGTTTTAACACTCATTAGATAAGCAATTTTATTTATTGGAGGAAAGATCGATTTCACATCTAATATCTAATATTAGTTCTTCTCCTATGATTCTCTCACTACAATAGACTTATAAATATTTTTAAGAGATGGAATCCATGTTGCTAATACAAACTTGATCTTGAATATTTAACCTGAGAGCAATTGGGCAAATGCATCCACTCACAACTATAAAATATAAAACCTTATCTTTTCCTCATTCTCCTGCCTTTCATTTATCTAGCAATTATGGACAGGAAGAAATAAATATTTTGGCAAATCCGTCCATAAAACATTATCGGCCCACCAATCAAACTAGATATTTATTTTTCTCCTATTAGCCAACACACAAAAACCTTATCCTTGTACCTAAAATTTACCTCATACTAATTCTTTGTATAATTGAGGTGGTGCAGTAATCACTAATCACATGCGTTGTCACACCATACAAATCTAATAAAATCAATGTAACACCAATCAATAATCACATAAAGATTAATTAAATATATGATTATTCATCTAAAAGCAGAACTTGATTAAAATAAACTCGAATTCCAAATCCAGTTTTAGGACGGCAACTTTAAAGTATAATCATCAACCCCAACAATTTCGAAATCACAAAACTTATACGTGGCCCAAAAAACCCTATAAACCAACCTCAAGACCGGGATAATAGTAAACCTTAAAATCAAAGGCACATCACGCACGAACCACGTGATCGTCCATAGGATAACTTTCTCTAGTCTCAACTGTTTCTTTTGCGCTCATCCATACATAGAGAGGGCCCTGCAACTTCAATGTATTTCGCTCCTATCGTTCCATTCCATGAACGGATGTTGCTCTCACAGTGCTACAGTCAGCCACCCCTCTCCTCAAAATCCATAACAGACCAATGCCATATTCATTCCCATCTTTCCTTCTCCGTTTTCTCAACACCAAAACCCACTAAAAAATCCTCAAAACAACAACCCGCCCGTGTTTCCCGGCCCGACGCCCAACCCCTCCCTCAGTCCGCCATTTCGCGCATTGCGGAGAAGCTCCGCAGCCTTGGTTTCTCCGAAGATGCCGAAAACCCTAGGCCTGAAGCTGAATCACAGTCGGAATCGTCCCCAGTTTCTGCTGGAGAGATTTTTGTTCCTCTCCGCCCTCAATTGCCCAAGTACCGCGTGGGGCATACTATTGATACCAGCTGGAGCACACCTGAGAACCCTGTTCCTGAACCGGGTTCGGCGGGTTTTGTTACTAGGTATGCTGATTCTGTGTTTTTACTTCACTGCTGGATCGTATGATCTCAATTTTTGGTTGAATATGTGTTTGTGAGATGGCTTGTGCAGTGAGTTTGAAGTTTGAATCGATGCTAGACTGTATCCAAAGAATTCGAATTGCTTATTCCTTTCTCAACCATATACATTGATATAATAGTTGAGCTCTTTATATCCGGATATTTTGGTGGTGACCAGTTATCTTGTATTTGTCTCTTTTAGTGCCTTAAACCATCAGGATGCTGTTGGTTCCACATGCGAATTGTGTGAAATAGGTCAATGTGGTATTGATGAGGTGTTTACTAAAGTTTTCGAGTCATTTGGCAGGACTTCTGATATACTTTAATATATTCTGGATGGGTTTTTATAACGATATAAGACTTTCTGATCTTTTAGTATGATTCTCATATAGGTATAATGAATTGAGGAATGAAGTGACGAAAGAGAAAGAATTGGACAGGAAAAAGAAGAAGAGGGAAGTAGAAAAGGTGCCAACTTTGGCAGAGTTAAAGTTGCCTATGGAGGAATTGAGGCGATTGAGAAGTATTGGGATTAAGTTGAAGAAGAAGTTGAAGGTTGGGAAGGCGGGGATAACAGAAGGGATTGTGAATGGAATTCATGAGAGATGGAGGAATGCTGAGTTGGTCAAGATCACTTGTGAAGATCTTTGTAAGATGAATATGAAGAGGACACATGATTTATTGGAGGTTAGGATTACTTATGCCTCATTTCATCATATTTAGTTTCTTTTTTCATTTATTTATTTTCCAGATATGTTTAGTTTCTTTGTTTATTATGTTTGGTATGCCTTTGTGCTTATGGTTCTGTTATAAGCTAATGAGATAATGTTTTAGCCTTTTTACTGGGTTTAACCCCCGCCACCCACCACCACCCACCCCACCCCAACCCCACCCCCCAAAAAAAAAAAAAAACACATTTATTTTTAAAATTTTTTAAATGTATATTCCAATCTTGAACTTGTTGCATTACGTGTTAGTGATGTGCTATAAGATTCACCGACAAAAAAGACAACAGCTAGTAGAGCATATAATAATATGGAGAAAGTGATGAATGATTGAACTCTTATCTGTTGCAGGCATTCATGCCATATTATACAACTGGGGTTGATGAAGTTCTTATATGATGAGAACATTAAAGATATCCTCCTTTAAGTGAAAATTGTAGGAACCATGAAGTGTAATGATCTTGGAAGATTGCTACAAAGTAGATGCTTGTAACGGTGAGAGGCCATAGTAGTGCCCATCTGCTGATAGTCAACAGCCATAAAAAATGCCAATGGAAAATGATACAAAATGATTTGCTCTTTTGAAAAATTTGGAAATTACTTTTCTATTTTCCATTAATATCTTTGATGATAATCAACTGCGACCATAAGGCATTAGCTGCCTTCTTTGCCTCCTACCACAACCACCTATGGTAAGAGCTACTAATTATTGTAGCTTCTTGCAATTGCTAAGCAATATTTGAATTTGTATGTGTTTATTATAACAAATGCTGAAAAAAGTCTGAAAAATGTTTTCAATGAAACAAGTACACCCTTATGAAAGTTGAAAGTAAACGTGCAAGGTGAGTTATGCCTCTAAAATTTAATTTTCTGTAGCCCCTAAATATAGGTGCTTAGTTTACAATTTACATTCTTGAAAACCCAAATTATTTTCTTTGGCCACTGTTTTTACTTGGTGCATCTCTTGCCTAGCAGCATAACACTTTTTATTTCTTTCCCATGATTACAATAATGTGAAACTTTTTCATCTGTTCAACTTATTGCTAGGCTTAACATTTTAAAATTGGTTTGTAATGGTCATGGCCAGAGAAAAACTGGAGGTCTGGTTGTTTGGAGATCTGGAAGTAACATTATCTTATACAGAGGAGCCGACTATAGATATCCGTACTTCTCAGTTGAAGATGTGTCGCCAACTTCTAATGAACGGCTAGATATTAGTGGAGAGAATGGAAAAGAAAGCTATCTAACCACTGTCAATGATCAGAAATCTACTCAGTTAGGTCCTGTTGAGAAAGCACATAATCCAATCTTAATACAAGGTGTGGGTTCTCCCAATAGGGTGCGTTTTCAGCTGCCAGGTGAAGCCCAGCTAACTGAGGAAGCTGATAGCTTGTTAGATGGACTTGGCCCTCGGTATTCTGATTGGTGGGGATATGAGCCTGTTCCTGTTGATGCTGATCTTCTACCTGCTATTGTTCCTGGATACAGGAGGCCTTTCCGCCTTCTTCCTTATGGGATCAATCCTAAACTGACAAACGATGAAATGACAACACTAAGGAGACTTGGTCGACCATTACCATGCCATTTTGCGCTAGGTAAAATATACTTCAGCTGGTTCTTTTATCCTTACACACATTTGCTTATCACCGGGCTCTTTTCCCATTACAGGAAGAAATAGGAATCTTCAGGGATTAGCAGCTGCAATCATCAAACTGTGGGAGAAATGTGAGATTGCTAAAATTGCTGTTAAAAGAGGAGTTCAAAACACAAACAGTGAGATGATGGCTGAAGAGTTAAGGGTGAGGTCTATCTTCTGATGTATATATGTTACTCTGATTGCACAGTTAAAGAAATATGAGCTTTAAGGTGATAGGCAAGCTTTTTCAGTAGATTTTTAATCTTTGCACACATTCTCCAGTGACACTTTTCCCTCTGATACATGTGGAACCTTGCACTTGAAGGTTTCTATAATGATGCAAGGGATTCTTGCAGTTACAAAACGAAAAATATCATGAGAATGATTGCTAGGTAGATGCTGTATATATCCGTTTACCTCTTTATCTTGATAGTGTCCCTAAGTTCTCAGTCAGATTCTTTTTGAGAGTCTTCAACTATTTATGGTTAGGGGTCTCTCTTTCTTCTGATCTCTCTATAATGTCTTTGCATATGCATAGTCATAGCATCCATATATTCTCATCTTCAAATTAAAGTTGATTTCCTAAGATTGCAAACCGTTGGAGGCAATCCAAATGCATTGAGCTTGGGGACCTGGGAACCCTGCCCACTTGTTTGCTTCGTTGGGATTGGCTTGCTTGAAAAAGTCTTTTCTGATGTTCCACCTCAGGTCAAAAGGGTAAATCAAGGATTTGGCCCTCAATGAGAGCGAGTCTGCTAGTTATCACTGCAAAATTATTATTATTATTATTTGATGGTCCTATTCCTTTGACTTGCTCATCCATCCTTTGTTGAGAGTTTTCTCCATCCCCTTAGCTTTTCTTCATGCATAGCTCATTACTCTCCCACCCTAAATCTCTTTCCTGGCTCTTCCTGGACCACACCCACCCACCCTGCATCCTCATCATTTTCAACTGCATACCCATCTTGTCGGAAAGTTCATAGCTTCTGCTCAATTCATGGACCTGCTCTTTAATTTAACACAATGCTGACTTTGGCCGTATTATCCCTTCCTTCATGCCTATTTTTTGGTAAAAGGTCAGAGTTCTTTCTTCATGTCTTTGTTCATGGATATAAGGAAACATCACTTTTATTAGATGAATGTGGGTGTTAGCCAGCATGCTGATATAGTGCTGCAGCAACCTCAATTTTCATGGTAATTTGCTGCTAGATTCATCTCTAAGCACTATTGATTGTGGATAATATTTTTGCAGCGGCTGACAGGAGGACTGTTACTTTCCCGAGATAGGGAATTCATTGTCTTGTATAGGGGAAAAGACTTTCTTCCCTCTGCAGTTTCAACTGCAATTGATGAGAGAAGGAAATACAGAGTACAAGGAGAGAGACCAACGGAGTTTCTTCATAATTCTTCCTTATCTGAGTCTGTACATGAAGCTGATGAGATTGACAAACAGACAAGGGGTAATTCCTCCAAACAAAAAAATCTTGTGGCTGTTGAAAAGCTTTTACTGGGACCAGCACAAAGTTGTCCTTGGTATGTTTTTCAAAGCTTACTCTGTTTTTACTTCTATTACATGGCACTAAAATCAATGACTTCTTTGTAAAATAGGCTTTAGAAAAGAAAGCACAGGCAGAGAGAATTCTTGCTGAACTACAAGACAGTGAGAACCTTGAACAGCCCGATGTAGATAAAGAAGGCATAACAACAGAAGAAAGGTATATGCTGAGGAAGATTGGCTTAGAATGAAGCCGTTCTTACTTATGGGTGAGTAACAACATATATAACCTGTAAGTCATTCTCTCTTACATATGTTCATTATAATCAATTTATATTCTTGTAAGTTGTATACTCTACACATTTTTATGGGGTAAAGAACAATTACATATTTTATTCTTTATCTCGACCAAATGAAATACAACTACTAAATGCTTCTAGGAATCTTGTTGTGTCGCGAAATGACAGTGAGTCTTCCCTTTTGTTGTCCAGGCAGCGAGGAGTTTTTGATGGAACCATTGAGAATATGCATCTCCATTGGAAATATAGGGAACTTGTGAAAATTATATGTAAAGAGAAAAGTATTGAAGATGTTCATCATGTAGCTCGTATTTTAAGGCAGAAAGTGGAGGTATTTTGGTAGCAGTGGAGAGAGTGAACAAGGGATATGCTGTAATTGTGTACCGTGGAAAAAATTATAAGAGACCCGCTTGTATACGGCCTAAAACGCTACTGAATAAAAGGGGAGCACTGAAGCGATCTCTGGAGGCACAGCGCAGTGAGGTAAAATTATCTTTTTCATGACTGGGACAATACATAAACACAGGTGCATATATGCATCACATTTATCTGTACTCCAAAAGATAAATGGCCCAACAGCCTCTTTTTTCATAATGGGTCGCATTTTCTCTTCCTGTGCCCCCTTCAATGTCTTATATGCATATACCCTAACACCTTTTGGGCTGATTGTTCTGCTTTTGTTTTTCAGTCTTTGAAACTTCATGTCCTGAAGCTTTCAAAAAGCATAGATCAGTTGAAACTCAAATTGGTGAGTAAAAATATGTTTTTCAATGCCATCTTTGCTTGACTTTGTCCAATCTAACTATCCTCTTTAAGACAGGATGATGAAAAAGAAAAGATTGCCATGCAATCAGGGGATGAAGTAGGATCCCAGCAGGTAAGCAATCTTGTTTAGCCTTAAACTTTATTTTCTCAAAACTGCAATAGTCAGTTATAGATGCAATTTTATCATGGGCCAGTGGTGAGATTGAGATTATACTGCATCCTCCACACAAGGTAGATTAAAATGTTGTTATAGAATCTGTATATCAAAGCCTGGTAGTTTCCACGAATGACAAAGACCCTCAGGAAGTAGCTATTGACAAAAGTATTCTTTATAAGTGAGGAAAAAGATTTGGAATCTTGTTACTTTCGTCTTTGTCTCATACAATTTGTTTTTAGAAGAATGATATATTACTTTTGGAAATTAGTTTGTTAACTTAACAGAAAATATCCTTGTTTGCCAAAATTTTTTAGTTTAAGAAAATTGTGCATGCTTTGATCGTTCATGAATGTCATGGGTTGTAAAATTGAAAGTAGAAATAGAAGTGGTTGGTCGTTGGTGATTGGGTGCTGCTGCTTATAGGTAACCAGTGTCTTGAGAGGGTGATGGTAATGGTGGTTGGCTAGAGGTTTATTGTAGAATTACCAGTTGCAGATGGTGGCTAGAGGTAGTGATAGTGATGGGCAGCATGCTGAAGGCTGCAGTGATGTCCTATGGTTTTGCAACGGTTGATGGGTGCTAGTAGCAATTGTTTTATGCATAATAGTAATGGGGAAGAATTTTAGATTCTGTTCCCTTTTCCTTTTTGGATAGGAAAGGCATTATACTCTTACCTTGCATATTTTCTGTCATATGGATTTAATTGCATTACTCATCAGCTTTTTTCTTTTCTTTTCCTTTTTTTGAGCATAAGACAACAGAGAAGCTTTCAAAAGTGATTTTTTTTTTTTTGAGATAAATGCATGTAATTATGATTAGTGCCCCCTACCAGATTAAAGAAGGGCATTTTTAATCAGATATTAAGGAATAGATAATTTGTTTTCCTTATGATTTTCCAGTACATTATATTCTGGTTTACAGTACATTGACAGAAGACTACATCAGCAGATATCTTGAGTTGGATAAGAATCCTAAATATAAACTGTAACACAAGCTATACAGTTCTACATTCTAGTTAATGACAAAATCCTACTACTATGACGTACTTACTCCCAAAAGCCATCATTTCTACATCGTTGAAGGATATGGTCTTCTTTATAATGCCATTCAACTTATAGGATGAGTCAAGCATATAAAAATTTCACATGGATGTCTTTCTAGTTAGGATCACCCTAGATAAGCATTATATTGAAATGATGATTTGTATATTTGGTGAAGCTAGGAGCTCTAATTATATCAGAATTTAATAAGCAGACTGCTGACAGAAAGAGGTGCTGATCTATGATCAGAAACTAATAAGTGACTTCTGTATACGTAAACTCAGAAACTGTGACTCTGATGGTGAGGAAAGGGGGGATATGAGATGTTGCAATCCAGATTGCAACAGAACTGAAATGTTCCTGAGTAGTAGTTGGAAGTGCATCAGAGGACTGTCTAGTGTCTAGACATATGACTAAAAGTTTATGTGAAGTCTGACATTTTTTGTTTTTACCTGGTATTTTGAAGAAAAAATGAAGACCAACATCACAATGAGCTTTTATTTGCATCATTTAAGCATTTATTTTAGAATGCACCTTTAATCTAACCTCCTGGAAAATTCATCTTAAATATCTTATTAATGATTAAGGATGGTAGTAAGCATGGAGATGTTTCAAGTTCCTCAAGAAGTGATGAGAAAAGCACCTCATTAAGTATGTCAGAAGATAGGGAAGTGGTAGAAGAGATTGATCTTGCAGAAAAATGTGGGGCGGGTGGCTCATTCAATGTCAAAACTGAGTCTTTGCCTTCATTAGTTCATGAAGAATTTCATCAGAGTTTGCTGGATGGAATGTTGATGGTGGAGTCTCTGACTTTACTGTCAATGGAACCTCTGAGGTAATATCAGCCATCTTATTTTAGCTTGAATTAATGTTTTGAAAATGTGAACTCCAATTATATGCATAACATTTCAGCTGAAAGATAGATCTATGATTGTCGACGACAAGAACCCAATTCCTGGATGTGAGGAGATAGAATCAGCGGAGTCCTCTACCCAAACTGCAGAAGATAATCTAGACCAATTTAATGCAGCAATGGCAATGCCATTTAGATCTCTTAGTCTCACCAAAAAGGAGAGACTGCTGCTCAGGAAGCAAGCTCTCAAAATGAAAAAACGTCCACTGCTTGCTTTAGGTATTCTGACATTTCCCCTTGCATCTTATGCTCTGAATTTTGCATGCTTGTGAATGCATTTCACACTCTTAAACACTAGCTATATTAAGATGTGAGACTGCATTTTTTTTACCTCTGACACAGTTTCATTATTTGGAAAACTGTATTAGAAAGGAGAATTTTATGATTATATTAGGTTCTGCTCTTGAAAAATTTTGATATGGACACTTAACCTCAAAGAGGGACTGGAGTAAAAAATGCCGTAAAGCAAAACAAGTTTTTGTACTTTGTTTCTTTGGAAAAAATGATATTTTTGTCGATATGAGGTAACTAGGTTGTGAAGCACTCTTCCATTTCTGAGTTCTTTCCAAGTATGTGAATTATAAATTCAAATACATTTATCATTGGTGAATTCTTATTATCAATTTCAAATCGACATATTAGAAAGTCTTAGGGCACCCATTAGCAGCCCAAGGCTCCACGTTGATCTTGTCACATCATTGTTCTTTTCTTAGGGAGAAGCAACATTGTGACTGGTGTTGCAAAAGCAATTAAGGCTCATTTTGAGAAGCATCCTGTTGCTATTGTTAATGTAAAAGGACGAGCAAAGGGTACATCAGTTCAGGAGTTGGCCTTTAAGCTGGAGGTCTGCAAATCACATCTAGCTATGATCTCTTCTGTTCCCTCATTCAAACATTACAGCTAAAACCTACTTCATCTGATTATTGCAGCAAGAGACGGGTGCCATGCTTGTTTCTCAAGAGCCTAATAAAGTAATACTTTACCGTGGTTGGGGAGCAGAAGATGTATTAGACAACAGTGGAAAAACAGCACGAGTGGCAACTAAAATGTCAGACAACCTAGGTCATTGTTGTCCTGCTGTGTCTCCAGAGCTCATGGAACCATCAAAATTGAATGGCTTGCAGTCTTACCATGAACAGCAGGTGACAGGTGAAGTTCATATTGATGAAAATATTAGCATTGTAGTAAGTTGCCAACACTTTAGGATTTTTTTTTTTCTTCCCCTCTCCCTCCTCCAAAACATGCATACCTTAATTACAAACTTGAATTATTATTATCTCTATACCAGTGAAAACAAATTAATTCCTCTTGTTTCTATCTTTAATTGGAAAATATGGTTGTATCAAACAACTGAAAACTTTAATACTACTTGCAATGTGGAGATCGGCACATGGATCAATTGAAGATGAGTTTTAACATCTGGATTGTGTTCCAGATTCATCAACGGACGTTACACCATGAAGAATACTTTGCAACAGCTGAAATTGGGGTTTGCAATTTTCTTGGTCTCACCCGTGCTATCTATGATATGTGTAGCTCAGCTGGCAAGAAGCGTACCGCTTTGGATATAAGTGCTCTTTTATATTTTGTCTGTAGGCATCAGTTCTAAGAGTAAGATTCCCGTGTTTCAGTGTTTGTTTAATGAGAGCCCAAATAGGTTCTCCATGTGATCTTCTTCTTTCACTTTAATTTAAAAATTTGCCCATTTTCCTACTCATTGTATACTTGTTTATGGTACTTGTCATTAGTTTGTGATATATAGATAATAGCTATTGATTAGAATCTAGAGCAGACTGAAGAATCATATCTGACGGTGAGAGTTCTGGAGCCTTCCCCTGCTTATGGTGGACCCAATGAAGAAATTTAATTCCAATTCTATTTCAATGTTTGTGCAATTAATTTATGTTATTGTAATCTAATCTCTGCAATTTTCATACATTACTGTCGCAAATAATGATACTTGCAGCGTATGTATAATGGGTCTATTCCCTGTTCATTTCAAGTTCAAGCCCAAATCTTGTGTTTGGAACGTGTGGTGATGCGCATTTCAAACAGGAATGAGACTTCCTGCTGTTGAGCTGAGCGTTATTGATATTCATTCCAGCTGAATGTGAAACAAAATGATGGAATAAAATCGAATGTGACCCATTTATTCTTGTCAGACTATATAATCTTTGATAAGTTACATCATATAAGTTAAAACTCGGCACCGTATTACATGTGTGAAGATTAAATATAATATAGTAAGGTTGAGTTAAAATCTATCATTTTGGACTGCGAGAATGTTTTCAGAGTAGAATGGTGATTTTAAATTCATTCCTATTCCTAAGTTTGGTTGCACTTTAAAGAGTTAAATCATATATTTTTGAGAGTCGATGATTTTTAGATTTGAGGAGAATTCGATTTTGTTTTGAGAAAATGGTATTGTGATTCTATTTCTTTGTTAAAAATAGTTGTTATTAAATTATTTTTTTATCTTTTTATTTATTATTCATATTAATTTTAGAATATTTTTGATAAATAGCAAGTTATTTTCATTCTATAATATATCTAGATAAAAAAATAGCTTTATCATTCTGTCTTTAATTCTATTTCATTCCATTCTTTTATTCCAGTGGATCCTATTCCTTCCATTCTATTCTCAATTATTCTCGCTAAATTAAGATAAAAGTATAGGACGTTTTCGTGTTGTATCTAGGATGTTATCTCATGCATCAGTCTGATGCCACGAACTCGTTTTAACTGCCACTGAAAATTAACCTCTCATATTCCCATAACTAAGAATTGAAATCCCTGGACAGTCTGCATCCCCTATATTTACGCATAAAATAGGGTATATATTCAACCGTTCATTATGTGCTTATTCTAATTTTCAGTTATTTATTACAAAATATTATAAGCATCAAATAATGCTAGCTGCGTTGGATATCATTTTAACAAGATATTCTACAATTTTACCTTAAAAGAAAATTATTTGGATGACATTACGCAACATCATTTGATCTTTTGGGTTTCGGCCTTCTCCACATGGCTTCGAAATGTGCCGATTTTCCATTTGAGTAATCAAAAATCAAAATTTCAGCATCAATGTTCTCGCAAATTCTTATGTACGTCATTGTTCTCGAGCTCATCACTAGGGCCATCGGAGTACCGAGCTCATTTTCAAGCAGGAACTCGAAATTCGTCTCAATAAGGGCTTATGTTTGACTAATTATAATAAAGTTAAGCTCCAACTGGAATTATTCAAGTAACTATCAAGCTTCTTGAGTTCCAAAATATTCTATTTGGTTAGTTCTTGAATGTATTCAAACCTTTTATATATTAAGAAAATATCATAGGACATTTGTTTGAAAAATCAACTTATTTTATGGTCCAATTGAGCGCAATTGATTCGTATTTAAACTTATTAAGTATCATTTCAAGTTTAGCTTGAGCTTGAAAATTATAGTCCAATGGAGTTTTGAGTCAAGATTGAGATTTTAGATTTTTCATTTAAATCGAGTTCAAATTCAACATTGTACTATTTTAACTCGATTTATTTACATTCTTATTCGATTAGGATATTTTCCATTGTTTTTCTATCCCTATTGTCGTTATTTTCTTACTTTCTGTGTGCTAACCATGTTGTTAATAATCAAGGATTTTCTTTTTCTTTTTTTTTTTCCCCCATATTCAACGTGAAATTTTCAGGAATAAAATTAATTAAGAAAAAGAATTAAAAAGACAAGCAATGAGAGAGACAGTGAGTGACAGAGACAGTGATAAGCAGCGCTCTAAAACTGCAGGAAGAAAGGTCGTTCTGTGGGGAGGAGGCCAATTTAGCCGAATTGATCGAACCAAACTAGGAAAGCACATAACCGATGCATGGTCTGGTTTTTACGATCGTTTTATCACCTTTTTTTTTTTAAAAAAATTTTTCTCTAACTTTTCCTTTTTCTATTTTTCCTCCTTTTCTAAACGATTTGATATTTGGAGAAAGCTGTACCAAACGGATAGGTATAAGCTAGAATTGGCATCCACCTTATAGCTACTGCTTCAAAATTCGAGTGAATGGCTTTATAACATTTTATTCATCCAAAATCTACACAAATTACCATACGCAGGTTAAGAAATGAGTTATTCGGCCAAAAAAAAAAAAAAAAAAAGGTTAAGAGGCATAAAACAAGAGTTTATGAGTAAGATAAGAGAGATATGGAAGATATAATTGATTTGGATTATAATTCTACCGATAGAAAAATTCGGCACATGGGCTCTTAGGCTTAATTTGACCTCTTCAGGCTTTGGAAGACCTATTGAAAACTCATCCAACCTATTGGGTAACTCATTTGACCTATTGGATGATCTATTTAGCCTATTGAATGGCTGGACTGACTCATTGGATGGTTGAGCCAATTAAATTGATAGTCGAGTTGACCTACTAATTGATTTAGTTAACCAATTTGATGGTTGAGTTGATAAACTCGATAGTCGACTCTGCCCAAAAGTGGCCAAAATATTTGGTTAACCTACCAACCTCCTTCAGGGTTCAACCAAGAATTTTCGGACATGTCTTAATGAGCAATTACATTCTCCTACAATCTCGTAAGTACTTTCTTACGATGGGCAATCACTCTCTATAACTGCATGGAGCTTTTCCTTCAAATACCACCCTCTAGGGGCTATGGAAAAGAAGCTAACATGCCTACATACTCTCTTAATCATTAGCATCTACCAAATACTTTGCTATTTTATAGACTCATCACCTCTAATATCATATTAACTTTGACCTCTAAAGTGGCCGCACTAGACAATCCCTCAATATCCATTGACCTCTTCTTATTTTATATGCATAATCATAAAGAGACCTATATCCAATTTACTTTACCGATATAACTAATACACCAACATTTTGATTGTCTATGGAAAAAGCTCTCACAGTTGTTTCCCTTAACCACCTCTTAAATCTAATTCCTATGTAAATTATAAGGAGTCCATTATCCATAAAGGCCAATGATTGATTAACTCACACTGGAGGTAACTGAATGTGAGAACTAGAAAGAAGTTGTTAACAGCTTCTCAGCTCTGTTTTGGGCCAAGAATCATTTCATTTGTTAAAAGCTCTTTAGCCCTTCAAGAGCACTCCTTATCTTTTTTGAGGCTTAATTAACCTTAGTGAAGCGCCCATAGATTTAAGTCAATCCAAGGAATTCCCACTCGATCACCTTTCTAGGCCCTGTAATTCAATGAATTAGGGTAACCTCATTAAAGCACTCACAGGTTCCTACTCATTTGCTTATCCAATGAACTCAAGTAACCTCAATGAAACACTCACAAGCTCTTTAGCCTTTAGTTAAATATGAGAAATTCCACTTATTAGCCTTTTTAGGTTGCCTTAAGCAGAGCTCTAACTTATTGCATTTATGATAGCTCTCCAAGAGCTCTCCTTAGCCTTCTTAGGCCCTATTAAGCCAAGCTTTGACTCACTGAATCTCTTACAGCTCTTCAAGAGCTCCTCTTGGACTCTTTTGGTTGAGCTCTTTAGCTCTCTTAAGCTTTTTAGCGCACCAAGATAACATTGTCCATAGTTGCATGAGTCTTGTTACTTTGTATGAGCTAGTAAAGGTCATAGCAGGGTTGGAATTAACATCAACCACTGTATGCCTGTTAGGTTTCGGATACAAAGCTCCCTTAAGCTATTAGTCCAAAAAGCTTATAAAAGCCCTAGAAAGCCCCATCACGAGCATGCTTACTTTGTCAATCTATCAAGAGAGTGGGGAGACCAAGAAGAGCTTAGACTTGACCTAGATAACCCATTTAAACGCTTATTCTCCTGAAGAAGGGGGGAGGACAAATGTCAACAAACAAATTTGGCATATGGGCTCACTAGGTTTAATTCGATCTCTTCAAACCTTGGGAAGACCTATTGGATAACTCATTTGATCTAATGGATGACCTATGTAGCCTATTGGATGGCTAGACCAACCCATTAAGTAGATGAACTGACTAACTTGATGGTCGACTTAACCTATAAGTGGCTAAACTACTGAGCTAACCTATCAACCTCCTCCATCATGTAGCCGAAAATCTTAGATTGTGTCTTAGTGAGTACTTGCACTCTCATACATTCGTGGAAACACTTTCTCATGATGGTCAACTACTCTCTATAATTGCTTGAACCTTTTCCTCTATAAATATCTAGGCCCCATGGAAAAGAAGGTTAATATGCCTACAAATTAACTTAATTGTTACTCTATGAAGTTAATAAAACCTAGTTGATACTTTGTTCCTTTATAAACTCATCACCTCTAAAATCATACTAGCTTAACTCTCAAAGTGGTTGTGCCAGATAACTCCATAGTACTCACTGACCTATTCTTTTGTGAGCTTAGTTGCTAAGAGGTCTGAATCCAATTTACTCATTCGGTAGATTTAACGAACTAATTAGTAGAATTTAGATGATAGAAATATAATATTGTTTCATATTTATTTTTATTATATATTTATAGGATGAATATAGGATAATCTACACCCTTATATCTTTGAATATAGGTTTTAAGATCCAGTTAAATTAGAACCGGCCATAAAAGTGGATTGATCAATTAATTTTGCCTGGATTTGCATCATCCGGTTGACTTGGGTGGTCGGACTAGGACTCGTCGTCAACTTGGATCGGTTGACTTGACCTAAAAAAATTTCTAGAATTCTAAATATATATTTGTACTATATTATAAATTTATAAAATATAATCATTATATTATAATTTCTTCTCCTTTTAAGATATATGCCTTGTATGGATTTAATAGTTACTTGATGGATTTGATTCAAATATAAATTTAATTAAGTAATGTCATATACATTTGTTTTTCATAATTGAAATGTGTCTTATATTTTTACCTTTTATTGACTCTGGTTTGACTCCTGGTCGAATTCGGTTCAACTATTGATCCTCTAATATGTCCGGATCAAATCTCTAATTAGGTTTTGACAACACTGGTATAGAGTATGTAAGAGGTTATATCTATATTATATAGAATATAGCCATACACTAGACATAAGCATGGTTTCAAAAGCGAACTGAACGAAAACGTGAACCACCGGTTTCGGGTCTTGAAATCAAGGACTCGGAATTGAAACCGTCTCCTATGGTTCCGGTCTGGTCCCACAGAACCACCGATTCCTAGTTGCGGTTTTGGAACTGCAAAACTGGTTTTTTTTTTTTTCAAATAAAAAAATGAATGAATTTTAGTTTTTAGTAAAGTAAATTTTAAATTCAAAATAATTATTAGATCTAAAAGGTGAAATTATTTAACCAATATTTTTAAATTTTGTTTAGAATGCACATTTATTTATATACAAATACATTCAATATCAATTATAGTTAGTAACATGAGATTGCAAAATACTCTAGAAGGTAAAAAGAAAATTACAATACAAAAAATAGTTTCCAATTATTAAAGAAATGAATTTTGCTTTTCGGAGAAGTTTATTTAAACTAATTATATATGATTTTAAGCTATGTTTATTTGTGTTGTTGATAATAAGATATTAAGTATTGCGGATAAGTATTAAATTTTACTATTCATATGAAATAATTTAAATATTAATAATTATATTTGATATTATTTTTATTTTTTCAATAGAATCAGATGAAACCACCGATTTTACCGGTTTTAAGCTAAAGAACCACCTAGAAACCATGAAATTAGCAGCTCCATAGCCGGTTTTGGAGCCGACCTAGTTCCAATTCTAGAGTTATTGATGACGATTCCAGTTCAGTTTCAGATTTGAAGCCAAACCATGTGTGTGTCTACCATGCACTATAACCGTATCAAATCCTAACATGAAGTAAAGTTAGTTAATGAAAAGTTGATGGTTTAATAATAAGCCATGAACCACAGGTCCAAAACCATATATGTTATGAACAATTTTGAAGTCGGGAAAAGTAGAGAAATTGACGATTAATATTTTTTCCTTGAAAGTTCTTTTAAACTATTGTTGCATTTCAAGCTATATTATAAAACAAGTGAATATGAATACTTAGATACTTTGAATAAAATAAATATAGATGAACGAACTTATGCTACATATGTTGGAATGAAAAGGAATTGATCAGTCCTCGTCGACTGCAAATTTTTGTTGCTTTTCCATTTTTTTTTCTTTCGTTTCCGTAAATCTTATGACTGATCTTTTTGTGTGATAACTAGATGCATGCATACATATCATAAAAGTAAAAGATATTAAATATAATAATATTATAATATAAACTATCACAAAAAAAATATACATTTTATGTATAACTTTGTTATAATTTAGTCTCTTTACCTAAAGAGAGACATGACGTATATGTAAATAAGAACGATCACAATGAAGAAATTTTACTTGATTATTGGAATTAATTTTTGATTGTTTGTGAGATAAAAAAGGCATAAGAAAATTAAAGGCAATTATTCGTTAAAATTTAATCTTTGAGAGTGTAATATAAATATAATTTTTTTTTGTATTTTAATATTATATATGACTACTAATACAATTCTATACGAAATTAATATAATGTCATTACATGATTGAATACTTAAGATTACATTAACAAACCCCTATTTTGTGTGTATTGTCTAATTATAAATTACGGTTGAACAATCTAAATTTTATTTAATTGAACATTAAGAAAATAATTGTCATCTTGTTTGTACTAGGCAAATGAACACATTTAACTCTAAACATTAATCTATTTGTCAATTTGAATTCCCAAAGTTTTATTTATTTTTTTATGGTGTCCCTCACATGTTTTTTAACTTTTATAAAATAAGACTTTTGTCCGCCGGTGCTAAATTTTCTATTCATTCTCAGCATGTTTGGCTTCTAATTGGATTGGGATGGTTTGCAAGGCAATTAGGGTTTGCATATTTTTGTAATCCTTCTTGCTTTTTGAATTTTTGTATTTTTATTATATTATTTAAAAATAATATAATTAATATTGTTTTTATTACATTGAGAAACTAAATTAATTTACTATATTTATTTACTGAATTCTTATAGATCAATTAGAATCTATATACGTCAAAGATAGACAAAAAAACTTAACGAAGTTGATAAAAATTCTATTTTTATAAATGTTGATAATATAATGGACTTAATAAAAAAAATATTAATAGCTTAGATGAAAAAAGTAGGCAAAAGCTTTAAGGATAAAAATTGTATTTTTTTATTAGGCTGTAATTTAAATTATAATGTGCTTTTCATTCTAGTTCATTCATAAGACCATAACGTCTCAATTTTACCCTTCGGAGTGGCATTTGTGGTCTCAGACATTATTTTCGCTTGCAAAAAACGCGGGAAAAGGAAATAAATAATTTTTTTAAATAACAAAAATGTTACCACACAAAAAGAATTCCAAATATTTAGGTAAGTTGAATTCGTTTATTGGAGAGATGAGTTCATGAACTCATTCTCCACGAGACGAGGTTGGTAAACTTGTACTAATCTCCTCTCTTGAAGAGATGGGTTTGACCAAGTTAAAAAAAAAAAAGAAAATTTATTAAGATATAAAAAATTGAAAAATAACAAGTAGTGCAAAAATTCAAAAAAAGTAGAGGGTAAATTATATTAAAAGATATCAACGTTTGACGGTATGTTCAATTAGCGTATCAATGTTTTGATTGTTTAAAAAATAGAATTTGATGATAAATTCATTTAAGGTATCAATGTTTTAAGTGGTTAAAAAGAGATACAAATGCAAATGGTATTATAGCCCAGTGACATCTCTTTACTCTCTCAAAGTGAGAGGTTCCTGGTTCAAATCCCCTCTCCCTCGTTGAACTCGATGAGTGAATCTCAAACGTGAACTTAATTAACACAATTGTAAGACAATTGCAATTTAAGAGAGAATTCTCTAAACTTAGATTTCAAATTGATAAAAATATTCTAAGAAACATAAACTAGGGTTTCTGGACTATTTATATGCATAACAAAGTCCTAAAAATGACAATAAAGGAAAATAACTTGGATAATTAAAAGCTGGAGTAAAGCTGGCGGCTTAAAAGATGAAACGTCGAGTGGCCTAAATGTAGGTCGGCACTTAGGTCGGCGGCCTATCTTCTTAAGCTGGAGGCTTATAGCCGGCTTTGCTGGTTCCCATCAAGGCTGGCCTTTTAAGACCGTCAACCTTCATTCCTATGCATCCGGGGTCACTTTTTGGCCGCTTCTTTGCTCATAAACGCATCTTACTCATCTACATCATTCTCTCCCACTTGCAAAGAACTCGCCCCGAGTTCTCATTGGATACAAGGCACATCATCAGGATGGTAAAGAGACAAATTAGCTACATTGGACGTCTTTGAGACCTACTATATCGGGAAGCCCAACTACATATGCGTTGTCATTGATCTTTCGTATGATTTGATATGGGTCATACTTCTTTGGCTGCAACCTACTGTATCTGCTAATTGGAAATCTTTCCCTCCTTAGGAATACCATCACCTATTCACTAACCTCAAATATGCACTTCCGGCGATGTTTATCAGCTGCCTCTTTATACTTAGCATTGGATGGCTCAATCTTCTCTCAGATCTCAGTTGTCACAGATAGCCAGTGCTCTGCCATATTCTTTGCTGTAGTACTGAGTTTAGAAGTTTTTGGAAGTTTGATCAAATCCAAAGCATGTTGACGAGTCTTTGTATACACCATAGAGAAAGGGGATTTCCCTATTGTCTTGTGAACCGCACTGTTATAGGCAAACTCTACTTGAGCCAATGAACATCCCACTTTGGCTTCTCTCTACAAATGCTTCTAATCAAGTTACGCAAAGTTTTGTTGGTGACCTCAGTCTGTCCATCTATCTGTGGGTGGGCTATATTGCTATAGTTCAAGGATGAATCGAACATCTGCCACAAGGTCCCTTAGAAGTGACTTAAAAACTTGCTATCTTAATCAGATGTTATGGATTTAGGCACTCCATGCAAACAAACCACTTCTCTAAAGAAAAATTTGCTATAGCTTGAGCATCAGCTAACTTTTTGCAAGGGAGAAAATGGGCCATCTTGGAAAACCTGTCAATAACAACAAAAACAGAATCCATGCCTCGCTGGGTACGGGGCAAACCCAATACAAAATCCATAAATAGGTCTTCCTAGATGTTTTCTAGAACAGGTAGTGACATATATAAGCCAGTGTTTTGGGACTGCCATTTTGTTGTTTGGTACACATAACAGCGTTCCACCAACTTACTTACATCTCTCCTCATATGGGGCCAGTAGAATCTCTCACTAACTGCTGCAATAGTTTTGTCTCATCCCAGATGACCAGTCAATCCGCCTCCATGTAAATCACGTATTAACTTCTCCCTAAGAGAAGATTCAGGCACACAAAGTTGATTCCCACGCATTAGGTACCCATCATGTATATGAAAATCATCACTAGGTTGCTTGTTCATACACTTGCTCCAAATCTCCTTGAAATCCGTATCATCTTCATATAACTCCTTCAGGTGTTCAAACCCTACTATCTCAGCACTTAAGGTCACAAGTAAGATGGCTCTCCTACTCAATGCATCAGCTACTTTGTTTTTTATTCCAGATTTATGTTTCAACCTGAAAGGAAACTTTTGTAAAAACTGAATCCACCTGGCATGCATATCTTTGCTTATCCTGGTTTGGCTACTCAAGTGTTTAAGAGTGTCACAATTTGAATATAGCACAAATTCCCTGCCTACCAGGTAATGTTCCCCAGTTCTCAATGTACGCATAACATCATAAAATTCTTTATCGTAGGTAGACCAACTCCACCTTGATTCACTCAGCTTTTCACTGAAAAAGGCAACAAGCTTCTTCTCCTAGGATAAAACAACCCTAACTCCAACCCTGCTCGCATCACAGTTTACCTCAAACAATTTATCAAAATTCAGTAATGCCAAAACGGGTGCACTACATCATTTCTCCTTCAGTACCACAAAACTAACCTCAACTTCATCATTCCATTGAAACTTACCCTCTTTTAAACATTCAGTCAAAGGAGCTGTAACAGTGATAAAATGTCGAATAAACCTCCTATAAAAGTTAACAAGCCAAGGAAGCTTCGAAGTTTAGTAACTGATTTAGGGATCAGCCACTCTCTAATCGCCTTCACCTTCTCCTCATCTACTTGAATCCCATCACCACTAATAATGAAGCCTAAGAATAGTAATTTTATAGTCATGAATAAACACTTCTTCATATTTACATACAACTTGCTCTCCTGCAAAGCTGTCAATACTTGCTTCAAATGCATAATATGCTCCCCTTCAGTCTTACTATACATCAGGATGTCATCAAATAAACAACAACAAAACGACCAATGAATGGTTTCAATTTCTGTTCATGACATGCATGAAAGTGCTCGAGCATTGCTCAATCCGAAGGGCATGACCAGCCACTCATAAAAGCCCTCCTTGGTCTTGAAAGCTATCTTCTACTCATCCCCTGGCTTAATCCTAATCTGATGATACCCGCTCCTTAGATCAATTTTCAAAAATATCACAGCTCCACTAAACCTATCAAGCATGTCCACAATATGAGGATTGAAAGTTATACCCAATGGTAATCTTGTTGATCGCCCTACTATCTACACATCCTCCAACTACCATCCTTCTTGGGCGCCAACAGGGTTGGCACAGCGCAAGCACTCATACTCTCCTTGATGAACCTCTTTTGAAGCAATTCCTGAACTTTCTCTTGCAAAATTTCACTCTCCTTCGGGCTCATCTATAGTGGGTAGATTTGGAAAGCTTGTGCTAGGAATCAAGTCAATGTGGTGCTGTATGTCTCTCATAGAGGCAATTCATCCGGTAAATCACTTGGCAATATATCATGAAGTCCTCTAACAACTCTCTAACACCTTTTGGCACTTCTTCAATCTTCTCCTCCTCACCTACTGTTAATACTTCCTTCACAATTAGTGCACTGTACTGTTTAATTCTCTCTCATAGCATCCTCCATCTCTTTCTCAGATTAGGTAATGGTCAAGAACGAACGCCCCTTCACTTTAGAAGCTTTAGAGCTGCTCGTCTGTTTCAGTGGGAGAAGAGTAAATTTCACTCCATCTTTCTCCAACCTGTACATGTTCTCTCTACCTGCATGTTGGGCATTGACATTGAACTACCAAGGCCTTCTAAATAGAAGATGACAGGCATCCATGTCCACCACATCACAATATACTTCATCCCTATACTTCCCAATGGAGAAAGGTACCTTACAACGCTCTTTAACCTCAATTTTTTTTTGTTGCTTTGATCTACCCAATAGTATAAAGGTTTGGATGCTTCTCAACTGGTAATTTTAAGGCTTGTACCGCTGTTCTTCCTATGATATTCTCGCAACTGCCACTGTCTATAATCAAATCAAAGACACGACCATCAATCGTGTACCTAGTACGAAACAACCGATGTCGTTGGTTATCTTCCTCCTCCTTGGGTGCTAACATTAACTTCCTGATCACATAAGTCTCGTCTCCATCTCCATCATACTCCTCATATTCATCACCTTCATCAGGTTCACAGCAAATCCCATCCTCTTCATCTCTCTCCACTATGTTTACTCCCTTCTCTTTGGGCACCCATTAGATTGATGTCCCGGTTGATTGTACCGGTAACACTTCCCTAATGGCTTTGCATAGGGATTTATTTGCTTTTACTTCCTTAGATTCCACAACTTTCTTGCCTACTGATTTATCCTCCTTCGCTCAACAACACCTCCTTGTATCTCTGAATAGTTATGGTTTTCTCAATAGGTCTTACTAAAACTTTACCCCTATAGCTTATTGTTATCAAATCGATTGCTTCTCCTGTAACATCAATTCTACTTTTATAGCCATGTTTTTGGCCTCGTTTAAGGTACACAACACATGGACCCCAATTTGTCACAGATCTAGGGTTTCAAACCCTCCAAATACCTAGCTACCTATTGGCCTTCGCTCTCCCGGGATCATTTCTCTCTGTTAACTGCATAAAGTCTGCAATATAATCATGTACCGATCTCTGCCTCTTCCGACATCTCTGATATAGTTGAAAAAGATTTTCTCGTAATTTGGGGGTAGAAAATCTTACTGCAATGGTTGTTTCATATGGTACCACGTCCTCACCGACTATCTACTTCTCTGTGTCTCCTACTTTGCAGCCTCTCCCACCAGGCAAAAGTGCCTCTTTTTAGATGACACGCAACTAACTTTACCCTCTTTCCCTCTAGGATTTCCATATACTCAAAGAACCGATCAATATCGGCTATCCAATCAATAAAATCTTCAATATTTAGATCTCTGTTGAAACTGAGAATGCTAACCTTCAATTTAAAATCCCCTCCGTCACCATAACCATACCCATAATTATCTTGCTTGCCTCTACCACCATAACCACCTCTGCCATCATAATCACCTCTACTACCATAACCACCTCCCCTATGGGATTGTTCATCTTCGATTAGAATATCATCTTCTTCCTCCGAATCATCATCGGGTACCTGTAATCTACGGTTTGCAGCTATAGGCCTGCTAATAGGATCATCGCGTGCATTTGCTGCCCTTGGTTGTCTCCTACCAACATTCCTATCTCTGTTGGCATCGAGTCCCATCGTGCTAAATTGCTCAAGCAAGTTATGTGGCGCTGTTCGAAACGTTGGAATCTTTGGTTCATGTCACCTAACTCCGCCTTTGATCCTGCAATTTGGTTCGTGACTTCCAAATCCCTCACAACGTTTGGAACGTAACCGCTTTCTGAACTGTTGTCTCCTGACATCTCCGCAAGAATTTTTTCCCGCTCTAATACCAATCTAACGCAGCGAGATAGCGTGAATAGAATGAGAATACTCGACGAGTGAATTTCAAACGTGAACTTAATTCACACAATTGTAAGACAATTGCAATTTTAGAGAGAACTCTCTATACTTGGATTTCAAATTGATAAAAATGTTCTAAGAAAAATAAACTAGGGTTTCTGGACTATTTATATACATAACAAAATCCTAAAAACAACAATAAAGAAAAATAACTTGGATAATTAAAAGTTGGCTGGTGGCTTAAAAGACGAAACATTAGGTGGCCTAAATGTAGACTGGAGGCCTATCTTCCTAAGCCGGCGGCTTATAGCTGGCTTTGCTGGTTGCCATCAAGGCTGGCAGCCTTCATTCCTATGCTTCCGAGGTCGCTTTTTGGCTGCTTCTTTGCTCATAAATGCATCAGCTATCTCATCTACATCTGACGCAGTGAGATAGCATGGATAGAATGAGAACACTTGATGAGTGAATCTCAAACGTGAACTTAATTCACACAATTGTAAGACAATTGCAATTTCAGAGAGAATTCTCTAAACTTGGATTTCAAATTGATAAAAATGTTCTAAGAAACATAAAATAGGGTTTCTGGACTATTTATATGCGTAACAAAGTCCTAAAAACGACAATAAAGAAAAATAACTTGGATAATTAAAAGCTGGAGTAAAGTTGGCGGCTTAAAAGACGAAGTGTTGGGTGGCTTAAATGTAGGCTGGCACTTAGGTTGGTAGCCTATCTTCCTAAGCTGGCGGCTTATAGCCGGCTTTGCTGGTTCCCATCAAGGTCGACCTTTTAAGGCCGATAGCCTTCATTCCTGTGCTTCCAGGGTCGCTTCTTAGCTGCTTCTTGGCCGCTTCTTTGCTCATAAACGCATCAGCTATCTCATCTATATCAGTTCTATCCTTATCGAAAAAAGTAAATAAATATTAAATGTTTATACTATTTTACTTATTATCTATTCATAATATTTAATGTATTATTAACAATAACATACTAAACAAATATAATTAAAAAAACATGTTTATTTACTTTCTATAAGTACAACCAAAAGAAGAATCTCACTTTTAAAAAAATGTGAGATTATTTTTCTTTTGAAATGAGATACTTTTTTTGTACTCTATATAATGCAAATACACATGTTTTTTTTTTAAAATTATATTTGTTTAATATGTTGTTATTAATAACATATTAAATGCGGTAAATAAATACTAACTAATGTCTATTAACATAGAAAATAATATAAATATTTAATATTATTTTTTAATATTGTTCAATATTAATAATTTTTTTGCTTTTTTAATATTATATGAATTTTGGCACTATTTGTTATTTTTTAATTTTTCATATCTTAATAAATTTTATTTATTTTATTTTTTTGTTTAAACTTGGCCAAATTTGTCTCTTGAACCAATCTCATCTTTAGAAGAGACGACTTGAACTTGTCGAAATCTGGATTATTTTCTTCTTAATGATATTTTTGTAATTTCTTAAAAATATTAGTATTTATTTCCTTTTTCTTAAAAAAATGCTTTTAAAATTTTAAAAGCAAGACAAAAAATTAAGTTAAAAAAAATCTACTAATTAACTTTCTCAGCAAGGGGAAAAGAACAACTGGGAGGGCGGGGCAACCGGAAGAACTCGTCCATCATTGAGGATTTGGCTTTATCCCACAAAGTACTTGGTGAAAGGTACTCGGGCAAAGGTCCTTAACCTAAAAATTGACCTATCAAAAAAGGTGTTCTACCACAATAAGAAAGGCAATAATTTCATTCTCATCTCACTTTAAGCATACGAAAGAAATAACATAAGTTAAAATAAAGGATTAATATTATGTTTGGTATATGATTTTTTTTTTAAATTTACAATTAACAACTTAGATTTTAAAGTAGTTAATTTAATACCTAATTAAAGCTTTCATATTTATTAAATAGCAAAAAAAAAAAAAAATCTAGAAAATAGATAATTAAACAAACATAATGATCGTGAGCCAACTGAATTGAGTTAAGCTAAACTTTTAAAGGTTTGGGCTTGGTTTGATTAAAAATTATTGAAATCAAGCTCAAGTTGAGCTTTTTGTCAAGTTTGAAATTGAAACTTGAGCTTGATCTTAGCTCGCTTAGTCAAATAAGCTTCTTTTTTAAGTTTGAGCTTGATCCATTTAGATATATGGGTTTATTTATAGAGCTCAAAATCAAGTAACTCACGAGCTTTAAAGATAACTTGAATTTAAAATATATATATATATATATAAGGAACAAACATATAAATAAATTAATAGGTGGATAATAAATAAATATTATGTTAGGCAAAAATATATATAATATTATATATTGATATATACTATTTAGAAATTATTATTTTTTATTTAGATAAATGGGTATATTTAATGAGAATGCTCGTAAGCTAGCTTGCGAACTTAAATTTAAACTCGAACTTAGCTTATTTAGATAAACGAGTTTACTTTAAGCTCAACTTTGACTCATTTACTAAATGAGTTTGAATTGGATTTGAGTAGCTTATAAGTAGCTTGATTTATTTATAGCTTATAAGCAGATTAACACATATTAAAGTTGTTGATAGTTATTTTGCTTACTTGATTATTTATTATATGCGTATTATTCCACTTGTTTAATTGTCCAATTTTTTTTTTTTTTTACTAGCTCCTTAACATGTCACTTTTCCATTCATAAAAAGTGGCAAATAGATTTAACTTGCTTAGTTGAGTAGTATTAATGAACTCAAAACTTTAATTTATATTAATTTACTTTAAAGTTGAGTTAATTGTATATGTCTGGGTAAGGATCGGAATGCAACGATCATGTGCATTTCGCGTGACTATTGCGCTATACATGACCTAAAGAAACAACATGTATGAAGGTGATCAAGAGAGAATCGCATATAGAAGAAGAGTAGCAGTCTTAGTAGGCTTTAATACACGCATGACAATTGAGTTAGCTAGAAAGCATTAACTTCACTAAGTACCAAAAATATCATATGCGTTCTTAGGTAAACTAAGCGATTGATTCACTAAAATGAAAATCTGACATCATGACGGTGATTATCCAAGATTTCACTTATCCAAATAAGGTGGGGATTAGAGGTATTTATATGAATCTAGTTGTCAATGTCATCCATTAGATGAGACGGATGACCAACAACTAGGATGAGTCCCCTCCTAGTGGATATAGAAGTTGACTCCTTATAAACTCAGGCCCATTAAGGCCTTCGTTTGTAATGTGTGAGCCAATTTGAGAAAGTTTACTGGGTAGGCTAATTCTAACGAGCCATACTTTAAGCTTACCATGCCAAAACTCTTTTGGTCATCCTAATTAAGTTGGGTCTGACTCTTTAAGCCGTGTCACTTTAGCCTAGATAGTTAAATCCAAATAAAATAATTAGGCTCAAAGCCTTTATAATCAAGTTTATACATCTACAATATATTTTGGGAAAGTTTAGGCACCATATACTACGTTAACCTTAAAATAAATAAGTAGTAATATAAGAACAATAAAACAACACAATGAAAACTTATGATAAATAGATTGATGATATTATATTAAAATTTTAACAGGTACATTTGAAGTGCAGGCTTAGTATCACCATAATAGTTTCCTTTACTATGTTACTTAGAAGAGAAATGTAAACAAAATGTAACACTTTATTTTTAATGTACAATAATTAAATTTTCAAATAGTAAACTAACCTCATGGTCAAAAAAAAAAAAAAAAAAAAAAAAACCCTAAACTCTAGAGTTTAGATTTAATAGAAATTAATAATTACTAGGGGTGAGCGGATTCAAAATAGATAGGATATGAAGCATTCTTTATACCCTATCTTATAAATACATGATACTAATTTTGTATCGAGAACATAACCTATAATATCTTATACCCATCTTGTATTATATAAAAATATAGGGTATCTCATGGAACTTGTAAATTTCTTATGTAACCTATAATTTTTTTCTTTCTTTCTTAAATTTCAAATTTATATAATAATATACATGGTTTCATATAATATTGAAAACTACTTTATTTTCATATAATTACTAGAAATAACGTAAGGGAAGAAAATTTAAAATTAATTTTATAATATTACAACTTTAGAGAAATACTAAATTTACTATGTGTGGATGTTGAAATACTTTTACATTAAAAGAGAGAGTAGCATCATTCATAGAATAACAAGTAGATAGCACAAATAAAGTGGTCACCTAATTTTTTTTTTCACTAAAACTTAATCCACATATTTCACAAGCATTTTCATGGAAAAAAAAAAAAACAAAGATTAGAGTTAATGAACTTACCTTTTCTTGTGCTACTCTAATTTGAAATCATAGTAGATTAGGGTTTGAAATTGGAATGAAAATCAGATGAAAATCAAAATGAAGTAATAAGGTGAAGCATTTTGTTAATATTTTCAATATTAAGTAGCCTTGAGCTCCTTATTTATTTATTTTTTCTAAACACGTATAGAAAAAAGAAGTATTATTATTTATCAATATTATTATCTATATTTTTAATAAGATAAGTACAGGGTGCCCCAAACATAGAATACAATTTTTTAGGATGGGTACAAAGTATGAAGATCTCATATCTGTATCATACATTGTGAGAGTAAGCTCTTGAAAAATTCGTACTTGTACTATACTTTTAATCCTTAAATACCCATTATGACCTTATCTAGTTGACTAAAGTACGAGTGGATATCTAATATGACAAGATTTACTAGTCGCCCTTAATAATGACAATATTTAGATTAAGATTGTGAATGACAATACACCTAAAAGCCCTAAAGTGATTTAGTAGTTAAGATTTCCCATGAGTAAATTATGAGATCATTTTTTTTTTTGAGTCATGGTTGCTAGATGGATAACTACCACATGAACTAAAAAAATAACGTACTAGGATTCAATATAAGAACTTTAAGTTTCTTATTAGTGTTGATTGGAAACTGTCTGCTAAGGCCTATTGGGACAAAGCCTAAGGCTAATGAGTGCTTGAACCTAACATCAACACCTATAATGCCCACAACATGAAGGCCTCAGAAAGAAGCCACGCCCCACTACTAAAGAAGGACTCCTAAGAGACCTTGATTTGCTTAAGCAACACATGCTCATGACCTCTATCTTGAGCTTGCGTACGAAGATTGAGAGCAACGAGGTCGTACTAGTCATGACCTTTGACCTCAGTTGGGGGCTTACAGTGAATGGACAACTAAATCTCCCTAGCAATCCATGCCCCATTCAACTGCCCTTCGTACCTAGCATATCCATGCCATAGTATTGGTACTGTTGTATCCTGTGGATCAAGTTAGTTAGCAACGTAAAGGGAATCTTTCACATGTAAAAGATGTCTCATGATCTCCTTTGGAGTTTGTTATGACTACCCTCTATAAGGAACCATCTGGATCTACTAAACAAGTAAGCACTTGACTGCACTTGAGATAGTTAGTGTTTCATGCTCCTAGAACCCACAACTGAATTAAGCATTAGAGAAGCCATGTCAAAAAACCACTTAACGTATCACTAACTTAGTCTTTTATGCTCATAGGGAGAAAGAAGACAATTAGTAAGAAGCATTCAACCATCTAAGGTAGTTAATGCCCTTATTTAAATGCACCTACCTCAACTCGCTCTCTCTTAACCCTATCAACTGTCCTCTTTACAACTCGATCAAGTGCCTTTATAACTTAAACTACTCCCTATCATATCTTAGCCTTGATTCCATTTACGATAATTTTCAATTATTTCAAAAATTTGAATAGATTAATTAATTTAAAGTAAAAATTAATTAGAAAAAAGAAAGAGCTAGATAAAATAAATTTATAATTAAATAATTTAATTAAACTATTAATATAGGAAAACTAGGAGACAAGATGGCTTTTTATAAAAACAATGGGAGTAACTTCTACTTATGTACTACTTATGCATATTAAAACTAGTATATAAATTGATTAATAATTAATTTACATTGTCTTTTGATCATTGAACTTACACGAAAAGATATATTTTGCGAAAGCCTTATAAAGCCATACTTTCAAAAATGATTTCTTGGAACATGCCTAACACATTAAAAAATTTGGATTTCTAAATTTCACACTATATTAATTAGCCTCCTAAAGCCACACTATAGTTTAAAATAGGACTCTTGGGATCCCAAAGGATCTAAGCTTTCAAAATCTATCATCTAGGTATGATATGGTTCACACTTAAAAAAATTAATCTCTTGTGTGCATTATAGATCTATACTTTCAATGCTTAATCTTTTAGGGCACTTAAGCATCTATGCTTTCAAAAACTGACTTTAAGGGCCTATTTCCAAATGAGTTATATTTTGTGTTCATATTAATATATATCAAGAAAAAAAGAGTATAAGATTGAGTCTATAAAAGTATGAAGTAAAATATTCACATTTTGGATTTAGGGCGTGATAACAAAAGTAATACTGATTCAGTTAGTTTTGTTCTGTTGTATCCCAACTCATATGATATCACCATTCACCTTGCTAAACAATCATAAGTCAAATGAATAATGCAGTTATTAGCAGTTTTTAACTGTAAGTGAAAGTGGATCTTAAGTAACAGTAAAAGGACATTAGCAATTTTGAAGATAGTAAGTACGACACTTCCATAACCTGCTTTCAACTCTATTGTCTTATTTTAACCCCCCTCCATTTCTTCATTGAGTGATTTTCTTCCTTTACTAGGGGGAAAAAAAAGATTAACATCTATTGATTATGCAAAAATTTAAGAAAATCTAGAAGAAAAACAATTTGAGATATCTAAGGAAACTATGTAATTAGAAGAAAAATATTGAAATAAGTTAGATTTTGATAAAATAATAAATGTAATGGGGCTAAGGATCTCGTATATAAAATCAGTTACGAGTAACATTCCAAGTTCATAAACAGAACACTTTCGTCTTCATGGCCCTGATTAGGAAAAAAATAAAAACAAATTGAAGAGAACTCTGAAGAAACCATGGAGGAACATAGAAAGTAGATTGAAACTTCAATTCAAGTAAAAAGTTATGAAATTTACTTAGAAGGAAAGCAAAAGAACTTTATAAAAAATGGGGGTAAACAATTATTATAAATTTATGGACAATCTTTATGGTACAAAACTTTTTTTTTCCAAAAGCTAAAATTCTTTGGCTTTGCAAGTAATTTCCAAATGATTGGGTTTGTGAAGACTTAAAAGGGTCATTAGAGGTGTCCATTATTCATAAATAGAAAAATTTCTAGCTATAACAAGACGAGAGTCCAATTTTAAAGCATCCTTTATCTCTTTTAGCTTTCTTGTAGTTTGGGTTTATGTAAACAAACTGCCATTAAAATATTTTGCACTTTCCACTTTAAAGAAAATTGGTAAAAGGATTGAATTGTTGTTGCATTTTGACACTTACAATGAACATAGAAAGAGGACGTCTTTGCATATTTCTGATTCAAGTTTTTGACAAATCAATAGTTTATAGACTATAATTTATAATCATGAAGATAACCTTCAACTGAAGGTATTTGAAGTAAATAAGAAATTAATTTCAAGTAGGATCAAGTGGGAATATATAATAAAGTAAGTGCATAGACCAAGAGATAACGATAAAGCTAAGAAAATTCTTGCATTTTGTTTTAGAGGCTCTATGCTCTAAATTAGTCCAAAATGAACACTAACAACTTCCAAACAAAATAGCAATAAGAATTGATAGACCAACTCCGCTAATTGCTTCAGAATGTAATAGGGATGAACTCACAATAGAAGAGAGATGCTATCTGCATCGCGATGGAAGAATATATGTTGGATGGTTGTGCTTGGAAATAAATATGACTAGTGAAGTAACATACACCTAGCTTAACTAAGTGGGAATGAATACTTGTTGTCTCAATATAGTCATGGGCAATTATGATAAATATATGGCAGTTTTAATAAGCAATATTTGTATTAAGTTACGTAATTTATTTACATGTCATATTATAATTGGTGGGGATACAACTGAGATACCAAAATCGGGACAACCAACAATTATCCACTAAATGGTTAATTATAAACCAATTAGAAGGACAAAGTGGAGGAATGATTATGATGTGTAAACAAATATGTTACTCGTGGAGAAGGAAATAAGAAGATGTTTTTGTAAAGGATAAATTTCAATCATTCATGGTATTTGTCTGCAATATTTGATTTTCTAAATTTGAAAGTTAACATTCCTATAAAAAACAATCTTTAAGAGTCTTCTATAATAGTTAATAAAGATCTATATTGCAATAGCGGATTTCAATGATATTATTTCCCAATGAGAAATGAGAAAAGTAAATTTTTTTAATAAAAATAAGGGCCTTTTAATGTTACTCTTGCATGAAACATTATGGCCTTATGGACTTAGGCTAGGCCTAAATTTACATGATTGAACAAACAAAACTTTTTTGAACTACTTTTTAGAAAAAAAAAATTAAATAAAGGATATAGTATAATTGCAGTTGCATAAATCTCTACTATGAAACAAAAATTTTTCATTTGTAAAACTAGCTTGTTGTTCATTGCCTTTTGTTGTTGAATACACTTTAATATGAACAATGGAATTTTATTAATAAGAGTTTCAAATTTCAATTGTGGTTTGACCACCCATCTTTCATGCCCTTTGTTAAGGAAATTTAAGGGAAATATCAACATGATAAAAGAATTTTAAGGCTTCTAGAGGGAGTAAAGAGAACATTAACCATAGCTCCTTTGGCTTATTTGACCTTATACTAGAATGAATGTCTGTGGAATGAAGTCATCAACTATGTTAAACTAAAAGGTTTATATTAGATTTTGATAAGAGAAAAAATTTCACAATTAAGCAAGTTTCTATGAGAAAAAAAACTATACTCAATTAGCTTATAACATAAATACCATGAAACTTGATTTAAAATGAGTAAATTATACTCATTGTGTGATCCATGAATTGGTGAGAGCATGTAAGACTTGCTTGGGATTTGTTTATGCCTTGACTTTTCTTTTTTGTTGAATGTTTATTATATTATAGCTAATGTTTGCATGCTAGGTTATGGAGCTCAGATATTAGCATGATGGAAAAACATTGATCATGACCAACATGAAACGTTTGAATGATAGGGTATGGTGCTTGGATGCTAACATACTTAGTCATTATAAGTATTATTCATGTTTTAGTAGCTTGAGTCTAGACACTAGGGCAGGGCATTGGATGGTAACAAATCTAGACCTTTTGAAGACTATGGTTTGGGCACTTAGTTTCTTTAGATGGAGTCTAGACGGTAGTAAGCATAGAGCTTAGACGCCACGAGTGAAACTAGTCATTGGAAACATTAAGTATAAGGGAAAAAAGAAGAATAATTTAGGCAATGTCCATTATTTTTTTAAGAGTTATAAAAGGATTTTTTGTAGTAAATTATATCAGAGGTCACCATGATTTGACTTGGTTCCAAAATCAAATTGGAATCAATAAGAAATTGGTTGAGTTTGCATTTAAAAAAAATAAAAAAAATAAAATAAATTATACTAGCCCATTTTTAAAAGAATTTTTGAGTTGTGCAATTATTTATACATAAGCACGTCCACTTAGTTCTAACTACAATGGGGAAATCTTACAAAGAAAAAAGTCCCCACATTATCGAGAAGCAAGAATTCGCTTTGGTAATTAGACTTCTATAAATCTATCAACACATGCTGTCAAGTATATTATTATTTGTATTGTAATAATAACAAATTAAATGTCATGAATAAAAGTAAAATTTCACTATTCATATGAAAATTAAAAAGTTTCTTATTTATATTTCTTTATCTAGTTCTCTCTCTTTCTCTCTTTAATTTTCCTTCTTTGTTTTTTTTTTTTTTTAAATTTTTGGTGTGAAACTATAGACCCATTAGTTTAATTGGTTCTTGAATCGATAGGTCATGACTCAACGGGTTAGGTGGTCAGTGGACTTGCCTTCCCTAAGCCGATTTCAACTTAGGAATCATGTGACGAATCGGGTTAGTTCTCGAGTCAAATTGTACAAATTATATGATCTTGGAAGAACATATTACTTGCTAATAGGGCTGCAAACGAGCCAAGCTATTCGCGAGTTACTCGAGCTTGGCTTGGTTTGTTTAGCTAAACGAGCCGAGCTCGAGCTCCAACTTAGGCTGGTTTAGCTAAATGAGCCGAGCCTGAGCTTGTCCTCAAGCTCGTGAATAGGCTTGCTAATAGGCTCGTTAAGCGCTCGCGAACCAAGACTCGTGAACATGCTCATTAAGGGCTCATGAACGGGCTCGAAATGGCTCGTTAATATTATATAAATATAATATTGAATATATATTATATATATATAATATTATATAAAATTATTTATATTAATTTAATATTATAAATATAATAAAAAAATAATTTTATATTACTAAACGAGCCGAGCTCAAGCCTTTTTACTTAAATGACCCTAAACAAGCCGAGCTCGGGCTTAAAAAAATTTAACGAGCTTGGCCCGAGCTTGCATATTCCAGGCTCATTAAAAGCCCGGCTCGGCTCGAGCCAGTTAAGAAATAAACAAGCCGAGCTAGAGCAGGCAAAAGCCTAACTCGGCTCAGCTCGTTTGTACCCCTACTTGCTAACAAACAATTTGTACAAAATTAGCTTGGTTTGTCTTTTAGGGATCCACTATCCCTTACCTATTTATATTTATATATGTATGGAATTGCTTGGAAGACTTTGAAGACAAGAAGTCCACAGTTTAAGATGGGACTCTTTCAAAAAATAGGAAATGAGCTGTGTTATCTTGTTTATTATTTGCATATGACTTGGTGTTGATTGCAAAAGCATGATAAGAATGATAAAGTGACTGATGATGTTCTAAGAATTTTCTTTGGTTTATTAGAACTAAAGCCTAATAAAAATAAAATTTCCATATTCTTCTTCAAGAATATGGAACCATAATGAAGATATGATAGCTATTCTTTCGTTAATATCAAAGAAGTGCCGGTGTTTGGCAAGTATATGGCTATCCTTTAGAATCAGGCTAGAAAACCACAACACCACCACTAAATTTTCTAGTTAAAAATGTTATTGGATAAAAGTTAAGTTGGCGGTTAAGCATGGTAGTAGTATTTGGCAAAATCTATATTAGGGGCCCTTTCTTTGTACCATATGCAAGTGGAGCAATTACGCAGAAAAAAATACAAAAATTACAGAAAATAACCAGAGACATTTTATGGAATGAAGTTAATAATATCAAAAAAGTTCATTGGATTAAACGGGGCAAAATTATTCTTGTAAGGGAAGCTGAGTTCTTGATTATTTAATTTTATCCTAAGAAAGGAATATGTTTATAAAGATAGAAGATGGAAATTAAAAAAAAAGGTAATCTAGCTTCCCAATTAAGGTTGGATGTAAATTTGACACGACGATTTTCTTGGTAGACAAGGCTCTACTAAAAAAATGGTTCAACCTTAAAAAAAATAAGTTTTCGCCAGTCAACAATGGTAGAAGATAGAAGCTTACCATAAAAGGCAATGGCAAAAAAAAAAAAAAAAAAAAATTGGTATATGCTTTTTTTTTTTTTTTTTTTTGAGGGATTGGAGGGTTTTACAAAGAAGAGCTAATTTAGGGACCATTATTAAGTACTGCTCACTAGTTAATCGGAAGAGTTCTTATTGTTCATGAGTTAATCGCGATAGATTGTTGGATAAACTAAGAAATTGGAAGGGGAAAAAATGTTTTTCTAATATTTGAAGTTATTATATAAAAGGTAGGCAATTTGTTAAGCACCTCAATCCCCTTTTAGGTAGTTTGTAAGAATTACATTTGCAAGAAAAATAATAGAAAGGAATGGATGTGGACTCCATAAAATGAAAATTCTATATGATAGAGAACTTTTAACGATGATCTCCCCACTACAATCAACATAGAAACATTGAAAATTTTTGAACATGCAGCGTGCCCTATTTGTGGACCAAGAAAATTAGTTCATGCTTTCAAAGAGTTGCATGCTTTATCAATTTATATAGACATTGGGACCGTCATCTAGGCAATATATATCTTCCTTAGCTTTTTTTTTTTTTTTTTTTTCAATAAAATTGACATTTTAAAATGAGCGATAACACAACCTCTCTAACAATTGTTGTTTGTTTTTATACTTTAGAATTTTTTGAATAAAGGAACTATTTGATTTTCAGAGAAAGGCATAATGATCCTCGAAGTGAACAAATCAGAATGGTACCAATGAATATTGGTCCTACAATAGACAATAGAAAAAGAATATATCATATAGGACAGAAGAATTTAACTTGATTACTTTAAAAATATACCTGACTTAAGTAAATATAGATGGATCTGCTTATGAGAAGGTCAAAATTTCTTCTTTGGAATAGGAATCTCTCAATTTAAGCTCCCTCAATCATTCTCCATTTAGTCTTTTAGTAATGTTGCAATATGAAAAAAATACAGATGATCAAGATTTAAACACAACATCTCCTTCCTTTTGTGTCTTCAATGGAAGAAAATGGAAGGAGTTCAAGGAGAGTATCCAAATTTATTATTTATTTTTATATTTTATTTTCCACCATGTGAATTTCTAAATCTTTTGAGATAAAATGTCCCAATAATATAGAAAGTCTATTCATTTTGATGATATAATTTGCAATTGTAAATGAGATTAAAAATATAAAAATTATATATTTTATACTTGACTTGAGCATTGAGTGACGAGCTCAATATGTTTGGTTCAATTATTGGGATCAAGGAGATTTGGTATGGTGAGCTTAGAGTAGGGCTCGTTGGATCAACTTGTTTGTCATCAAACCTTTCCTATTACAGTTCATGTGCTAAAAGAGACTCATCTTAGCTATCGGCTGTCAATGTGATCCAACAGATGACGTTGATGACCAGACTCTATAAATATCCCAAGTCTTTGCTCATTCGAGAAGGAGGAAATTGGAAAAAAAATAAGCTACCATTGAATTTCCACCCATCATAGGTGCATTTGAGATATTAATATTGCGTACTCCTCCTTCATATTCCATCTCTCTCTTAATTATTCTTGATGTGTTATTATGTGTGGCTCTTACAAATCATGTGTAAAGCAATACACATGAAGTATGCACATGACTACTTCTCTCAAATCCATACATCTGTAGCAATCAATCGTTAGCTTTTGTTTTAGAATCTATGTAATCCTTCATTGTATTGAACAGAGAAAAAACCTTGACAAATAATATTAAAAATTAAGGAGCATTTCTTATTAAAAGCCACAACTAGCTTGTTCAAATAATATTAGGATATGTTTGGATGGTTTTATTTCATCTATATCTAAATCTGTTTTTAATCTATATTTATATCTGATCTATTTGAACTTTTATAAGTAAAATTGTTTTATTTTTTTTCATTTATATCTGTTTTTTTTATAAATAGTTCGTTTGAAAATGTCTGTATGCCATCTTTATGCAGGCGAAATAAACAAACCCCAGGGTCCAATGTTTTCTGCCGATAAATACTCCTTTTATCTTTGTAAATTTTCTTTGAATGGGAGGGCACAACATGTTATGAAATCAGATGGAAACCTAAACCCAATTGTTTGCATACGAATCTCATCAATGGCTAAAAGATTGACAACTGTCTCCATTGAATGAGCGGGATCGTCGGCTAGACAAATTGCAATAATGTTCCTGTACCTATTATGTGCATGAATCGTGCACATGGTAGAGTTTACACATTTCTTTCGTTTTATTTTAGATGACCAATGTTGTCTCCATTCTCTCTTACAACGGTCTAAGAGAATCCATGCATAGTAAGGCCGTAAGCTATATTGAAAAAGCTGGCAGCAATTTGTTGAAAAAGGGAAAGAGAAGAAATTTGATACTCCAAAGGGGGGAATGGATTTATGCATGTGCAAACATTTCCCGAAACTAAAGCTCATGAAGGCAGCAACATAGCCAAATTCACAAGGCACGCTTCAGCTGACTTTTTTGGCGAAACAATTTATCCAACTTATTAACCTTTTTGTTAATGTATTGAAGAAGTTATGTTGATAAATGATAATCCAAGGTACAAGATATACTCCGACAGGCGTGCTGCCTCAATGTCAACATGTTAGCTTGTTGGCTAAATGCGAAAAGCGAGAAAGTCATCGCAAGAATCGTCAAACTAAGAAGTTAGGGTACTTTTAGAAATTTTAGACTCAAATAGTTTACAATAGGAAGATATGTAAATCATGAGAAATGAAGAATCAATAATGATTGTACTCCGTGAATCGTGAAGGCCAGATGTTCAAAAAGAAAGTCAAAGAGGCAAATGAATTTTCTAAATTTATTTTGGGTTAATGTGATGGATGGTTTTTAAATTTTATCGATATATAATTAAGAACTTAAAATTTGAAATTAATCAATTTAATATTTGAAAGGATATTTTCTGCACACCAACAATATCTTCGTCAATTTTTTTCACATACTAAATTGATTGATTTCAAAGTTTTTCAGATACTAAATTAATTAATTTTAAAATTAAGGTACTTAATTGAATATTTTGCCAAAGTTCATGTATTATTTGTGATATTATCTCATTTATTTTCTCTCTAACTTTCCTTAATTTATACTTTTCAAAAATACTGGTATGTATGCTTAATGATTTACATTATAAAAAAAGAGGCATCATCATATAAAGATATTTAAAAAAAAAGGAAAGGAAATAACTTATCCAAATCCCTAGGTCCAAAGGAGGGGCGCATGGGCCTTGGGTCGTAGGTAGAAAAAAAAAAAAAAGAAGCAAATATTGATATTTACTTAAAATAAAAAAAAAATATAATATATGTGTATATATAAATTAAAAAGGAAACGTTATAAAAAAATTATGTATCATTGAGTGGATTAGTTGATGTTTTTAAAGAGAAGAGGGTGTGAGTTTTATTTTCACTTAGTGACTTGCATTCATTACTTGTCTCTTAGTTAGTAGCTCTTACTCTCTTTCACTTTCTTATTTCTTTCTTTCTTTCTTTCTTCTTCTTTCTTCTTCTTTTCGTAAAAAAAAAAAAAAAAAAAAATTAAACTTTATTAAAACTAATAGCAATACCACAAGAACTAGCTCAACAATAAGAAAACCCCACTAGAAACACATACTTAGCCATTATCTTGTTGTAGGCAAAATCCTAGAACACCACTTTCCAAATGATAGCCAATATTTCTAATTGAAAAACTAAAAAAATATAATAAAAAGTGGTGAAGATCCCATAGAAGCGCTTTATCTAGCATTGCTGCTATGTCTAAGGGCTGCTTTTGCCATATCATCTGCAACAAAAATGGTCTCCTTAGGAGAAAATTGGATCTTCACATCCGGGAACTTGATAGCTTATCCCTAATGAAGACAAGCTAGAAGAGGATTGGAAAGGATCGATCTCCTGGCAAGTTAAAAGCTACATAGCAAGATGGGAATCAGATTCAATGATTAAATGTGTGATATGCATGTTAATGCTTATCATTATAGCTTCTGCAATACTTAGTAGTTTAGCTTCTAGGGGGGATTTCGTTGCTATCTTTCTTGAAAAACTATAAAAATAAGTCCCTATGTGGTCTCGGTAGATTGTGCCTATTACCGCTCCTCCTTGATCATCTACTTCACCATCACAATTGGATTTCTTCCATGGTAAATTAGCTAGGTGGATTCCATTGACAATGGTCATTGGCTATAGATGAAAGCCTTTTCCCTTAAGCATGTGAAACCAGTATCTAGTCAAGTTTGCAAGGACAAGTGATATCCAATTGAAGTATTTCTCATTAAGCACTTATTTGTTCTTTATCCCCAAAATCCCTACAATGTAAATACAAATAAACAAGCCCATGGTTGGGTTCAAGATGTCTAACTTCTCTTGTTCCATGCTGCAATTTCCCTCGTCCAGTCTCTAAGTTCTAACTAAAAAGATGATGAAAACAACTCTGAATCATTTATTTTCCACCATTATTGCTGTTTGACCACCAAGTAGTCCTTGAGGATGTGGGACACTATTTCGAGTTCTTCTTTGTAAAAAAGAGGGACATATTGGATCCACACTAATACCATTTTCTCAAGTTATCTCGTTTGATAAGCCATTATGCAATGCTCTCCAAATAAAGGCTTTGATTTTTTAGGAACCCTAGGATTTTCCATATCCAGTTGTGCCCTCATCTTCCATTCTCCTTATATAATAACTGAAAAAACTAATTTCATTTGTTAAAAAAGGCACATGGTTAAGTAAATAATTCTCATTAGTGACCATTTATCTATTAGTAATTACACAAAAAATAATTATATTGTCATGTTACAAGTGTTTTAATCTTATCGCATAAATTATTAGTAAATAGTAATAGTGATTTTACTTTATCACAAGTCAATATCATGTATAGAATGAAACTAGTTATTTAACTCCTTAAATTGAAAATAACATCTTTTGTGCATTACCAATGAAACAATTTTGGAAAGTCATTATAAGAATAAAGTAGTTATATATGGTCTAAAGACATTTTTTATTTTTAAAGTTTTAAGGGCCTAAATACTTAATTTTAATGATAAAAAGCTCAAGCACACATGAAGTAAATATAAAATAATATAATTGTAATTTAAGCTTGTAGACACCCCATTTTTACTCATTTAAGGTTTTAATCTATAGTAAAAATTAATATTATATTAAGCTCACAAATTAAAAAAAAGACTTTTTTTTAAAAGAAGGAAAATAAACAAAAAAAAAGAAAAAGAAAAAGAAATCATTAAAAATTAAAAAAAAATAAAAAAAAATTTTTAAAAATATTTTTGGGCTTGATATAATACTAATTTTTATTATTTTAATTTTGAACTTAATTAAGTAACTTGTTTAATTAAGTTTATTTTAGAAGCCTTTAAGTTAGTGCAAAACAAACCAAGGCACAAGCCAACTTAATGGTAAATCACACACATATGCATAGGAGCGACCAGGTTCGAATCGCGTGGAGGATAGTCCAATCTTTTTTTTTTTTTCCTGTATAGCTCATGGACACCATGCGCCTGCGTGCTACGAGTTCGGGATGCACATGTGCATCCCCTACCTCTAGCCATGTTTTTTCCACGTGATGAGCTGGTTTTTAGTTCATTTTTTACTCAATTTCAACCGTTTTTACATCAAATTGATGGAGAGATCTGGAAGAACACATGGGATACTACAATTTCGAATCAAAAACTAGCTTCAAAGATCACGTGTAGTCCTTAATTTTTGGTTCAAAGTTCACAAAAAAACTTAGTTTTCGTGCAAAACAAATTTTCGAAATTTCGAATTTGATCCATCTGAGCTTCTAGCATGCTTATTTGATAATCCTATCCTCGATATAGAAGCTCACTTAGTTTGTTTCACCTAAATTGTTTTAGAAGGTGAGATTGGTGCTCTCTGCACCAACTTCAATTTCGAAAAACCACTACCCACTACGAATCAAAACACTATAAATAGGACCGCCAATTTACTGTTCCGATCATATATCCAAGAATCATCCACAACATCCATAGTCATCAAGTATACACAAAAAACATGAATTCGAGTTTGAAGTTGAGATATAGGTTTTTTTTTTGTCAAATCCGAAATTTTCGAAAATGACACACTTAGGGCATTTTTTGAGTGATTTAAGTGTCATAGGAAGTATTAGGAGTATCAGATCTACTTATTAGAAGCTTTGGATCGATCCTAGAGGCTTAGCCACCACTTCGATCGAAAACCACCAACAACGACCATTTTCGAAGCTTCAAACCACCCTCCTTGGCCAGTTTCGATCCAAACCACCACCATAAGGTTGCTTTTTGTCCTCAAATTGATCAATCTAACAAGTTTGGCCACCTCAAACCACCAAATTAATGGCTTTCGTACTTCTCCAACCAGTTTTGACGGCCCACTCCGATGACCCATCTCTGACGACCCTATTGGAGCTCTGACCCACCCGACTCCAACAGGTCCAACCCGATCCGGGTATTATTATTATTATTATTAAGTTTAGAAAAAAATAGGATGTAATAAAAAAAACGAAAAAATACAAAAAATAGAATTTGTTTTCTTTTTTTTTTTTCAAAAAATATATGTATTTATGTTTGAATAGTAGTACATTATAAATAAAACAAGATATATAAAATATATGTATAATTTTTTTTTAAACTTAGAAAAACTTATTTTCTAAAAAAAAAAAATAGTTATTAGGATCTCACATAAAAGTCCATTTCAATAAAAAAAAGAGAAAATTTAATAAACTTAAAATGAAAAGAATTAAAAAATCTAAAATCAACCAATAAATTAAAGTTTTCTAAAAAGAACTATGTAACGTCTGATCCCTTTTAGCGAGTATGTATGCACCTCCAGGGCGACATTAAAAAATGAAAAACCTTTTTTTTTATTATTCATTTTGAATTAATTCATTGTAAATTTTGTAAGTTTTGAAGATAAGTTACAAATATCACAGTATTTTTAATTTGATTTATTTTGAGCATTAAAAGGATATATTTAAAGTTATAAATTTTAAGTGATAATTATATGATTTTAATAGGGTAGCCAACGAATCCACAAATTTCTAGTTTATAAAATTTGGTTTAAGTAGATTTTTTCTCAGACTAGTAACTAAGTTATGATCAACCAACTCATTGATCATAACTTACAATTTTTTCCTAATCTCGATCGGGTAGCAACTCTAAATGTTTTGAAAAATTGAATTTCTTTTAGTTCCTAGTCGAGGGTTTGTATCAAATGGGTTAGGGTTTGGTATAGATCGAATTAAAAGAAATTAAACAGAAAATGAAAAAATCCAGGCTCGACAATGCTGAATGAAATTGTAAAATACCTATCTTAGTATATTGTTCTTTCCTTTTATTTATATAAATATATTTTTTTATGAATACTTTTATTGATAACAAAACTTATGCAAGTTTTATAAATTGATTTTATTTGTAAATAGATCAATAGTTAAATTTTAATTAAATATATATGACTAAAAGAAAAATATAAAAGTTTAAGTATTAAAAAAGTGTAGTAGCACTTTTATTAATAAACTCTATTGGTCTCACAAATCCCCCCAAAAGACCATTAAAAATTAGCTAATTAAAATTTCAAGTAGTTTTTTTTCTCTCTTTCTTTCCTCTCTTATATATTATGGGCCACAAACTTATTCATTTGTGATATGTAAAATTATCTTATATTGTGCAAGTTAGTTTTTCCTCATTTCTTCAGTACCACTAGAAATCCACTAATTTTGTAATAAATTATATAATATCTCATTGTTAATTAGACTATAAGAGGCTCAACAATTTATTAAGAAAAGATCTATTAAGTATTATATGCCATATATAAATATGTAACAAGTAAGTATTAATTGTACTTGGATGCATGGTAGTAATCATTATAGTCCTTGCTCCTATAACCTACTTTTCTTTTTCCTCCCATGGACAAATATTTTTTCTCCTAAATTATATTTTGTTTCTATTTGTTTTTAATTTCTAAATAAATGAAATTTGTTTCTTCACTTTAGATTACTAACTTTATTTTTTTCCAACTATAAGATAAAGGGGAGCCCAATTTGATAGCAGAATCGAATAATCTAGGATTAGAATACAATTTGTTTTGACAAAATTAGTTGAAATATGTATAGATATACAAATAATTAATAGACAATTAAAAGAAAAGTATAGTTTTTGTAGAAGTATACATACACCACAAATATATGGCGGTAGTAATAACACAAAGAGGAGAAATTATAGACAAAAGAAAGAGGAGAATTCATAGACATAATAGATAATATAGATGAAATAGACTTGAGTTTAGACATAGATTATCGCTTACTAGATGAAGATTTACCACTCAAGTACAAAATTTCATTTTAGATGTTTACTCATAGATAGCATAAAAAGATTAGTATGGCGAGGATTAGAAATATATAGTTTTAATAGTGTGAACATCAATTACATAGTGACAATAAACAGTTAAGCAAAATAGGCCTTTCTATTGTGAAATAATCATTTGGTCAATTTTTACAATTGTAATTAAACATTTCAAAATATAATGAATGAAGATGCATGCATCTATGACATATTCTTGAGACGAAAAAGAAACAATCATATGAATTTCTCTGACATAAAATGGTGTTTTCGTTGCATGTAACAATAACATAATTGGATTGGATATAAAAAGTATGGAATTTCTTATATACTATCATTATTTTGTAGTGTTATAATAGTTTATCCGAATATCAATCATTCTATATACTTAAATTTGTGTTTAAAAGGGTTATATATAGCATGGCTTTCTATGTGAGATGATCTATATATATGTGATGTTCCACTTAAATATGTGCTCAAATTAAAAACATAGTAAACATTATAATTTATACATATACAAAAACTTGTGATAATATAATATACAGCTATACATATTACAATGTTGGAGTCACACGTATTATTGTTAGTTTATATGTATTATGTTATATAGTATTATTTATGATTATATTATAATCTATATTGTTTCTGCAATCATATGCTATTGTATATGCAATTATATAAGTTACTCGTGTGATTCGATCTTTATACACAATTATATAAGTTATTCACGTAATTTAATCCCTTTTTACTCTCTTTTTCATACTATTACAATGGAGAAGGAATGATTCGAACCTGTATAGCCCACTAAGAAGGCCAGTGGTAATGCCACTAAATTATATTGTCATTGGCATGTCTAAACTATGGTGTTATTACTATAGCAACCTTTTAACTTGGTTGGATGAAATAAATAACTTGAATTTATCATGACTATGAATGTATTATGTTACTTTATTCTCAACAAGAACACTAGATAAATTGACTTCTTGACTTGAAAATGATTTTATGATTTGTGGAATTATTAATTATATGAATGTACCATATTACAACGCAACACTTTAAAGTATGTGCTTAGCAAATTTCAAACACAAACATATATTTTGCATGCAATTGAGCTCAATGATAGGGGTTATTAAGTATTCTCGTCCATAGGGTTTAATTTGATCGTTATGAACATAGGTAGATTAACAAAGGGAATAATATATATTTACATGCATGCATACGTATTGCTTTAGGGTTAACACAATTTCAACAAGTTTGAAGTGACACACCCAATTGAATAGCATGATGACCTCATGCGCTAGAAAGGAATTAAAAAATTATTACATACCTCTAGCTCTAAGGCTATACATTGCGACTCATCAACAAATGAAGGTCTCAATTATGTGATTGTGAACGTCTCCCAATTACAACACAATAGTTCTATAGTGTCCCTGTGACAAGTAGCACCCAAGCTATTTAGAGATGTATCTAATGCCTAAGCCTTTTCGACTTCATTTGAAAAACTATAGTCAAAAGGCATAATATAAAGAGTTAAATCGATTTATAATATTTTGAATTGAAAATCTAGTAGTAACTTAAAGTTGATTGGTTGAGCTAATGATAAGGTCTAGGGAGTTATATCCATGAACTTAGGATAATTTATGAAGATTCCATATAATGGATTTGGAATAAGTACCATTTGACTAAAACTTTCTTGGGAAACTTGTGCACTTTAAATTGGCGCATTAGGGGCTTGGATTTAAGAGGAAATGTGGAGAGAGGATACATCTTAATTATTGAGTTCTCATGCAATCTAAAGCCTCACTTTCTCTCCAAGTCATCTTCTTGTGGTATTTCTATGCAACTTCTTTGTAGTCATGTGAAGAGTCAGACTCATGCTAAACACACATGATCGCTTCAATCAGATCCTTGCATTTTCAAATATCAAGTATGTTATTGGATGGATTGATGCTAGGGGTATAAATGAGCTAATTTACTCATGGGTTACTTGAATGTTACTCAAGGCCAGCTTGATCTTTGAGTTTGATTAACCAACAGTTAAACTTGAGCTATTTAATTAGTTTATTGAGTTGAATTTGAGTTTGTAATGTTTAACTTAATCAATTTGTGAACCTTGTTGAGCTCAAGTAGAGATTACATGCTAGTCGAGTGCATATTGAGTTTGCTTATCAAATACTGCATGATTAGAAGAATACTTTTCTTTTCTTTCTTGTTTTTAAATGGGTTGAATTTTAAAGGAGTTTCATCAAGTGAAGTTCAAGTTTTAACTCTTCAAGTGTCATTTTAAATTGAGCTCAAATTTGAAATTCTAAGCCTGAGCTCTAAGCTTGAGTTTAAGTTTAGCATCATGCTGTCCTGTTTCAACACTTTTATAGTCTTCGTCCAACTTGAATTTTAAATTTAATTTATTATATATTTAAAGGATATAAATATATACACATTTTATTATAGATTTCATCTTCATAATTTCCCATTCAGAAAATGATTACAAGTGCTTAATGTGAATTAATTTGAAAAAGGAAAAAGACAAAATACTCAATCGTCAACGAAGCAAACATCATTTCTCCATGATGGTTGATACATCCATATCGGTGAATCCTCACAAGCCATCTTATTTCGAACGTAAAACATACTCAACCTTCAAGGAAGTAAAAAATTATTTGTCCGTGATAGTTGATGCATCCATATCGGTGAATCCTTACAAAACTACCTGATTCTTGGTGAATTCTTGTCGATCCTATTAAACTAGTTCCCCCAAGTGCATTCATATTAATAAAGACCTATAAAATATATCCGTACTGCGTTTCGAGAAATCCCACGATTAATAATTTTTACTCCGCACTCAATGCCAAAACCTAATCACTATTTAAAAAAATTATTCAATCAGCACCGTTTATCCTGTTTCACCGATTTGAAAAAGCATCCCCCGCAAACATGGACTTTTGCATAAAATTTGGCACAAATTTCTTCTTGGAAAATAGGGTTTTGAAGAAAAACAAGCTTGCTTTCATTATAATCATTTTAAATAAACATATCCTCTCACACGTGCTGTCAATTCTACATCTTTTCTAGTACTTTAAAGCAAAATGGTCTTTCCTGACACAATTACCTCTCTCTTTTTCTCTCTCTCGGAGAGAGAAGAGAGAGAGAGAGAGAGAGAGAGGAAGAGGCACAAAAACCCTCAAATGGTTCTTTAATCTTTATTCATTCAGTCCTTTCTTTTTTTCCTTTCTTTCAACGCCAGAACGCAGGGTGTAATGATGATGTCCACTGTGTAAATGGTACTATTATTTGTATGGGCTTGTCTTGGCTTCCCTACTCTGTCATCATTAGCTTCCCACTATGTTCAAACTTCCTTATGATGTTCTTTTCATCATGGAATGGAAGACCGCGACAGAAATCATCATCATTATTCTTATTCCTCCAACAAAGAAAGAAGAAAAAAAAAAAAAAAAGGAAGAAAGAGAGAGAAACAGTACACACAACTCATAAGAAAGCGACGAGGTCATGACTCATGAATGAATATGCACTTAGGACTTCCACTGGGTACAAAAGTTATTCATCAATTGAAATGAAACACAGCATCCATGCTCTCTCTCTCTCTCTCTCTCTCTCTCTATCCCTCTCTATCTATCTATACCATTGTTGTTACAAAGAGACTAATTTCATTTTCCAAAGGGGAATCAAGCGTCTTGGTCCGATATCCATGCTACTTGATGGTTTGCTGCATATCACAAAAGCAAATCATTCAACCCTAGCTACTAGCTAATAGGTAAAAACTAGCTAGATCTGCTCTATAAACTTCCTTTTATTGTTGTTATTGCTATTACATGTTACCCAATTATATAGATTAGGTTACTTTTGTTTGTGATTCTGAAGATTATATAAAATATGTATGTCTTGTTTGTTAATTTCAACATATTATTAATGAGTATTATTGTATGGTTGAATATTGCTGTTAAACCTATCAATTTTATGATTCATGTCGTCATAAGAAATTCTCCTATGTATAGGTCTTACGGTATCGGAGTTGGGTTAATTCTTCAATCTCTTCTTAACTGGGCAGATTCATGTTTATGAGTTTCATGTACAAAATAACATTAATTATTGAAACCCCATTATTCATTACAACTTAGAAAATATTTTTTAAATCCAAAATTCATAATCCAGAGTAAAACTTAATATGACAGCTGTCGTGACTTTATCTTAAAAATGAAAATGGGTTTTCAAAATGGAATCCATCAATCTTTCGTTTCGTTTGTTAACATGATTCATGTCTCATATGGAGATACAAATTAGATGTTCAAAAGTTGCACGACGATGTGTTCGTGACAGCTATATCATCAAGGATCTGGCAGGCTAGGTGGCTTTGGTGATTTATTAATCTCAACGGGTGTTCCTTCTTGCGGGTACCGAATGAATTCATATAATTATACAAAACTTGTTGAATGAGGCTGTTACTGTATCATTTCAATTTCATCGAATGTCTCTGAAAGTCTTTATACATATTATACTTATTAAGAAGGAAAAATCGAACCTGGTTCTGAGTGTCACATCACTAAGTTATAATGACTTAGACCTCTGAAAATCTCAATTGAAGTTGTAAATAGAATCCTTTGAAACCCTAGGTTAGATTTGTAAATAAGTATAGATTTGGAATAATTATCCTCCTCCACGTTTTTTTGAATTTATTATGTCCACACGTATTACAATATATCATGCCCAGCAGATACATCAATTGCGTGTTGGAAAAGATAAAATATAAGGTAAATTACTATTAAAATTCAATGTATCAATGTTTAAAAAAAAATCAAGCTTTTATAAAGTGGATTAAATAAGGTATTAATGTTTTGTAAAATTTATTTAAAGTATCAATATTTGTATTAAATTTTAATTAAGTTTCTTTAATTTTGGTCAATTTTAATATTTTATTTGATTTGCTTTGCAGAATTTAATTTTTTTTTTAACAATTTGAAACATTGATATATTAAATAAACTTATACCTAAACTAAATATTGATGTCTTAAATGAATTTCATGAAACTTGATACCTCAAATAAAGTTAAATCTTTCGATCATTTACTTATAAAATATATAATGTTCAAAAAGGCTAATATATATAAGAATTTTACAAAAAAATATGCGTAGAGGCATAGAAAAGTTAAAATGATTCATATACATACTATTCAAACTTTTGACTTCGAATTTACTTGAGTCTAATTTTATCATAGCTCATACTCATGCATGATGGTACAACGCTACACCACGTTGAAAAATATCTAATGGGTAATACACATCTTATGTACGAATATTGGTTTGTAAGTATCAACTATACATTAATACATAGATGAGATATTGAACAGTTTTTAAAGTAATTACTATCCATATGACTACATGTTAGAATACCGTAAGTAATTACACACCATATGTACATTATACGTGATATGTAATACTAACAAATTTTTTCTCAACCAAGCTCAAGTGAAAATAGTTTATTAAGGAGTGATCATTGAACTTTTGTTGAGCTTATGTTGTGTTTTAACTAGTAGAGTTGATAACAAGGAAAATGTAGTTTGATTTGATTTGATTTTCACTTTGAATCATCACAACATATAGAATGTGATTTGACCCAAATCAAACCTATTAATTTTGAGATTTTTCCAAACTATAAAACTTTATTTTGGACATATCATGCGAAAAAACTACTTTGGTTTGGTTAGATTGGTTTTGCAAAATGTCTTTGTTTATCCCTTTAGATGAATCGAAGACTTTTGGTTTATTCGCTAAAAAGATTGAGCTATCCCATGCATTTTTTTTTTATAATTATTAGCAGCTTAAATCAATAATATTAACTATTATATTATAGATATGGTTGCTAATAAATAGGACACAAGGAAAATCTATCTGATCATTACAAAAAGAGATGAAATCTTTTGTGACTATTGCAAGTAAAGATGATGAAATCTTTTGTGACTATGCATTAAGGAAAGAGTGCATAATATATTTAATAGAAGAAGAGAGAAAAACAAATATTGCTTATTTTTAAGTAAGTAAAATTTACAGATGTATATCCTAAAGAGTTGCTACGTCTATTTCAAAAGTGGGAAATATGCTTTGTGATTGGTTTAATGCTTGATACTATATACCTTTTAAAGCACCATGTAGAATGATAAGTGTAAGTTAAAAAGGAAATTATGAAGCAACTGTTGGAGCAATTGGACTAAGGTTTCATTATACTTGGTATGTCCTTTTACAGAGCTCATGTACAATTTGTTAAGAAAGGGATAGATCCATGAGACTGTACAAATTCTAGAGGGGTAAAAAATGTTACAACAAAGAACATATATCCATTACTATGTATGGATGACTTTATTTAATCAGTTTCAGGGAGCAACTTTATTATTAATGCTTCAAAGAGTTAGTCACTAAAAGCCATATGTTACGAGATAAACATAGGTTTTGTTTAACTACCTTAACTTAGAGAGCGTGATTAGATTTGGATAGCTAGGATTTTTTTTATGTAAATTAAATACTAAGTAAATTTTTCTTTATCTTTATAGTAGTATTTTTGGAGAGTGCACAAATCTGTTTTGACTTGGAGTCTTTCCACCCAGAGAAATATGAGACATTTGCTGCTTACAAACAAGGTTTACAAAGTTTGAGTGTTGTTTTGGCCACTTGGGAAGCTCCCAAGACTTTGAGGGAAGTATTGTGGAAAAGGAAAGAAGGGTTCAGTGACACTTACATTAGAGGATATTGAGGAGATGATGACATGCAAGTTATTTATTAGCTTGAAAGGCATGCTAGTTAGCCAATAGCACTATAACCTAGTGGTTTTAAATAGGGGATATTGAGTTTGAATCCTTGCTTCTCGACTGCCGAACCATCTTCTGGCATTGAAACCACACTCATGGTGAAAGATTTACTTTGGCCACCCTATCCTAGTTTCTTTTATGTGGACTTATATATTCGTCCTTATTGTTTGAATGTCATGTAAGGTGAGGAGTAAGAACCATCGTGTAAGATGGGTCCATAGGATTCGCTTGAGGATCCTCTGCAAGCTTTAGGAGACCCCGCTTATGCTTAGGACACCATATCCAACCAGCTCATGTTGTTTGAAAGCCTTCTAAATGGCCCTCTATCCTAGCCTTCAAAACAATTTGTTTTTAGTCTATTCATGCCTATAAAATTTTTTTTACCATTTTATCATTCAAATGTATTATTAAGGGTTTGTTATGGGTTTAGAAATAAGTTTTTTACCTCATTATCTTATATGCTTGAACGTGAGTAAATAGTCTTTAGAGTATTATTTTCAATGTTAAGGGATTGTCATTATCTTCATTTTCTAAGTTCTTATCAATCGATTATGATTAAGATCAACATCTATTCAAAACTTGTGAATAATATAAAGTCTTTTTGATATTGTAATTAATAAGCTGGTGACTACAAATTATATAAATTAATTATTATTTTAATTACAGCTTAACTTGGGTTGTCGTTAGCAAGCAATATCTCACAATATTTTTAATATTTATGTTCATATCCTTTAAGATCTAATTCGATATACGGTCCAAAATACATTAGTCCCAGCATTAGCCTTACTTTGTTGCTCCGCTACTTTTTGTATAGATTCTTCGGCCTATACACATGAAAAAAACCTTAAAAAAATTCTTTGAAACCCTTGAGACGATGATTTTTCACCTTGATAAAAAAATAAAAATAAAAAATGAAATTATGGGAAATAAATTATTATTCAAAATGAGAAATTAAAAGAAAAGGGGATATTTTCCTAATTATGAATCTTGAAAAATTTTAATATCTCTCTCTCTGTTATTTTTCTTTTTTCTTTTTTTTTTTTCACAAGGCTAAAATGATGCTACAAGCACTAGTAAAAAGGCACTTTTGAGAGGCGATTTTTTTTTTTTTGCCTCAATAGGTCGGAATTTCGACTCGGTAGAGTTATTGAGGCGAAAAATTTGCCTCAAGATTTCGCATCGGGAGGGTTGCCGTGTTCGGAAAAAGAAGGCGAAAATCGCTGTATTATTTTTCACATGAGGCAAAATTCGCCTCAAGAAAAGCATGAGGCGAAATTTGCCTCATATTTGAATATGTTTTTTTTTAAACTTTCTTATTTATTTATTTACGGAATGTATTCGCATATTTTTTAATACTGTTATTTTATGAAAAAATTTATAATTAATATTACAAATTCATAATGTTAATATTTTATTTAAAATATTAGGTTGATAATCCTAATTAATCTTACTTTTGTACTCTAAATATTAGAAATAGTAAAAATATGTTTATATTGGTATAAATATTATAAATTAGAAATCATAATATACCTAAAACATGAAATAAATTTTATCAGTAAATACAAAAAATTTGTAAATTAAAAAGAAAAAAATATATCTTATATTATATTTGATTTTGTTGTTATTGAACTTGTAATAATAAATGATAAAAGCTGCACAAATAAATACAAATAATAATTACAGATAAAAATCAAATATAAAATTTAAACAAAATCAATACAAATGAATTACCGAAGGAGGTGGGAAACAATTCAGAGAATGAAAGAAAAAATTTTGGAAAGAAATGAAAAATGAAAGGTGGCAATCGAAGAAGAAAAGAAATGAAAAATGAAAGATATCAACTGGAGAAGAGAAGGAGAAGGAGCTATATATAGATGGGGTAATTGGATGATAAGGCGAAGTTAGCCTCATATTTGGGAATTTGAGGGGAAATTGTCTCATGAGTTGGATGATGAGCCCAATTTCTCCTCACATCAGTAAATGAGGCCAACTTCACCTCATCATGAAAATTTAAATTTTTCGCACCTGCCTTTTTCCTCGCCCGTGATCCGCTCTTTTTTACCCCATTCATTATTCATTTCTTTAATGTATTTTTATTCATTAAAAATTAATTTTAAAAAATATTTATATAGATTAATTATTAAATTTTAAATAATATATATAATATAAAAATATTTTATTAATCAATTGATTTACTAGTAGGTAAGATTGAAGAGTTACAATAAAAAATCTTAAGAAAAAATTCGTAAAATGAATTATTTATGTTTATGGAGGATTTTAAAAAATAAAATGATCGTAACATGATAATTTTTGTATTAATATATAGTTTCGTTTCGCATTTTGTATTTTCACAAGATCTTTTAATAATATTAAAAACATAAAAGTATATTATGCACATTTTATAAAAATTTATTATTAAAATATATTAATCATAATACCATAAATTATTTCATATGTAATGTGATAATTATATATTTATCATATTTGTGTGAAATTGTACGTACAAACATAAATATTTATTATTAAAATCTGATTTATATCTTATAGATTACTTGATATTTATTTGTAATTACATATTGATAAAAGTAGATAATTACTTAGTTTGTTGAGGAAAATTTTGCAAACCATATATAAATCTTACTCATGGAAAATTATATGAAAAATGATGTGTGAAATATGTGTTGGTAATTTTTTTGAAATTCAACATCTTAATATGAAAATTTGTACATTTAACAGAATCTTACAATTTAAATCATTATTTACAATTTTATAAAATAATTAACATGTGGGATGTAAATAATTTATTAATAGTAGTTTTTAGTTTTGTGCAAAATTAAACACACAATATATATTTTGCATTTTGTAAAAATCTCATAAATAAAATATGTTATTTTTAATAATATAAATTTATTGATATAAAATGTGTAAATTATATATTGATATATGCTGTTTTTTCTTTTCAATTACACATGCCATCCTAAATTTTGCACGATTTCCGTAACTAATCTATATTATTAAAGGAAAATCACCTACTTTGGTTTTCTTAAGCTTTTGGATTTAATTTTATTTCATTTATCAAATTAAAACTTCTCCATCCATAAAATTTAAACAAATCGCAATACATAGATAACCATTCCCTTTTTTTTTTTTCACTCTCAAAAGATTAAATTATAATTTATATTTATATAAACAAATAGATGAAATCATTCTCTATATAAAATATTTTTTATTAAATTCAGAATATAAATAGAACTTTTCAAAGTAATGGCTATTATTATTACCATTGGCTTATTTAGTAATTCGTGCATCTTTTTCTATCAAATTTTGCTAATATATTCTGTTGTTAAAAACAAAGTAATTGATTTATACTTATCAATTTATTTTATATATGTTCGATTATTGTATATGAAAATATTGCGGGTGCATTGAATGATTCTATAATTGAATTGTGTTCCTCGTAATATTATTTCAAAATTAATAAACGATATTTACGGTATATTAAAGCTCAATGTGAACTAACATGTATGGTAAACTTTATATAAATTGTAGTGTGTTGTCTGCTGTGGATTTATTTAGCATAAAGAAATGAAATAGCGAGCATGTGCATACTTGTTGCTTCCTAGTCGTAGATGGCGATTTATTCTTTGTTGATTCTCCAAATTAATGAACTTTATATTTGCGGTATAGTAAAGCCTAGTGTGAACTAACATGCATGGTAAACATTATAAAAATTATTGTGTGTTGTCTGCTATGAATTTATTTAGCATGAAGAAACGAAACAACGAGCATGTAAATATGTATTACTTCTTAGCGTACATACCGATTTAATGTTTGTTGATTCTCGATATGTATGCCAATGATGAGGTAGTTCGTCATAGTAAACGAAGTGTCAAGTGTTTCCACCAGTCTTAGGGTGATCCACTAAGTTCCTCTGCCCGATGATCTAGAACGCAAGAAAGAAGTCGAAAGAAAATAGAAAAAACATAGTCTGAACAGTAGAAAACGACAACTATATATTAGATGCTACATACAAAAAAACATAATGGAAATAACATGGTAATCATCATAGAAAATGACCGTACGAAGAGACAAAACATGACGGTAATCATAATGATCAACATGACGTACAAAGTGACAGAGAAGTTTAGTAAAAAAACATAAACAACATGGCTTGAGCAATGAAAATGATAAAAAAATGGAATACAATAGCACCTACTGCCGCTACTGTTGGCATAGGCGAGCATGCCCATATCCTCTCACGGATGTCCTCTGAGACATTATAGATGAGGGGAAGTCAAAGCTGGTGTCAACTGAACAGCAGAAGGCTGAGTTGGAGTATGTGGAGGCTGCTAAGAGGCAGAAGGATGTGAAGATGAAGGGGCCCTAGGGAATGCGTACGATCCAAACGGGGTAGCTGTGATGCAAACTACGAAAAACCTGACCTCCCGCCTATGGGGTAAATCCGAAGCCTTGGCCTCTCTGCTGTGTAGAGCTGCTTAGTGACTCATGAGATAGATCATGCGAGGATGCGTGAACATGGATGGATGGCTTGACATCTCGTAAAAACCCTGGTAAGGATACAGAGGAGGTGCTACTGGTGTGAATGGTGCAAAGCCAGGCTAATTGGGATCAAGGCCACAAGTAGGGGTCCCCATCTACGGTGCAGCGTGATGGTATGGAGGGTACTGCCCGAAGGAAGACATAGAAGGAGGACAGACATAGTGCATTAGCAAATCAATCCGCTCCTGCATCTTCTCAATTTTGGCCTCCTGGCTGGTACTATCATACTCAGAGTGGACCAAATTCTCCTCACGTGGCTGCTCATAGTAGTCAACCTTATGTTGATCTATCGGCATATCGTAGCTGAAGCCACGACAGTAGGCGGATCAGTGGCCTAAAACCTCCTCCATAATGACCTTATCCTCCTTAGGTCGCTGACCTGACGCAGCAGCAACATCGTCCTCTTGCTTCCTTTTTTCCACTATGTGTACCTAGTTGAAACAAAGTGAGCACAATGTGGATATAATCATACAAATTTATGGATAGGGTGTATTACATTGGAATTTGATAATTGAATATACTAACATAATTCTGCATGGAGACCTCCGACTCCCATCGATCTGTTAATTGCCCTTTCTCTCTCCTTAGGTATGTGTGCGTGTAGTTTTCTAATGGCGTGAGATCCTGTAATACATGATTAATGAAAATTAGCATAAGAACATAGCATATAAACCCACATACAATGTACTTGTAATACTTACATTTGTGAGTGCATGTTGAAGCATGGACTTCGTACCACCCGTATGCACTGACACTTGCTTCTTCTTGTTCTCCGTATTAACCGTGGATCGCAACTATACGTTTCGAGAAGAAGTAAACAAATAAACTATATCTTATGCATATATAATTCACCACACGGAGAATCATAACTTATAATCCAGATTTGTCTCAACGAAGTGGACAAACACCCTCCATTCATCTAGTCTGTGCTTGAAACCCAGTTGTGGCTTACTAATAGCTGCCTTGCCTCCACCTTTGCCTATGATGTAAACTTTATGCTTATATTGGAGTTGACTATAGGACTTGCTTGCCAGATAATTCAACATCACCCACCATTTGTGGACTTTCTACCAATTTTTCAGTAGTTCGAATTTGTTTCACACATTAAAAAACAATTTCAATGTGTTAGTGGATGGTAAAGGGAGCAAAAAATTTCCTTTTGACATATGTTTGTAGGCGAAAATGTACTTACCAAAACTTTGCAGATGATGCCATGCCGATAGGCCTTCGAAACGCTGACCATGCCTCCCTCGAGCTCCAGGAACAAACAACTTTGTTGATGCTCTGTGATGGAGTAAGAACTCCAACCTAACCATCATTAGACATGAGCATATGAGACCCATAGACCCATCTGGCATAGTGATAGGCGGTCTATGGCCTATCCTCATATACTCCTCCTTTGCCCAGTAACCTCTATACATACCCCTGCGCCTCTTTGACACCATGATATTTGCCTCCTCATGCTCAGCCATCACAGCGGCCTCCTCCTATTCCATTACTGTGGCCTGTGGGTCATCAGGGTTAACTCGAGTAGGCATATCATCTGGAAGGTCATATATTACGTCTTCCCCGATGCTCAACTCATTTACCCACCTCGAATGAGGCTCACTGCCTGGTCTAATGGTCATTAGTCTGTCTGACCTGTTGATCGGTCAATAATGCAGTAAATGGTCCACCTGTATAATCAAATAAGAAAAGTAACACATGAGTCTAAAATGGATATAAAATTGATATGGCAGATAAAAGATTGACCAATGAAGTTGGAAATCCTACCAGTGTACTGCTTGGGGTGTGCTTGGGAGTCCTCTATAAGCTGATCCATGAAATCTGAGCTACTCATCCTGCAAGTTATAAAAATAACAATCATTAGCGATTCATTTTTTTGAGTTCATTACGAACAAACATGCATGTGACAAAGAATAAATAAATAAATGTAGGCATACAATCTATTCATTTGAATCATCAACCCCTATGCCACTCCAACCCTCACCCGGGTTAGGTAGGCGTGCAAGGTTTCCTAGATCAACAAATATGCGATCGATTGGAATTGCCCATGGCCTTTGCACTGTCTGTTGCATTGGCTCCTCTGTTGGAGGTGGCTCAACTGATTCAATATCTTCTGTGCTCTTAGATTGGAAGAGAGAACGAGTAAATATATGATGGTGTACAACTTTCTGTACAATCCTCCAGTTGCCAGATCGCTTGCTTGGGTCCTTCAGGTAAAATACTTGTTGTGCTTGGTCTGCAAGGATGTACAGGTCGTTATTGTACCATGACCTTGCGGTGTTGATGGAGATGAGGTCTCTACTGATAATTTTCAGTTTATCCTCTGTATCAAACCACCTGCATTTGAATAAAATTGCTTTCTTCGACCCCACATAATTTAGTTGTATAACTTCTGTGAGACTGCCATAAAAGGTTATTTGTTGTCTGCCATCTGCATCGATGACGTATACACCACTATTTTGTGATCTTAATCTCGCCTCCTTGGCTTTTGTGTTGTATTGGACACCATTTACGATACAAGCGTTGAAGCTATATCGATGAATATCAGGGCCCCACGCTAATGCTTCGAGATCTTCTGGCATCTGATGCCCATAGATAGATGTTTGCTCCATAATCTACAGAGGATAAGAATGATTAAATTTACATGTAAAGGATATCGATGAATTTATGTTTTTGAAGTCTTAAGTAAGTTTGAACCTTATTTCTAAACCACTTGGCAAAATGTTTACATGCTATTCCTCCCACATTGCGTGCTCTACGTGCAGTTAGTTTGTTCTTGAACTCCTTGTAAGTAATTCCATTAGAAATCCATCTTCGAACATGGTGAAAATATCGTGTTATTAGGTCATAAATGAATGAAAAGGACATGACATACCTTATAAATGGTTGCACCTCCTCGCAATTATTCAATACTGTCCAATGCATCCTGTTGAGTTATACGTCTAAGCCTATTATAGTACATGCACCTATTGAACGTATGGGCTGTGTGAATACTCGAAATGATGACGATGGACATTCCTCCAGCAGTTCGTCCCACTGTTGGTGAGGTCTATTTATTCTTGAGTCGATGTTCTCAAAATACGGTGAGCAAAATTGAATGCTCTCCCTGACAACATATGACTCAGTAATTGAACCCTTCGGTCTTGTCCTGTTCTGCAAATCTCCCTTTAGAACTCCCATGTATCTTTCAATAGGATACATCCAACGGTACTGGATCGGACCACACACGCGTGCTTCCTTCGTAAGTTGCACGGCTAAATGGATCATAATATAAAAACAGTAAGAGGAAATATCATCTCTAACTTACAGAGTTGGGATTATTGTTTTTTCCAAGGACTCCAGTAGATTCACATGGAGTTCTTTAGTGGTCAATTCCCTAAAAAAACGATATACATCACATATAACATCGTAAATGCGATTATCCAGGACCCCACGAATGACTACAAGGAGAATCCATTGCAGCAAAACATGACAATCGTGGCTCTTCAACTTCTCGAACTGACTTCATTAGCACCTAGGCAAGATGATATATTGGAAGCATAACCATTAGGCATCTTTACATCTCTAATTGAGTTATATACCTCTCTCATTTACCAAGCGGATAATGTATATGCAGCTGGTGGCTTGAAAATGCGTCCACCACATTGCTACAGGTGTAGCTTGGAACGAATACCCATTTCCTAGAGGGTTAGCCTTACGCTTATCTGTGTCCTTTGACTTGGCTTTAAGACTGAAAATAGGCCCTACTAGGTTATCAAATATATTCTTTTCAATGTGCATCACATCAAGGTTATGTCGTATATGCAGTTCATTCCTTCGACGGCATAACTGCTCTTGCAGTTTTCCCAAAATGACATGCTCATACCGACTCAATTGATTGACAATGTCTAAACCAGTGAAATCTCTCGGCCGTGCTCGTGTTTCCAAGATGCCATTAAAACCTACCCTGTCGCGGAGTCATCTATGTATTAAAGGCAAGAACTGTCTATGGCTCATATAGTGAAACTTACTGTTTGAATGTCCATTCGTGCAGTCGATGTTACATATAGGACATGCTTTATAACCCTTGGTCGTCCAGCCTGAAATGTTACCGTAAGCCGAGAAATCGTTAATAGTCCATAATAATGCAGCATGTATTCAATATTCGTCCTTCGACCACATCTAGTGTTTTTATCCCACTTGTCCAAAGTTCTTCTAGCTCTTCTATAAGGGGTTGTAAGTACACATCAATGTCTTTACCTTGTGATTTGGACCTCGGTATTAAAAGAAACATCATCATATATGGCTCCTTCAAACATCTCCATGGTGGAACATTGTATACAAACATAATAACTGACCACACAATGTATGTTGTACTCATGTTTGCATATGGATTAAACCCATCAGTGGCAAGTCCTAATCATACACTTCGAGGGTCTGACGCAAACAAAGGATATTTGCTATCTAATCTCTTCCACTGTTCGGAATCCACAGGAAGCCTCAACACACCCTCCATCGATATATAGTTTTCCTTGTGCCATCTCATCTCTGGACCCGTCTTCTGGCACATAAATAGCCGTTGTAATCTTGGAATTAATGGGAAATGTTGCAAAACCTTAACCGGTATTGTTTTATGTTTTCTTGAATAAAGCTTCTATCTTCCTTCCCCACACATTGGGCACTTATTAAGATTTTTGAATTTTTTTTGAAACAACACACAATCATTTTTGCAAGCATGGATCATGTTTGCATCCATGCCTAACTGCTTCAAAAACTTTTGTTCATAGTATGATGTAGGTAACAAATTGCCAGCATGTAACAAACTTTTTATTAACTCAAGCTAATTGTTAAATGACTTCATTGACTGCTTACCGTTAACCTTTAGATTTACCATTTGAAGTACTGCTAATAATAATGAAAACTTTGTATAGCCTAAATATACTAGACTCTATGCTTTTTCAAATATTCTAGTCCACTCCTCTGCATCAAACCCACTACTTTCATCTTTGCTATCAACATCATCTCCATCAGCATCATTTATATTAGTGGGTATGTCTTCCAAAAGTTCTTAATCTACTTCATCTTCAAAGTGCGTATATTTAGGTGGATTACTCCCTTCATCCATAACAATATTATCATGTTCCCCGTATTCATCTACATCTTCACCATGAAAAATCCAAGAGTAGTAGGTCTAAGACATTCCCTTACTAAGGAGGTGATACTCAATATTCTAAATAGATTGCTATGGACTATTTTGACAACCTCTATAATGGCATCTAATCAATCTATCTGCTCGCTTATGGTTTACTGTAGCTTCTGAAAAATTCTATAACCCCGTTTCTATATTGCGTTGTTGTCAAATCACGTGTCATATGCCAAGTTTGTGCAGGCATCCTAAATTAGAATTTAATTAATTACCACATCTTAGTCACATTAGATAACTCTCCTATAACTATCCGAGGATCTAATATTGGAACACTATATATTCATTTAACTTATTATTAAACCTTATATGTCATGCAATTAAAGACAATATGTATATGTTACATAATAATATATATTTGATAGATCCTAAATATATATATATAATTTTTTCTAACAAGAAATACATGACTACAAATTCAACATAAATTAATTGTAAACGTATAAATAGGAGCAGTTACTACTATATTTAATCTACGTGTCATGAAGTTATATACATTACGCATGTATTAAATAATAATATATAATTGTTACATTCTAACTATATATAATTTTTGTGAACGTACAAATAATAATATTTAAATAATTGTATTTAGACTATGTGTCATATAGGTAACACAATACACATGTATTAGACAATAATATGTTTACTAGATCGTAAATACATATAATTTATTAGCTTACTAATAATAATATATAAATATAAATAAATATACATTAATTACTAAATATATAAGTACTAGCAATTCAATACTTACACTTATTCTATGTGTTATTAAGCTAAACACATTAAACAAGCTCCAAATAATATATAATTAATTGATTCTAAATATATATATATATATAAGTTTTTCAATTACTAACAACAAATACATGACTATAAATTGAACATACATTAATCAATAAAAATAAAAATATTAACATCTTAATATTTATATTTAATTTATGCGTTATGCCATTAAACATAATAAACATAGATTGAATAATAATATGTAATTACTACGTCCTAAAATATACAATTTTTTTAAGTACACACAAATACACGTAGGATATCACTACTAGTATTTAAATAGATGAATTAAAAATTTCATAAAAATTGAACTAACCTTTTAGTAATTGTAGTACTCTAAATACTGATCGAATCAATACAATTTATCAAATACCTGCATAAAAATAAAAATATAAATCAAAGAAATATTTTATTATAAAAAATTATTTTTATATAAAATATAATAGGATAAAAATTAAATAAAGAAATATAGATTTACCATACAATTAAATTTACCAAATTCAAAAGAAATTTTCCTTTTTTTTTTACTGGTGTGTGTGTGCGCACGCGCGTAGGTGGGTGTGTACGTGTAGGTGGGGTGTGTGTGAGTGCAGGTGGGAGTGTGTGTGAGTGTATGTGGTTGAGGTGTGTGTGGGTGTAGGTGAGAAACAGGATGTGGGTGTGTGTGTGTGGGTGAGAGAGCACACGAGAGTGAGAGAGAGGAGTAATCTCTGTTTGTGGTGTGTGTATAAGAGCGCACGAGAATAATGAGAAGAGATATGTGTGTGTGAGTGAGAGAGAGAGTGTGTGTGTGAGTGATAGAGAGAGAGATTACGAGGGTATATATAGGAGAAATATGAGGCAAATTTCGTCTCATTTGCATGAGGCGAAATTCACCGCTGAATCATCTGCTGATTGGATGAGGTGAAATTCGCCTCATATTCCTTTTAGAGGTGAAATTCGTCTTTGATTCTTTGAGAGGTGAATTTCGCCTCTTGATTTTCGTATCATTTACCAACACTAGTAAGGTTTTAGAAGGAAGGATCTAAATATTTAAAAGTCAAAATAATTAATGTATAGGTCATTTATATTAATATTTAAATTTTAATAGATTTATTATTTGGCATGCTATGTTACGTTGCAACGTGTTATGAGATAATCATTCCTGAAATTCAACCAAGCCTGCAGGTCGGACTCCCAATTGATAGATTCACACCATGTGGCATGTAATATACTCACTCAAGCTCCTCTTTTATTGCCTTTTTTCCCACCAATTACAATAGGATGGGGAATTTTGAATTAGGAGATCTTTCACATATATCAAGCAATACAATGCTATTAGGTAATAAGAGCGCTATTGGCTCTTTCTCATTACTGAAGGCATAACAAAATATAGAATTATAATAGTTTCTATTATCAATAAAAGCCACTTACTCATGCTTTAGATAAGCAGATAATTGTGTTGTGTCGTTTTGTTCGCACATATGTTTTTATATGTTTGGCCTATTCGTGCTCGCATGTCTTGTATACCGTACTTCACATGCTTTTTTTTTTTTTTCATGTACCGTTTTGACCCATTTATTTGCATACCATGTTGTATACCGTGTCGCATGTCTTCGCATGTCATTAATTGGGTTCAATTTGACATAGCTTATATGTTTTTTATTTTATTTTATTTTTTCGACTCGTGTTTTTCCGGTGGTTAACGAAATAGGTAAAACTAGTTAGATCTGCTTCATAAACTTCATTTATTGTTGTTATTACTGTTATATGTGAATCAATTATATAGACTGGATTACTTTTGCATGTGATTTCCGAAGATTATAAAATATGTATGTCTCGATTATTATTTCAAATATATTAATAATTATTATTGTATGGTTAAATAATATTGCTGTATCCTTGTATGTTTGCATTTTAGTATTTTACTATATATGATCCATGTTATACGAAATTGTCCTATAGGTCTTATGGTATCGGAGTTGGATTAATTCTTCGATCTCTTCTTAACCTGCAGATTCATGTTCTGAGTTTCCTTCACTGGTACAAGATAACATTACTGAAACCCTATTATTCATTAAGAACTTAGAAAATATTTTTTTTTTAAAAATCCAAAATTCATAATTCAAAGTAAAATTTAAAATGACATTACTACTGTTGTCATCATCTTATCTTAAAAATGAAAAAAAGGGTTTTAGAAATGAAAATTTTCATTCTTTCGTTTCGTTTCTTGACATGATTAACGTCTCCTATGAAGATACAAATTACATGTTCAAAAATTGCGTGACGATGTGTTCGTGACAGCTATATCATCAAGGATCTAGCTAGCTTGGTGGCTTTGGTAATTTTTTAATCTCAACGGGTGTTCCTTGCGGGTACCCAATGAATTCATATAATTATAGGGGAAACGAAGCAGCAGGATAATTTGAATACCACCAGTTCCGTTGATTCTGAAAATATCGGTAACAGTGATCTTCGTTAACTTATTGATTCTAGGAATACCTAGGCTAATGTTATCAAAAATTAAAATTTTATATAAGAATTCAATATGTGGAAAAAGAGCACTGTTGGCTCTGAAATTTTTACTGAAAAATATGATAACTGTTCTCATCTGTGCCCTAGGGCATACAAATATAAGCCAACTTGAAGGCTTTCAAAAATAGAATTGAAACTACCAACAATAAAAAGGTCCGAAAATAAGGTACGCATAATGATAAGTAAAACACTACATGCAAAACTAACACTCATATAAAAAGTTATAAGTAAAACAAAATGTTTCATAAATATAAAAAATGTTAGTTTTAGGGCATAAACGAATGAATTTGGTTAAAAATTGACCTAGTTCATTACAGTCACTTTTTCGAGTTAGCTCATTTCCTTGGAGATCAGGTCTTCAAATCACCCAACTGTAACAAACTAGTTTTCTATCCCATTTTTCTAGGTACTTGTTTGCCAGTATCTCTACCTCATCAATAAATTATATAAGAAGATCACAACGTTTTGGCGTAAGTTCATTTTAGGTCACAACATTTTGAAAACTTCAAAAGAGGTCACAATGTTTGGAAAAGTATTTTCTAAGATTTAATTAAATATTTTTTCTATTGATATATGTTAATGGAGCCTTAAAAGAATGGTTTTATAAGTTTTAATTAAATATTTCTCCTATTGATACGTGTTAATAGTGACTTCAATTGACCAACTTTTTTAAACGTTATGACCTAAAATGAACTTACTCACTAAACGTTATGACTTTTTTTTTAATATTTTGAAATGTTGTGACCTAAAATGAATTTTTCCTAAATATTATGACTTTTCAGTATAATTTACCCTACAATTATATAAAACTTGTTGAATAAGGCTGTTAGTGTACTGTTTCAATTATATCAGACTTTAGTTTTTTTTTCTTTTATTATTATATACATATTATACTTATTAGAAAGGAAAAATCGAACCTGATTCATTCAATTGAAAGAATAAGTTTCAATTGATGCTTTAACCTCTGAAAACTTTGATTGAACTTGTAGATAGAATCCTCTAAAAACCTAGGTTAGATTACTAAATAAGTATAGATATAAAATAATTATCCTCCACTTTTCTTGGATTTATTATGCCATGCGTATTACTATATATCTTGCCCAGCATAGGCATCAACTGCCTGGTCGAGAAAGATAAAATTAATAAAGGCTAATATCTGCAAGAATTTTTACTGAAAAATATATAGTCGAGGTATAAATTAAACAAGTTAAAATGATTCAAATACATACCATTCAAACTTTTGCTTAGAATTTACTTGAGTTTAATTTTGTCCTACTCATAAATGACACGAAGCTAAAGTTAAAATAGATAATTAAGGAGTGATTATGAATTTGTTGAGCTTGTATCATGTTTTAACTAATAGAGTTGATAGTAACTAAATAAATATAGTTTGATTTGATTCGACTTTTTATTTAACCGGATCAAACAATGTAAAATATAGTGTAGTTTAGGTTTTTTCTCACTTTGAACCAAACTACACCAATGGATTTTGGAAAATTTTTTCAAAACATAAAACTTCAATTTGGTTCATAGATTAAACTGTCATTTATCATCTAAGAAAACATTACATTCACAGTAAGTAATCATATATTAGATATTAAAATTTTTTAATATTATATGTATTACCACCATATAAGAGGCCGATAAAACCAATATTCATACAGTTAAGGAATTTTTTTCTAAATGCGAATAACCATACTTTGGCTTGGTTAGGTTAGGTTTGCGACTTGTCTTTGTATGTTCCCTTAGACAAATTATCAACTTTTGGTTTGATTCACTATAAAATAATCGGCCAATAGCATGCAAAAATGTTTTACAATTGTTAGGGATATAATTTTTGCAATAAATAGGAAACAAGGAAACTCTATTCAGTCATCATAAAAAGAGTTGAAATATTTTTTGACTATTGCAAGTAATGGTTACATAATAAGGAAAGGGTGCCTAATATATTTAATAGAAAAAGAAAAGGGCAAAACAGATGCTACTTATATAAGATTTGTCAGTGAATTTACAGTGAAGGGTTGTTCGGATTATTGCAAAACTAGCAAATTAACGTTGTGATTGGCTTAATGCTTGATACTATATATTGATTTTTAAAGCACCATGTAGAATGATAACTATAGAGTTAAAGGAACTTAAAAATCATTTGCATAAGCGATTGGAGTAAGGTTTTATTAGGCCTAGTATGTACTTTAGGGGGGAGCTTATGTGCTATTTTTTAATAAGGAAAGGAATAGATCCACAAGACTCTGTACAATTATAAAAGCTAATTGTTACAATTAAAAATATACCCATTTTTACATATTGATGACTTGTTTGATTACTTTCAAGGAGCAATTTTTTTTTTTTTTTTTTTTTTTTTGTGGCCAAAACAAGGAACAAGTTTATTATTAATGCTTCGAAGCTTTAATTAACCAAGAGTCATATGTTATGAGATAAACATAGATTCTATTTAACCACCTTAACTAAGAGAGTGTGATTATATTTGGTTAGCTAGGATTTTTTTCTATAATTATATGTATGTATAGGCGTAAACTAATACTAAGTAAAATTTCCTTATCCTTATAGTAGTTTTTTCAAAAGGTGCACATATTCGTTGGGAGTCTTTCCACCATAGAGCCATCTGAAACATTTCTCTCTTACAAACAAGATTTCAAAGTGTGAGCGTTGATTTAGACACTTGGGGAGCTCCCAAGACTTTAGGAGACCTAGTGCTGAAATGGAAATAGGGGTTAAGTCACAATTACATTAGAGGAAATTGAGGAGATGATGGCATGCGAGTTAATTTGTTAGCTTGAAAGGTACGCTTGTTATATGGTCGAATCATCCCTGTCATTAAGACCATACTCATGGTGAAAGATTGGTCTATTTGCTTTACCATATTTTGGTTATCTTGATATTATATTTTTATTGTATAATAAATATTTATCAAGAAACAATACTGATAAAAAATGATAATTTTACTCATAAACAGATCAAATAAATGATATAAATACGATAAATAAATTATAGATACGGATCACATATTAAAAAAAATCCGACAATCTAAGAAAACCAGTCAGGCCACCCTATCCTAATCTTTTTTCACCTGGAGTTGTCTATTCGTCGTTATTGTTTCAATGGCATCCATCATGTAAGGTGGGTCCATAAGAATCGCTTGCGATGCTTTGTAAGTTTTTGGAGACCGGCTTATGCTTAGGTCACTATCCGACCAGCTCAAGTTGTTAATAGGTGTCCATTTTACTTGAAGGCAAAAGAACACCTACCACTTGAAAAGCACCTTATTCATTCGTCCAAGTTGAAAAGCCTTCTAAATGGTCCTTTCTCCTAGACTTTAAGACAACCTGTTTTAAGTCTATTTGTGCCTATAAAATTATGTTTTATTTACCATTTTACCATTCAGACTTATTGTGGGTTTATTTAGGATTTAGAAATACGTTTTACCTTATTATCTTATGCTTGAATGTGAGCAAATACTAAATAGTCTTTAGAGTACTATCTATATATTAAGTGATTGTCATTCTTTTTTAATAGTATTTGATTACTAGAACTAAACGCGATAAGAGGAATTATATAGGTCAGCATAGAAAATACCTAAACAACATAATTCATTTGTATCACGTTTATACATGATACTAGATAAGAATTTTTTTTATCCATTAATTAGTTAAGACAAATATATAAAACACAAGAATGTTTGATGTTTGGATTGTCGAGTGAGTAGAGGATTCATCCCATTCTCATGATATTATTTTGATTAAAATTATCCAATACTTTCAAGGTCTTTTTTAAGGTTTGATGTCTATTGTTTAGTTTAGTCCTATAAATTTATGTAGATCAAATACTACTTTTATTTTCTTTGATTCTTATCAATGATTTATGATTAAGATGAACCTTTATTTGGAACTTTGAGTAATATCAATTCGTTAAAATAGTAATTAGACTAGACTGCATGTTATATAAATTATTATTTTAATTACAGCTTAACCTATGTTTGTTGGCAATAAGTAATATCTTATAATATTTTTGTCTATATCATTTAAGCTCTAATTCAGATGTACCCAAAGTCCAAAATCCAAGCATTGGCTTCACTTTGTTGCTCCCCTGTCGTGTACGATTTAGATTCTTCAGCTTATACACGTAAAAAGACGTACGAAAAACGCTTTGAAACAGAGGCGCCGTTCCGTAACCGCTCCAAATCAGAAACGGAGCCGTTAGTTCCGAACCTTTAAATTGAGTAATAGGAGCCACTGGCTTCGAAACTTTAAATTGAAGAATCGAAATTATTTTCATGGTTATCAGTATTTGTTTTTCAAGTAATTTTTTTTTTAATTTTTAATAAATTGAATTTTAAACCTAAATATTTTTTGGATCTAAAATGTTAGATTGCTTGATCAATTTTTTTAAAAATTTATTTAGAATATATATTTACTTATATACAAACACATCCAATATCAATTTAGTTAGTATATGAGATTACAAAATATTCTAAAATAAAAAATAATTATAATAAAAAAAAGTCTCACATTATTAAGGAAATAAATTTTGCTTTTAGGAGAAGTTTATAGAAACTAATTATATATGATTTTAAGTTTTATTTATTTTTTTTTTGATAATCACATTAAATATTTAAAATTTATAATAATTTTTACTTTATTTTAAATATTGACAAATATATATTTAATAATATTTTCTTTAATTTCTTTTTCCAAATGAAAAAAGCTAGAACTGCGGTTCCATTGATTTAGGTTGAAACATTACCTACGAACCAAAGAACCGGCGGTGGCAATTCTAGTATGGTTCCCAATACGAATCAAATTGTATCGATGTCTACTTTGAAACCCTTAACATGATTATTTTTTTACCAAGAAAATAAAATAGATGATATTATGTGAAACAAAAGATTAATTTTTTTCCCATTACAACGAAGATGAAGATTCGAACTTGGGGCTTATCACTTGAGAGATCAGAAAGATGCTACTAGATTATAATATTAAAATAAAAATATTATATGTTCCTAATTATGTAATCTTGAAAAATTTTGATATCTGTCCCTTTTTTTTCCATGAAGGCTAAAATGACGTTACAGGTTTTTAAAAGTTATGATTTAAATATTTCGAAGTCAAAATGGTTAATGTAAATGTGATTTACACAAATATTTAAACATAAATAGATTTATCTATTTGACATGCCACGTTACGTGGTAACGAGTGATGCGATAATAATTTTGAAATTTAACCGAGCCCATCCGTAGGACTCGAAATTGAAAGGTTTGGCACTGGATTCCAACAAATTTATTTATAATATATAATTTTTAAAACTACTTTTTATTATCATGCTTTTTTAAATGATTTCCTTTCGTTTTTAAAAAGAAAAGCCTTACCAATCACCATTAACAACGGCAATTATTAGTTTTTGTTTATATATTTTAGATTATTAATTGTACCCACAATAGCAATTACAACTATTCATAAATTGGTATACTTTTTGTACATAATAACTTTTTGGATTTTTTTATAATACCCTCATTTTTTTAACGGACCAGTCCTTCCAAGGATAACCGACTACTGCCGGTAAATCAACTTTGGTGCTACTGCTACCGTTTTAATCCCATCGTCCAGCGGAATCGCGGAATTGTTAGTGGAATTGTGGAATTGATATCGCGGAAGGAAAAAAGAAAAGTGCCAGGCATCTGTTCTGAAAAAGTCAAACGTAATGCAAACGTAATGTCCCAAAAATAAAAAAAAGCAATCAAATTTAATATATCATATTGACATTATGAAAAGTCTTTTTAATGGCTGATTTTGATTGATGAGCGAAAAAAAAAAAGGTTGATTTTGATATATTTGAAGAACTTTTTTTTTTTCCCTTATGGATGTTAAAATGATTAAAATTAATAGTATGATAAATTTAAAGAAAAGCTATTATATATATTATGTGTTTATGAAGAATTTTGGAAAAAAAGTTATTAATAAATGTAATTGAAGTGTTCAATTTAGAATTAAAATTTTTAACTATTTAAGACTTGTAGAAAAATAAAATAAAATGACATATGTTTTTCGATTCCACTAGTATAATCAAATATCAATAAAGCACTTTTAACACTCAACATTTGAGAATAATATTTTTTTTTTAACTTACCAAGTGTATTATTATCATCATAAACGTCTCCCCGGTCTGAGTCTATAAAAGTAAGACTTGGAATTGCCCTATCTCTATGACGGGGCGGGTTGGAATCGTGGAATTTCTGGTTCATAGGGCTGTTTCATCTGGTTTGAAACCGTCCAAAAAAAGAAATACAATTTCCCCACTAATGTAAGACACTAAAAATTTATAAACACCATTCAACAAAGGTACTTTCTCCATTTAAGCATAATGTACTTACTTGGAAGGACAAAAATTCTCAATTTGTCACTACAAAATGATGAACACATTTCAAAAGATATAACAAACTTGCTTTACTAAAATATAATACAGTTAGCGATGTGAGGGAGACATTATACCTTACCTAACTTACATGTGATTTGGGTAAAAAAAAATTTAATAATGCAAAATAAAAGTTATTTGATATTTTTTGGTTATCCCGGAGGTGTCTACGTATCCAAAATTTGGAATAAGACTATGATATTTCATTTATTTTTTTATTTTTCTTATAAAATCTTTAGTGTGTTTGTTGATTTTAATTGTAAATTTCAATGTCAACTTTAAGTGATTAATAATTTCGTACAAATCTTAAAAAAATAATTTGTGTCTAGCAATTTTTGAAAAGGTCTTTATTGACCTATCTATTTTGAAAAACACCAATTTGGACTTTTATATTTGATGAAAGTAGTTTGTTATAGTATGTAAATTGTGTTTCTATCCGAAGAAAATTATAACACCTACTTACCTCTGGTTTGGTCGAGGGTGCCCACTGTAGTGTTTCCTCTTAAAAAGTTGTAATCACTGAAGTATTGATCTTCCTCACTAGTCACCTTGGCAATCTCTTGCAACTATCTTTCTACCTTACTCCAATCGTGAATGCATGCAATCGCTTCTATCGTTACCGGTGTCATACCGCCTTATAGTCATCCAAGATATTAGCCGCGCAACTAAACGCGTGCTCTACCGCAATAGTTGAGGCTAGAGCTACAATCATTGTCTTGCAATGCGTGATAGAATTGAGAATGTCCTTCTGTGACGTTTCCACCACTCCAAAATGTCAAAGTCCCTCATACTGGCGTTATCGCCAAACTCAAATTCTGTGTTAAGGTATTGGTTAAGTTCGCCACATTTGGTACTTTTGCTTCCACCTTTATAGTTTTTTCGTGCTTGTGATTGCGTCATTATGAACAAATCTCTCAGAGTAACATCATCAGCGATCGGTATTTCAAATGAGGGTAGGTAAGGACATATAGATCTTAAACTCCATATATTTGATTGAATTGTTTGTACAACTTAATTAAAATAGATTTTGGCTTTCGTACAAAAACAATAAAATTAACAGAGTATATGTTCGCTTCTTTTGACAAAGTATCAATATGCTTGTAATACTCTTCCAGTAGTCCACCAAGGATTCAAATATGTGACGTGGGTCTAATACCCATGCAACATTATATATCATTGGGATGTGATGATAGTAAGAAAGCCACTTACATGTCATTTCTACACACTCATCTGCAACACTGCATCAAACTGGAATCTAGCTAAAGTGCTTGCAATATTTAGTGCTTCTAGCAAAAAAAGGTAAATAGTACGGGTATAACTTGAGAAAATGTCTTTGTAAATCATAAAATACCTTTAATAGAGAAAGCAAATTATACATGTTATCCATTCGTTAGGATGTAATGGCATGTTTCGCATGTGTGCAAGAGCAAATTAGCACAACAAATTTTTATATTTAATTGACTCATAGAAGTTGATAATAGAGTTCCACCTGTGCACAACATTCTTTTTAAATTTCCCAGGCTTTATTCTTTGTTGTAGAAAATTTTTTCCATGCTCTATTTAATGATGGATGATCAGTTGTGTAATTGTTGATCAATATAGGTGAGTACCTTACTTTTAGCGAGTCCAATCCACATTTAACACATAAATTAATGATATGACATGCACATCTAATACAGAAAAATGTACCACCTAGCGTAGGATCACAAAGGTTTTGAAGGTCACTTGCACTTATAGTAATTACCGATTATTGTCAAAGCCAATTGAAAATACTTTTTTTTTTTGTTAAAAAATAGTCGGCCAAAATTTGGCTTATGGTTGAGTATATATTTTGTGCAGTATGTGCACCATCCATTTTTCTTAATGCAATTAGACGTTTGTTTAGTATCCACTAGTCATCTATCCACTGATAAGTGATACCTATGTATGAATTATCACTCCACTTGTCGGTCCAAATGTCGAAACAAATGAAAACACATGTGTCAAGGTTACTGAAAATATCTCTCAGCTCCAACTTACCGTCCCTATAGAGCTGTGTGATGTGTCAATGCATCATTGTTGCACCATAGGGTCGTGCTTGTGGATTCAGTGTATCTTTGTGCCAATGCCTCAAGTCTAGATGTTGACCAGACCCTATACTAAGGTGCATGCCTCCAATCATCTTCACGAAGGCATTCTTATACTTCTTTACACTAAATTGCAACAGCCTTGCTTCCTTCTTAGCATCGTGCTACTCCTCACCAGTTGTTGTTGACCGGATTTAATCCCATACTCGTAGGATGTTTGGTTTGAAGCTGCTTAGTGAAGCTTCCATATCTATCTCCACTCTTCCACGCGTAACTCGCCATGCAATAGTTGCAATACCCTCGGGTCTTGCCATTTGGACTTTCCACTTTTCTGAAATGCACAGTAAAAATAGATGATTTAAGAGGGCATGGTGGCTTACCAAAATTAGGTGAAGCACATTGTTTATCTTGCTCCCTGGCACCGACTTGTATACCCTATTCCGCTGCCCCTTCCATTACATTATCTATATCATCCGGCTCTTGTATCTCATCTTTGCCAACGGGATGGTAAATTAAGGTTCTTTGCTCAAAGCCGGTTGGGATAGCGAGGTATCTAACTTGTTGCACTTCATCTATAGCGAGATTATTGCCAAAATCAAAGAACTCCATATCTTGATTTATCATATGACATCTATGTTTCAGTTCCGATGAAGAGGCCAGGGCCTTGCCTTTGTCAATACTCTTTCTTGAGAAGCTACGATGGAATAATGATGCCATTTTATACCTTCAAAAAAATATAATTGTCAAATTGCATAAAAAACTAAGAAACCCAGGCTACAACTACATAAAAATTTGTGCAATTTTTTAAGATGAGAGACACAAGTTATACAATAGCAGTGAAATAAAATTGTATACAAAAGGTAATTCTTTAGTGAGTTAGTGACTGAAAGTAGTAAATTTTTTTGTTTATGAGATTGTAAGTGAGAGAGTAATTTTTTTTTTCTTTCAGATATTTGAAAATGTTACAACGTGTCATCTTTATTTATACAAGGGTGTCAAACAGAAGCACGTACAGTAAATTTTTAAAATTTTAAAGTTTGAAAATTTTCCCTTTTGTTTGCCTTAATTCCAAGCGCAAATGCAGAGCACATTGACAAAGTGTGATAAATTTGTGTTTCGTGAATCCAGCTGAAACAGGCTTAATGATTTCGCACATCATAATGTAGTTGCATATTCATTCTGACACAATTCAATTACCTGCTACTCAATTATCCCTTCACATGCCTTCTAAATTTGTAGTGACAGAAATAGGTTATATAAGTCTAGTATAGTGATAAAGGCTAAGTTCAACTCTGCTTTCGCAGTTTAGAGATGCTTTTTACTGTTTCCCTTGCATGCCTTACCTTTGCTTTTTCATTTTGGTATTCACTTTGACAAGCTTGTGTAGATAACTTTGTTTTTGGTGCAAGAGTTTCATGTTCATTTGCCTAGCTGGTTTTGTTCTATCTTGGTTTTGCTTTTTTCCTTTTTTTTTTTCCAATTTGATGGTTTGGACCCGCCAGTTCTAGCGGGTCTATGGAGGTGAACCGCCAAGGACTCGCTACCTTGATGGGTCCTAAAGGCAGTTCAGAACCGCCATAGTGGGGCAGTTCTATTGGAATTTAGGGATCAAAACGCAGTGGAAAAATATTTTATTTTTCATAAAAATACGAACTCTAAATCCTCGAAGTCGGATCCATATGATTCAATGAAATTTATAACAATAGAGTTACTTTTTTGATGCTTTAAAACTTTGAAAATACGGATCTGAGATGTTGCAAATGTGAACACCCTCTACTATATCTACACGAATGAATTTCCAATTGGATCTATGTGTGTGCTAGCACGTAGGAATAATTCCTAATATTGGGAATCTCTCTCAGAAGGGTTTCTCACTTTTGAGTTATAGAGTTTCTCTGTAATTCTAATGTGATGGCAAGCATCTCAAAACCCTAGAGGTGACCATCGCCTCCTATTTATAAGAAGATGTGATTGTTGGTTACTTACCGTAATCCTATTAGGGTTTTCTCCATGTCTGTATCTAATAAAATAATAATTTTATTTGACAATTATTTATTATTCTTAATCTAATTAAGAATAAATGTATAATTATATAATTTTCGATATGGTTATCTAAAATAACCTATGATCCAATCAATTCATTCTTTGTGTGTGACCATGTAGGTTCACTTAATGTTGGCAGTAGCCTTAAAACACCTTTTAGACTTACAAGACATAATTGGTCTCTAGCAAGACATTATGCCTATCCAAATTAAGTGAAGATCGATAATCTAACTTTACCTATTAACAGTTAGTTACTTAGTCCTTTTGTTACACGATATCTTATAATTAAAAATAAGGTGTGAATCAATACACTCTTATATTATTTAATCACATATTTCTTGAATCCAGAGTATGACTAATTTAAACAAGTGATATTGATAACTCTTTATCAATTTATTCGAGCACGACTATGCATTTCTCAGTCTTTCTCATCAAGAGGCCATAAGATATTTCTCTCAAATTAATGAGAGGAACAAATCCCATCTTAATCACTCAACTTCCACTACATAATTTATATTATGCCCAATCTCAACCTTTATAATTATCCGATTAAAGATAACGTTTGATTGAGTCAAAACACAATATTCCTCATGTTGGGATCCATGGTGATTTCAGGTCTAAGGACTAAAATAATACTGCAAATGAGAAATACTTATCGCATTAATCCATATAGCATTCTCATATTTGGTTATTCCAATACAATGCACTCTTATATGTATTCATGTGCTGAATTAATATCTCATATCCATGATCAATAAAACATGATCATCATCCAACCAACATACTACTCTTAAATCATTATTATTCCATATAATGAATGACTAGGGATAATTCGTAATAAAATTATTTCTCACCTTATGTTTTTACTATTAAAGTCACATACTTTAATGGCATAAGTAATAACTAATTTATTCAAGGAATAATACTTTATCAAAGCAAAAAAGCCAATAACAACTTTGATAAAGAAAATGACTCATATTATAAAGATAATAAACATTCAAATGACATAGAATCTATATAACCTAGGGCACATCACTAGCAGGTTCCACACATGGAATCGTCGATGTCGGTCTGTATTGGGTCTTAGTTTGGACCCAACCTTAGGAGACGTATATATCGTCATATGTCAGTATAACAAAGATATGACAACCACAATATATAATGTTCACAATGATAATGTTGCTTGTGTGGTGAAATAAGTCTTATAACGAGTAATCGAGATATGTTATGATGAATATGATGCATGAATGTTGAAATGAGAATTACAGTAAGGATTCAATCCTATTATGGTGAAAAATAGTAACTATGGGGTAGAATGAGCTTATAACAAGTATTTGAGCTGTGTAATGGTACAACAACTTTATGATAAGAAATTAGGACCTATAATGGCGAAATTAGAGGTTGCATGGTAAATGTGCCTTAATATGAGGAATTGAGCCATGTTATGAATGGGTATTATGATGTGGAGTTTCACACTATCGTGGTAAGAGTTGTTTGGTGATATCAGCATTAGGCAGAGGCCTTAAGCCTTATTATGATGGAAATGATGTACGTGGTGGAAGCTTACTTGAATTCAAATTAAGAAAGACTAGTTTTTCACTACTGTGAGCATGTTAGCTCGCTCTTAGTGAATATAGAATAGATTAGGGACTTATTTTGCACATTTTATGAAAGACATGGTAAACAGTGTGTCTTTATAAAATAAAAGGTTGTGAAAGACTTCCTCTATGCACCGAAGGTAGAGTCCGTACGAACACGTCCGATTGGATCTTTTCACAGACATTTGAAAGCGTTCAGCGAAGGTCCCAGGTGTCCTTGTCCTAGATGTATAACAGACATCTCAATATAGCCAGTGTGCCGTGCATGTGTATCAGCCACAGAAGAGACTTACGGGGAAAGGTCTTTGCTCTAACCGGCAGCCGGGGAAGGCTTTGATGGGAGTGGTCTCTTGGGGTTAGGCTAATTCCCTTCCAATCTAGAATAATTTCATGAGGGATGCCCCAGTCGACCAGCAGTTTTACCATAATAATTAAGTTACACAGGAATACATAGATTATAATAAGGATTAAAATATTCTTTAACAGACCTGTAAGTTGAATCCCTGGAGATCTTTCCTCTCCACTTACTCGTAACAGGCTTTCCCTCTGTAGAAGACTTCTTCCGAATGGCATAATTGCCCGATTTTTCCTCGATCTTCAAAGAAAAATGATGAAAATGCAATTATCCATAAAAATAAAATTTTATTTATATTACATGCCTCTTCTTTTGTGTAATCCGATTATCTTCCATTTTTTCTGTGAAATCCCATGTGTGAAAAAATTAGCCTTTCGAGTACAGATCCTTTTCTTTAGTCTTATTCGCTTTTTTTCAGTACTTATTGTGGCAAAGATCTTCTTATCTCTGGGCTATCTATTTATGGACGAGCTTCAACGGGCTCCATCACAAAACAGAATTAAAGCATGTTGGGGATAAGAATAGATCTTATATGATGAAGTAGGCTCTATGTAGAGAAATTAAGTCCTATAATAATGAAAAAGATATTATAGCAAGGAAATGGAAATGAGTAATATCATGGTAAATATAGTTTTCATAGAAAAATGTGCCATGTAATGTTAAATTGAGCCCCTAGATCTTATATTGCGTGGCACAATTCCTTTAATATCATGATATAAGCCTTACATTTAAGGAATTGTGTCCTATTATGATGATAAGAGATTTACGGTAATAAATTCAACCCTCATACATTGAAATTGCCCATAAATAACGATTTAATTGTCTTGTGGTGAAATAGTCCCAATAATGATGAATGGAGCCTAATTGCAGTGGAATCGATCTTATAAAGAAGAATGTAGTCTTAGTGTCTTAAAACAGCTCTACAATGAAGATTTAAGCCTTTGTGTGCTAAAACAACTTATATAATTTGGAATTGAGCAATGTATCTTAAAACAATCCTTAAAATAGGAATGTCACAACGTGATGAAAGTGCTCTTGGAACGAAGATTTCCCCTACACTATTATGAAATGACCCCTAGAATGAGGAATTATCTTCCATTATGGTGTAATGACCCTTAGATCGAGGAATTACCTCATATTATGGCAAAATGGCTCCTTGAATGTGGATTTGCCTCCTATTATGGTAAAATAGCCCCAAGAATGAGGAATCCCCCCCTGATGTGGTGAAAATGTCGCTAGAACAAGGAAATGACACTATAATGGAATGTCCCATAGAAGGAGAAAATCCTTCCTAATGTGGTGAAATAGCCCATGGAACGAGGAACTTACCCTTAATGTGATAAAATAGTCCATGGAATGAGGAATTCCCTTCTATTGTAGTAAAATGACCCATAGAGCAAGAAATTCTTCCCAGTTAAAGTGAAAAGGCCCTAAAACTAAGGGTATGTAAAAAAACTAATAAAACCGAAAAACTAAACCAAAACAAAAAAAACCAATAAAAGAATATGGTTAACCAGTCAATTAGTTTTGGTTTAGGATTAGAGTTTTAAATTTTTTTGGTTTTTGGTTTTGGTTTATAATTTACAAAATCCAATGGTTTCGATTTGTCGATCCAAATATATATATGTACATATAATATATATAATTAATATTTGAAAAAATATACATAGATAGAAGTTGTATATTAAATAATAATATTTTAACCATTGTGCTGTAATTTGGAATATGGAGAAGACATAAAGTTTTAATTCGTGTAATGTTTATATTGAATTTTATGCCCGAAGAACTAGTATTAGACTTACATTAGTAATTTGTTGGTTTTATTGTTATTTAATTGATTGATTTGCAATTTTTAATCATAAATATATTATCTAATTTGTTAATTTGCAATTTTTTATGTAATTATGAAACAAGGAAGACTAATTTTTATAATTATAACTAAAAACATGGTAACAATAACTTTTAGTTAACCATTATGTTAAATGGTTAAATATTGAAAATCGAAAAAATTAATTGAAAAATGATTAATGATTAAGACAGTTAACAATTAATAATGAACTGGTTTTGGGATATAATATTAAAAAATTGATAATTTTGGTTTGGTTAAAAAAAAAAAGGATGATGAACTGGTAAACTGAACCATATCCACTCCTACCTAGAACTAGGAAATGACACTATGGTGACATGATCACGAAAATGAGGAGTTACCCCTTAATGTGGTGAAATGACTCGTAGAACAAGGAATTCTCCCCTACTTTGGTGAAATAGCCCTTGGAACGAGAAATTTCCCCTACTACAGTGAAATAGCTCTTAGAATGAGGAATTCCCCCTAAAATAAGAAACTTTAGCTTATTGCAGTGAAATGAATCTTGAAACGAGAAATTAACCCCTACTGTGGTGAAATAAGAAATTTCCCTTGGAACGAAGAATTCCTCCATACTTTCGTGAAATGGCCTCAAGAACGAGAAATTCTCCTCTAATATGGTGAAATGGTTCCTAAAATAAAGAATTTGTCCCCTACTATGGTGAAAAGACCCCTATAATGAGGAATTAGCTCATACTTATTGAGATGTCCCATAGAATAAGGAATTTTCACAATCTACTTTGGTGAAATGATCTCTAGAACGAGAAATCTTCCCTTATTGTGATGAAAAAGCCCCTAGAACTACAGGTAGGCATACGGGCTTCTTGAGCTGACCCGTTTTGACTTATGGGCCAAAATGACCTTTTATTTTTATTTTTTTATGTTTATTTGTAAGAAAATTGTAATATTTATGTATTTTAGGATTATATATATATATCAATGATTAATTATATTTCTATTTTAATTAATTATATATAAAAAATATTTTAAATAATTTATTGGTTATCATGTTACGCTTAAATTACTAAATACATACTTAAAAATAAGGTCATAATGCATGTGGTATGTGTATCAATCCATCATCCTCGATAACATATAATAAATAATCACTAATATGTTATTATATTATTTTTGTTCTTAAACTTTCTCTCTCTCTCTCTCTCTCTTTTTTTTTTGTTCGGTCAGTAGGTTAAATAGGCTAGGCCAATTTAACTTGCTTTTAAATGGGTCGAAAAAAATTGGTCGTGGCTTGTATTTTAAAGTGGGTAAATGGGTCGGCTTGTTGGCCATGACCCATATACTCAGCTCTATATAGAACGAGGAATTAAACTTTACTATGGTAAAATGCCCATTGGAACGAGGAATTTCTCTTAACTATGATGAAATGGCTCTTGGAATAAGGAATTCCTTCCAACTATGGTGAAATAGCTCTTAAAACAAGGAATTCTCCTTAAAACAATGAATTTTACGCTATTTTAGTGAAATGACCTTATGAACGTTGAAATTATCCTATACAAATTTGACTTAAAAAATTCTATCTATTACTATAGATATATATCCTATATAAAATATGAGAACATATACAAATTATATATATTAATATAACATATAAAATATCTATACTATATAACAAATATGATACGTGACATAGAAATATAGAATATCCTACATAACATATTATATATATATATATATATATATCTTATATTGCTTATAAGAATATTCATAAATTCTATATTTTTCTATAACATATAAAATTTAATTTATTACTATGACATATAATAAATATCCTATATAACATATAATATATATACACATACATACGATATTGTTTGTCCATATATAATGAAATTTATGATATATAAATACAATTATGTTCCATATAACATGTAAAATATATTTTATATAAGTTATATGTATTCAAATTTTCCATATTAATAAACATATAAATTATATGCATCCTAATAACATATATGAACATACACAAATTTTATAAAATATTTTGACGTGTAAAACATAAATACAAACTATATATCTTATATAACATATAAGAGCATTTACAAATTTTATATGTCGTTGCAACATACATATTAAATACATATAGGAAATAGGAACATATACAAATTAAACCGTATGACCATATGATTCACTTGCAAAGTTCACAGCCGTTTCTTTTAAACATCTGGACAAATCAATTATATGGTCTTGCTTATACTTAGAGATGGAGGGGCTCCCTTGTTTTAATGCATTTCGTGTGACAAAAGTGGAATTCATGTAAAAAATCCACCAAAATTTGATATCATTTAGATGGACTGAGTAGGCAATGATCTTACATGATCAGGGTGTAATGTTGATAATTTAGTAATGCCGTAGATACATGAGGAAGCATGGTGTGGTGCACTTGTTTCGACTAGTTAGATTATGTGTTCATAGGGTTGTAAATCAAAGCAAGCATATGATGAACTCATGGAAGATATCGCACGCTTGGCAATAAAGATCAAGAAAAATCTTTCGCAGAAAGATGTTCCCTCTCTTCATCCTAATGATCATGGAAGTCTAGTGGTTGATCAATTAGTTGTATGGTATAAGGAAAAAGTAGACACGATAAGAAGAAATCAAGAAGACCTTAGTGTTATTATACATGCAATAAAGAAGGTCGTAATCAGGTTAAATGCTTAAATAGTCTTCTAACCATTGATGAAAACTCCACTAGCACTAGCATGCCAATTGAAGACGGCAAGATGAACTAAATTGATGCAGATAGTGGTTCTCCAAATTTTGGTGAAGGATTGTGTTACAATGAATAATCTAGTTCAATTTATGGCCAAAATGTATCCTTATCTAAATTTCAAGCTATCATCATAAGTCTAATTTTATGGACAATATTTATGAATTCATTATTTAAATTATGAAATTCATCTTATTGACCTTTTTATTAAATGGTTTGTGTAGATGACACCTTGTCATATTCTTAGAAGATGTATAACTGGTAGTAAAGGAAAAATGTCTTTCATATGGCACAAATAATTGGTTTAAGCTATATGGAATTAATACATTACAATTCTATATAGCTCATAGGAGAACATACTAGATTGCCAATTGTCATACCTTACCATTTCTTTATCTTTTTTTTTTCCTTTTTTAAATAACAAATTTAATTTCAGTGGGAAGGTATATGTAATTTGTTAACTTATTTTTGGTTTCCCCATTAATCATTATTTGTGAATCAAATGGCAAGTTCATAATTCAATAGCTGAAAATTTGCAAGAAATTTGTCACTTATTGCAGGAAATTGAGCACATAAGTAAATCATATGAAAAATCTAGTAAATTTTTAGTGCTTGCTTCTTGTAGAGTAACTATAAATATCATAGTCATACTTTTGAAGTAAAAACTGCCATGTAGGCTTTATTTTCCGAAGGCTGGTATGACCTTTTAGTAACCATGTCTCTGCATAATTAGATCTTTCCTCCATATTATGCCTATGACTCACATGAAAATACTGTAAATGACTTGATCTGGAGCTTCCATATCCTGGAATTAATAGAGTACCGTTCAACTAAAGGTGATGCTTAAAAATAATAAAGTAAGTTATAGGAATCCCATGGTCCTACATTTGGATGAGTTTCACTTGTAAATTTAAAGAACAACTATGTTCTTATCCCATGAAGACCAAATCTAGATCGAATTTTCATTATTATCCAATGAGATTAAGGATACCTAGAGAAAAGTAAATTACAATTGAAATGATTTGAATTAGAATAGTAAGAATATATCCATGTTCTTTAATAATTTTAATCTTGTAGGTTTTTTCCTACATTCCATGTTTGATTTGCTTAGGTTCTGTAAGTTTTGTTTGTTTCTAGCTGTTTTGGCATCTTATTTTTATTGTTTTCAAACATATGTTTATCAAGAAATAGATACAGATAAAAAACAATATTTTCACTTATAAATGGACTAAATAGAAATAAGATATATATATATATATATATAATACATATGCAAATTAGATATAGATAAGATAAAAATGAAAATAAAACAATCGAAACAAACCCTAAATCTATCACTTCATTGCTACTTCAAATTCTAACTTTATATACATCAATCATAAAATACACACAAACCCTTATGTGATATCTATAAAATGACAAACTTGTTAGTAACACAATTTGCATTCAATTTAATTATGATCTTATGAAGCAAAGTGATAAATACTGATTTACAATATTAGATAAAAACATATATTCTTCAAATTGTCCTATAGGACTAAGAGAATACAACACTCTACTTTTTCATGGTATTGAACATTGGAGCAAGTGTATGATTAAAAAACCATCTTTACGCAACTTTCATCAACCTTAATGTCTGACTTAAGGGCGTAAATCTTTCATTTTCAGGAACACAAATAAAAAAGCATACCCAACATCAAATATATGAGATCATCAAACCAGTAGTAGTACAATCGTTAACCCCATGCCATTTCTTGAAGCATAAGAGGACTCTATTCTAAGATAAAATAAAAAGGAATAACTCGGATCATATAATGCTTAGAAAAATTCGAACTCGAGGTATTTTCAAAACCCCCTTGATCAATTATAGTAAGTTCAGGATCTTTCTGGCTACTTAATGAGGTTAAGGCCTGAATTCATTCCATCTCAAATGGTATTGGAATCTCGGGTGGACTAGCACATCTTCAAAGAATGGATGCTGCTTAATTCCCATTGCTCCTCGTTTGTATGCCAACTTGTGTTGAGGCTTCTTCACAAGCAAACCCTTATCAAGTCCCTTGCTAAAAAACTAACATGTGCTTTTGGAAATTATAATGGCCGAACTACAACATTGAAAAAGGTTGCTTTATTTCTAGAACCCTTGAATGGGGTTTTACCAAACAATAGTTTGTATAAAAGAAATCACAAATGTCCACCAATCAATAGCACTACCATGTCCTTCCCTTTTGATGATTTCGAGTGCTATGTATTCATGAGTTCCTAAAAATGATGTAAGAAGTCCATTGCATATAAAAATTGCATATGTTCTCTCTAAATAACAAGCATTTGTTCCAATGCCAATAAAAGCTGTAGCAATTGTATCTACATCATGATAATGCCTAAGAGCGAGTATCCCTATTGAGTCATTCACCGGTTCAATAAGAATTATAACAAGAGATGACTTGCACAGTAACCATGACAAATACTAAAACTTCAGTTTGTCATGCATGTTAGCAGTAACAAAGAAGTTTTGGTCATAGAAATGACAAGCAAAGATAGCTTCATCCATGCAAATCAAATCACATACAACTAACATTGTCAATATCGACCATAGAAACTCAAACCTTAAACTAGCAAATTAAACCTTACAATAAAGTGTTTCAATAAATATTAACCTGAAAAACATACCAAGAAGTCATCTAACTCAAAATTGAATAAACGTAATCGCATTGTGAAAGGAAACACATAAACTTATAACAAACACAAGGTCAAAGAATGAATGCTTAAAACCATCATATTTTACTCTCTCTCTCTATATATATATATAACATGAAAACCTCCATCATTTAAAACAACTAATGGAAAGACCACTAGGATAAAAAAAAAAACATGTTAATCAATCATTCTAATCTTAATCACTAAGTACTACCAAGTAAAAAATCATGAAGCATGCTTATATAGACAATAAATTAAAGGAAATTACAAAGGTGTAGCCCAACTATGAAGTGCATAACCGCGTATTGCAAGCTGCATATTTAGATCCTTTCTCACCATTGCTTGTTCTGAACATTTAACAACCTCCTTTCCTTCTTGATGATAGAATACTTCAATTAACATCTCTTACTTTGTTATGTAGCAAAAAAAAACTTATATATATATATATTATATATATATTTGTCACTTGAAATACTAACATAATCCTTATAAACATGTGAAAGTCAAGATCAAGATTCAAAGGGTAAACAACTAGCATATGCATTATTTAAAATGACATTCAAAAACTTTTCTACATGAGAAGAGTCCTATTACGACTTCAGCCAAATTTAGAAGTAGAGGTACTACAACAAGCAACCGATAGGCATAAATTATTCATGATTTCCTTAAGATATTAAGTGCAATTTAGTGCTTGTTTAGAGAATTAATGCATAATTACTATATACATATATTCATTTCAGGTGATATTGGAACATATCGAAGACATTCAAAGGAACTAAAGGAGAATTTCACCAAGATTTATCCAATGAAGTAAAGATAGACTATCATGGAGACCATTCATGGGTATGAATAAGAGGAATTAAAGTCACTGAAGAAGACACGCAGGTCTAGTTCACGCCCATAACCATTGAGATTTCCAACTCTAGAAGCAATAAAGACTTGGCTGTGATCTTGAAGTATAGAAGATCCCAAACTTGATTGACTACAAGTTCACGGGTGTGATTGATGATTCTAAGACGACTAAGCTCCAATAAATGCCCTTTAGGGACATGATTATGAAAAGAAGAAATCCAGGCATTCACTTAAATGATAGTCACACCAGCGATCATATAAGTTGATGATTCTAGAAGCTAAGAAGGGCTTAGTCACGCCTGTGAATAATGAGTTTCAGGGTAAAAATTTGAATGACAGTCATAGTCATGGCTATGGCTGAGGGAGTGATTGGAAAACACACTTTCCCGACTTTTTCTCAAAAAGTGCAATTAATGAGTACCACATGTAAATAGCCACTTAGATTTACTAATAACTTTTATGGAAGTATCTTGGGTTTAAAAGACAACATACCCATTCAAACAAAGGGAGGTATGCATTATCACACCCTCTCATTTGTCCATTGTATCATTTTTTTGGATCATGACATCTTGTAGAACCTCTCTCTCTTGGTAGGAGGGAGAGGGTGTATTCGTAGTGGGTGTTTTGTTCATCCAAGTGTTCAGATTCGTAGTTGTTGTCCTAAAGAGCTTAAGAGAATTCAGGAAGTGTGTTGTTCATGTTGTTTGATTTAAAGGACTCCATATCTCAATTCAAATTCATTTAGAGGGGGTTTTTCTTCTCTAATTTTGTTGTTCCTTGTAATTATGTTTATGCTTTTAGTTGTTTGTGTTTGCTATTGTTGTATCATGTTGAGTAGAGAAGTAAGACTTGTTCTATCACCTTAACATGAAATTGGTTTTAAATCTGTCAATTGTCTAATAATTATTTAAATTCAATAAATTGAACTTAACAAACTCAGGGAGTAGTGTAAGTGCGTAACACATTTCTTGACTAGATTTCAATGGAAAACATCGAGAGATGATTCCATTGAATAGATTTGATTTACTGAATGAGTTACTAATAATAATAGAGATATTATGGTAAGGTTTTCTCCATTTCTTTATGGGAACTTGATAATTGCTAGACTTAAAGCAATTTTATTTGGCTATTAACTTGGAAGAGATTCTAGTAGACTCAATTAAAATTATATTTGAATGATTCTAAGAAGAACTTTCATATACTTAATGAAATCCTGTAGGTAATTAATTGTTAGAACACCAATTACTATTATATCATGTTAAGGAGATGAACAAGTCTATTATTGAATCTTATATTGTGTATTGTGTTGTATTCATTTGTGTCAATTAAAGTAATCTTTAGTAATTTAGGAATAATAACCCATAACCAATCCATAAACCGATCCGCTAGGTAATAGGAAGATTAGAGAGTACTAGTGTTTGTAAAATTCCCTGTGAAGATGACCCTATATTCTATCCTATGGTATAAAACAATAGTTGCACTTATCTATACAAATTGAGTTGGGAGTAGAACTACAGGATTATAAATTATTAAAACTCGACAACATATAAAAGAGGTCATCAGCAACCTACTTGTATAGCTAGAAATAGTGATTACCAAATTTATTGATACCGTACATTGAGTAAACTAAAAACCTTGGGGTGGGGGGGTGAATGGTGTGGTTATGGGGAGGGTATGTTGTGAATTGAGTATTTGCCCAAAAAATTCGAAATAATAAATTATAATTTTAGTAGATAAAAAATCAAATGAAGTTGTAGTGGATAAATAAATAATAGATATAAAACATAAATTCAAGAGATAGAATTACAGAAAATTAAGCCGATTTAAGGTGAAGTTCGACTTACGTCCTACTCTCTATGGTCCACAAATTGCCTCTATCGAGGTTTTCACCATTACTTTAATTAATATCAAATTTTAGCTTAGGACTAGCAATTACACAACTCAGGAAATTAAATATTTCCTCTCTCTCTAAGTGCTCTAAAAGAAATAGCAATTAATATTAACCGAGCACTAGAGTATATTTTCTCTCTCTTAATAATTTGCAATATCATATACAAAAGAACAAAGAAAAGAAATTTGTTTGATCACAGTTAATGATCTCGTAAAATAATTTTGGCATTGCTTCTCCCTTTATTGTTCTCTAAGACTTGTATATAAATAGCCTTTGAATTTCAAAAGTCTGTTAGACACAATATTTATAATTTGCCAAACATAAAATTCACTTTAATGGTGCTTTTCTTGTCATATCAGCTTCAGACTTTACCTGTTATGCCTCAAAGACTAGCCGTGCCACAATTTGTTGCGTCCTAATTTGGCCCTTGACAGGCTCTCCATATGCGCGCTTCTTTAAGCCACAAAATTGGCATGTCGAGCCCTCGATGTGACTCTTGACAGCACTGTTTGCTTCTTTAGCTTTGTCAAGCCTTCTATATTTGTCAAGCCTCAACTTTTTGGTACGTCGAGCCCTAAACTTGACTCTCAACAAGTCTATTCTCTTCTTTAACTTGTCAAGCTTTAACCACTTAACTTGTTTATGACTTGACTGACCCCTCGACTACTATTTGGGCATAGTTGAGCTTATCGAGCCTTGAACATTGTTTTGCCAACCCTTGACCACTTGCTATGGCTTGCCTTCGACAGTTTCTACTTCTGCTAAAAACCTACAGAAAACACCACAAACATGCACAAAGCACACACACACACACATATATACATATATATACATGACTAGTTAAGTGTAGTTTACAACAAATAAATAGTTGATTGTGCATTAAATTGTCTCATCAAAATTCACATTTAACTCTCAAGTTCAACATAGACCCCTAACAAATTATATAAGATCATCAAAAGATAAGAGTTACCAATCTAACAACACATTAGTAATCTATAATGACAAATTATATGTTTGTAGAATTTATGAGTAGCAAATATAGATCCACATATTACAAATTTATTCAAGAAAGTAGAAAAATTGTCAAGGTCTAGAGAAACAAACCATATCTTCAATAGCAAACATTTTCGTCCATTTTATCAATGCGATAGATGAAGCAGAAGTTTGTTTCATTAGAAAAGAGAATAGGAACCTATCAAGCCTGGATTTTTCATTTTTGGTTTAATTTACTTTAATTCGATTTATATCGAATCTCAACCCATTTAATATAAAACCTTAACTAGGAATTAAAATAAATTTGATTTTTATAAAAAATTTAGGAGTCGCCATCCGATTAAAATCTTGAAAAAATAGTAAGCTAGGATCAACGAATTGGTTAAGATTAACATAGTCACTAGTCTATAAAGAAAATTGATTTTAAAATCTATTTTAATTAAACGATAGTTTTCATGGGTTGGGGGGCTATTCTATTAAAACCTAAATGGTTACATTAAACTCTTTAATTAAAGTTATCCTTTAATGCTCCAAAGTATGATATATTTAGAAAGTAGCATACACCTATGATTCCGCAAAAGGCACAAGCTAGAGCTAACATAATAATTTGGCTGTAAAATTAGAGGATATAGTTAGCAAACCAAGGAAGATCTTAGAATACTTCCATAACACTAAAAAAAAGAGAGAAACATTTTAATGCAATAAGCCAACATATCATGGCAAGTCAGACAAGACTTGACATCTAAATGCTAATAAATGTGTCACATTATAAGCACCCTCGATCCTACTAACAGTCAACCCATCCCTTTTTCCAATTCTCTCATATAAAAAGATGCAAAGTAAAAAAAAAGAGAGCATAATTTAAGCACACGAATGATTACCTAAAGCTATGGAGAAACAAAAGCATGCACATTTTACATACTCTATTAATAAGTCATTTTCACTCTATATTTTTCATAGAATTTTGAGCTCATTTTGCTAAGACTTTTTTGATAAAATCCTACAAATTGTGTTTTTGATAAATAATGTTGTTTTGAAGCTTTTAGAATCCAATGAGGAATAATCAAAATGTTTTAAATCAGATTTGGAGTAGAAAACAACAAGTAAAGTCAAAATTGCAGAAGTAGAGCCCTGTAAAGTCATAGCCGAGGCCAAACAAAGGAAGAAAACAGAAAAAATTAGTCTATCGAGGCTTAAACTACGAGCCCTCTACATGACACTTGACTTCAATCGAAGTGATCGAGCATCATTCTGGACAAAATACACTATCGAGCCTCAAATTCGAGCCTTAAATCTCGACCATCGACAATTATTTTGACAGATAAATTCTTCATCATAATTGCCTCAAGCCTCAGCGATACGAGCCTTGACTTGTCAATTTTACCCTAGATAGAGCAATGGATAAAAACACATAGTTTACCTTGGAAATTCTTGGAGTCGAGCTTGATTTTGCTTAATATGAGCCTCGACCAAAAGATCGCATGCGACCCTCGATGAGTGTTTTCATAGGTCATACGTGCGTGTGAAAAATATCACAAATTCTATTAGAGAAAATCTATCACGTGTCAATAAAGTAGGCCATGGTTTCTTTGCCTAGTAGCCTATAAATAAACGTGCAAACGTCCAAAAGACTTCCATTTCTTCTTACTTGAGATTTTTTTTTGTTTTTAGGTAAAATCAATTTAACTCGATGTTTGTAATTTTTATGAATTTCTAAGCAATTAATTGATTAATCTTTCGAATCTATTTTATTTCTTCTAATTCGTGCTTATTTTGATAAATCCATAAAGAAATAAACTCCTATAGCTTAGGAATTACGAATCTAATTCCTGATTCAATTGATTTCAAATACGCTTTCAAGTTAATTTGATTGGTTGTTTGTAATTAGTGACTTGAACTTAAACTTGAGGTTTTTGAAAGAGTGGTACACTCTTTTAGCTCCATGATTGATTTCAATTGGATAGATCGAGAGATCATTCAATTGAATAGATCTGTGGTTACTAATGGAGTCGATCCTAACTACCTCTTGTCGAGGAATGAATGAAGACTTTCTATAACTTGTTTGAAAGTTCATTGAGTTGTTTTTTTGAAACAATGGATCCTTATTCTTTATGCGGGTCTAATTGGAATTTCAGTTTACTGGTTTCAGCTAGATTTAGAACTATTGACTGCGAGAGAAGCTTTAGTTTAAATTAGAGAATCCGACGGTATAAACACAAAATTCAAATAGCTTTTAAGAAGTTTACTATTTTTTAAGAAAATATTCAAATAAGGAATTAGTGAAGTAACCCTGAGCTGCTGTTTCATAGAAGTTATAGGCTTATTTCCTATTTTACCTATCAAACGTTTATGAATATTTCTAACTTAGTATAGTTGCTTTTTCTTTATGTTTTTCTAAACCTTTCTTTGGCTAAACAATGAATGAGGTTAAGAGTACACTAGTTGCCAATCATTCCTTGGACCGACTAAATCACTATCTATGCTACATTTGATGGGTGCACATGCCCTCTGAGACCGTAGTTATTGAAACTGATTTAGAAAATATACATAAATTTGACAAACTGATCAATGATCAGTATGAATTGAAATTCAATTAATCAAAACAAACACATCTGATACATAACAAATTTTCTGGCAATCGTTACTTGGTAGTCGTATTGAATTCAATATTATTTTTAAGCCCAATAGGGCAATAGTGGAAATTAATTTTCATTCATTGTTCTAGTCGCCTTTTGTATGCTTATATCTTTTTGTTTGAATAACCATCTTTTTCTACAGTTTTTTTTTTTTCTGTTTGTTTGTTTGTTTTTCTATTTGGTTGTTTTTTTAGGGTAGGCACCACATGCCATTTCTGATTCAACAATTGGAGGATGCCTTGAGATAACAACAAGAAGGGTTCCTTCCTCACTAACAAAATAGTAACCAGTACCCTCTAGAGATATTCCATCAACGTTTGCCAGCAGTTACCCTGGAGTGTGTGGAGTCCTCACAGAAGTGGAATCCTTATCCTCAGTATCACAATTTGTAACCTAGAAACTGTAGTTCTCGTTCTAGCTTGGGGGAAACCCTCATTTCTTTCATCAAAGAACTGATTACTAATTTCAGCAGACTGAGTTGGCACTCGAAAGCAACTCATGATCTCTGAAATGATTAAAAACGAAGTAAACAATGTTGTAACTATGCTTAGAGAGAGAATTATGGTGGAGTTCATGCTATTTTCCTCAGAAGTGGTAAGCAGTTAAAGGAGACAAGAAGAAAAAATAAAGAAGAAGAAGAAGAAAATAGAAAGAAAAAGAAAAATGTGAAGAAAATAAAACAGATACAAAAGAAAAAGAAGAAAAAGAAATTGAGCAGAAAAAGAGTGTATCCCTATTGAACCATACAAACCAACCTCTTTTGCCTTACCCTGTAAAGGCAAGAAGGAGATGAGATGAGGAACAATTTAAAAAAATTTTACAATTATTTAAGTAGCTACGTATAAACCTACCTTTGGTTGATGCACTTTCGCAAATGCCAAAGTATGCAAAATTTTGAAAGAGTTGCTTTCCAATGAGAAAAGATTAGAGGAGGCGTCCCTAGTGACCTTTGGAAGAGACTGTTTTGCAGTTTGTTGAACAAGCTCCCTGAAAAAAGGAAAGACCAAGGGAGTTTCCTCATACCATGCTTAATAGGGAATCTCCTTGTAGAAAAGGCATTAGCTGATCTAGAGGCGAGCATTAACCTCATTCCCTATACCATGTTCAAGAAACCGAGGTTAGGGAACCAAAACCGATAAGAATGAGCTTACAATTAGCTGATAGATCTATTAGATACCCTATGGAAGTAGTTGAAGATGTTCTTGTTAAGGTCCAAAACTTCATCTTTCTTGTTGATTTTGTGATTTTGGATATGGACGGAAGGATTGATGTCCCTTTGATTTTGGGGAGACCATCCTGGTAACCGCATAGGCAGTCATTGATGTTAAAAATGGGAAGTTGGCGATGAGAATGGGGGATGATGAAATGTTAATAAAGTTACCAGGGAGTATGAAGCAGGGGATAATAAATGATGATGATTGTTTGACACTAGAGTTTATGGATGATGAGATTCTTGAATCAAATCAAGGTTTAGCTGATAAGCTCTATTTTGGGAAGGAAAATACAGATGATGATGAGCCTATGAAAAAATCTTTAAGGAATGGAGTTGGAGAAGAAAACGAAGATGAGATAAGAAAAGAACATGATGATGCTAAGTAGCTCAAACCCTCCACTGAAAAACCACTAGATTCGGAGCTGAAAGAATTACCAAATCATTTGGAATATGCTTTCTTGGAAGATGGTTGCAAACTACATGTGATTACATCTTCCAAACTCAATGAGGATCAGAAGAAAAAGCTTTTGGAGATTATGAGAAAACATAAGAAAGCTATAACATGGAAAATTGCGAACATCAGAGGAATAAGTCCTACCTTCTGTACACATAAAATTCTTATGGAAGATACTTTCAAACCTATAGTCTAACCACAGAGACGTTTGAACCCAAATATGAAGGAGGTTGTGAAGAAGGGTACTAAAACTTTTAGATATAGGGATTATTTATCCCATTTCTGATAGTACTTGGGTAAGCCCTACATAAGTGGTACCAAAGAAAGGAGGAATAACAGTAGTTCCCAATGATCGGAATGAATTAACACCAACTCGGACTGTCATTGGTTGGCGGGTTTGTATAGACTACAAAAAGTTGAATGATGCCACTAAAAGACCACTTCCCCTTACCTTTTATCGATGAGATGCTTGAAAGACTAGCAGGACATGAGTAATATCGCTTCCTTGATGGGGTGTCTAGATACTTCTAGATACCCATAGTCCCAGAAGATCAAGAGAAAACAATTTTTACATGTCCTTATGGAACCTTCGCATATAGAAGAATGCCCTTCAGGCTATGCAACGCTCCAGCAACATTCCAAAGGTGCATGTTAGCCTTTTTTGAAGAATATTTGGAGGACACAATGGAAGTTTTCATGGATGATTTCTCTATGTTCGGAAAATCATTTGACAATTGTCTTAAAAATTTAGACAAGGTCCTCTAAAGGTGTGAAGATACGAATCTCATGCTGAGTTAGGAGAAGTGTCATTTTATGGTACAAGAAGGAATTGTCCTAGGACACAGAATCTCTAGGAAGTGTATCGAGGTGGATACAACAAAAGTTGATACTATTGTAAAATTACCACCACCCACAAGCTGGCTGTTATAGGAGATTCATTATAGACTTTTCAAAATAGCCAGACCATCAACCAAACTTCTAGAAAAAGATTCTCCATTTGTTTTTTATGAGGAATGCAACACAACATTTGATCTACTAAAGAAGAAGCTTACATAAGCACCTATAATGCTAGCTCCAGATTGGAATTTACCTTTCGAACTCATGTGTGATGCTAGTGATTCAGCAGTAGGAGCTGTTTTGGGGTAGAGAAGAAACAAGAATTTCCAACCAATTTACTACGCTAGTAGGACCTTAACTACCACTCAAGTAAATTACACAACCACGAAGAAGGAGCTGCTTGTAGTAATATTTGCATTTGAAAAGTTCAGGTCTTATTTAATTCTTTCAAACGTTACTGTTTTCACTAACCATTCTGCTTTAAAATATCTACATGCAAAAATTGATGCAAAACCCAGATTGATTAGATGGATTCTATTATTGCAAGAGTTTGATTTGGAAATAAAAGATAAAAAAGGGTGTGAAAACTTAGTTGCAGATCATTTATCATAGCTTGATAACCCATGTGAAAATGAGTCTAAGATTGAGATTGAAGAAACATTTCCAGATGAAAAATTATGTTTTGTGTGCACCATAAACAATTTCGAGTCTTGGTTTGCAAATATAGCCAATTACTTGGTTGATAAAGAAATTCCCATAAGCTTGATTATAACCAAAAGAAAAGTTCTTTTTCTAATTTGAAATATTATTTTGGGAAATCCTTTCCTTTTTCAAATTTCTCTAACTAAGTAATTTGATGATGTGTTTCTCATGAAGAAGGTTGAAAAATTTTAAATCATTGTCATGGTGGATCAACTGGGGGTCACTATGGTGCAAACAAAACAACACATAAGGTTTTAGAAGCTGGATTTTATTGGCTATCAATTTTCAAGGATGCAAAAGCTTTGATTTCAAATTGTGACAGTTGTCAAAAGATAGGGAATATCTTGAAGGGTGATGAAATGCCCCAAAAATTTATTTTAAAATGTGAAATCTTTGATGTTTGGGGTATAGACTTCATGGGACCTTTTCCCACATCTTTTGGCAACAAATATATTCAGATAGCTGTCGATTATGTTTCAAAATGGGTGGAAGCTCAAGCTTGCCCTACTAATGATGCCAGAATAGTCATAATTTTTTTATTAAAAAAAATTGTTTTCAAGATTTGGATGTCCTCGTGCCTTAATCAGTGAGAGAGGTACCCATTTTTGCAATGACCACATGGAAAAAGTTTTAAAAAGATATGGATTTCATCATAATTTATCTACCCCTTATCACCCTCAAACCAGTGGACAAGTTGAGGTCTCTAACAGAGAACTCAAGAGAATTTTGGAAAAAACTATGGCATCCAAGAGAAAAGATTGGGCTAAAAAGTTATACGATTCGCTATGGGCATATAGAACAACTTTCAAAACACCTTTGGGCTCAACCCCATACAAAATGGTGTATGGAAAAAGCATGCCATTTACCTATTGAGCTGGAACATAGAGCATACTAGGCTATTAAGTTGTTAAATCTTGATGGCTGGAAAGAAAAGACTTCTGCAAATGAATGAATTGGATGAGCTGCGATTGGAGGCCTAAGAACAACAAGATATATAAAGAAAAAGTAAAAAAGTGGCATGATTCAAAAATCAGGTTTCCACATGAATTCGAAAAAGGAGAATGATTGCTATTGTTTAACTCTAGATTAAAACTTTTTCTAGGAAGCTTAAATCTAGGTGGTCAAGGCCCTTTCAAGTGCACAAAGTATTTCCTCATGGTGCTGTTAAAATTGAAGGAAAAGATGGAGAAATTTTCAAAGTCAATGGGTAAAGATTAAAAGTATATAACACACCATCTCAAAATCCCACAATGATAGAAGAAATAAGCCTGATGCACCCTCATGATAGATGAAGGTTTGTTGAAAAAAAAAATCTTTATTTTTATAATAAAATGTAAATTCTTCATTTTCATTCTTTATGAATTTTCTTTCTTTTTCGTTGCTTCTTGTCCATAACTGAGCCTCGATAATAACCTTTGTTGTGCCAAGTTCTTTATGTTAACAGACTTAAACAGGTCTCGACGAGATAAGTTTGAATCTCGAGCTTACATAGAGAGAAGTTTTCTTCACTTCTCAATTTAAATTATGCTTTAAAAAAATTGCTTTGATAAATTGAATCCCCTTCTTATTTATATTATTTCAACATTGAGGACAATGTTCGTCTTAAGTGTGGTTAAGGGTTAAGCAAGATAAATGGGTCTAACAAATGAATTAATTGTATAAATTGTTCTGATATAGAGTATATACTGTTATAGATCAATTTTCCCATGCAAATTTTTAAGAACTCAATGAAATAGTTAAAATTTGACAATTTTTTTTTTTGAAAAATCACTTAACTAAATGATTTGTGAAGTTATCTTGAAAACTGAACAATTTTTACCTTGTTTAAATCAATTGATAATATCCATGTGAAGTAGTTTTACTTATTATTTAGGCTAGAATTTTAGAGCTGAAATTAGCTTAAGATCCTTAGTAAGGTGACTCAACTTTCTTATAAAAGCTTAAATGATCAGTATGTTTTCCAATTTAATTATTTTGAGAGTTGTTTAATCTATGGTGAATGTTCAAATGATAATCATAACTTGATAATTTTCCCTTGTGCATTATAACTAATATATATATATATATATATATAAATTTATGCTTAGAATTGGAATGAGCTTGGGTTGGTCTCTCAGAAGAGCAACTTCTTGTCCCCTCTTTCAACTTCAAAAGTCGTAAAAAAAAAAAAAAAGCAAAAAGCAAAAGTAAAAAGATGCGGGCAACACCCCGTCCAGAGGTAAAAAAAAAAAAAAGGATGAAGGCAATACCCTGTCCCTCTGAAGCTTTAAATAATTATTAAAATTAAAAAAATAAGGAAAAAGATTCAGAGGATGAACTGATGTACATGCATTCACTTTAGATTACTTTTCTTAGAGAAATGATTAAAAGATTACATACTTTTATATATAAGGAGATTAAAGATGATTGAGTTTCCTCTTACTCTGATTGATCTTCTGAATAATTTTTGCTTTAGAATTCCTCATTAAATAATAAGGGTAAAAGCTAAATTACATAGATAAAACAAATGATTTCTGCAAAAGTAAATTTATCTCAATCAATAAAAATTAAATTCTTCAAAATGCTGAGATGATTTGCGCTTAAAATATTCAGGTCAAATAAACCATTCATGATTTGTTTTCTTGAATAAGCCTTATGATATTTAAATTGTTCAATTTGCTTGAGGACAAGCAAAGATTTAAGTGTGGGGGAATTTGATAAGTCATTTTCAGTCTATATTTTTCATAGGATTTTGAGCTCATTTTGCTAAGTATTTTTTTATAAAATCCTTCAAAATTGTGTTTTTGATAAATAATATTGTTTTGAAGCTCTTAGAATCCAATGATGAATAATCAAAGTGTTTTAAATTAGATTTAGAGCAGAAATAACAAGTAAAGTCAAAATTGCAGAAGTCAAACCCTGTATAGTTACAACCGAGGCCAAACAAAGGAACAAAACAGAAAAAATTGGTCTATCTAGCCTTAATTATGAGCCCTCAACATGACCTTTGACTTCAGTCAAAGTGATCGAGCATCATTTTAAAAACACACTATCGAGCCTCAAATCTCGACCCTCGACAATTATTTTGATAGATCAATTCTTCATCAGAATTGCATCATCTTAGCGATACGAGCCTTGACTTTCTCAGTTTTGCCCACGATAGAGCAATGGACAAAAATGCATTAGTTTGCTTTGAAAATTACTAGAGATGAGCTTGGTTTTGCTTAATACGAGCCTCGATCAACACATCACATGCGACCTTTGACAAGTGTTTTTACAGATCATATGTGCGCGTGAAAAATATTACAAATTCTATTAAAGAGAATATGCCACGTGTCAATAAATTAGGTCATGCTTTCTGTGCTTAGTAGCCTATAAATAAACGTGCAAGCGTGCGTTGTAAAGTGTGTACCAACAGTGTAAATTAGTATTAACATAGAGTAGATCTCTGAAGGATCTTGGGTAAAAGAATTTTCATTTCTTCTTACTTGAGAATTTCTTATGTTTTCTGGACAAAATCAATTTAATCCGATGTTTGTAATTTTTATAAATTTCTAAGCAATTAATTGATTAATATTTCGAATCTGTTTTATTTCTTCTAATTCGTGCTTATTTTGATAAATCCATAGAGAAATCAATTTCTACAACTTAGGAATTACGAATCCAATTCCTGATTCAATTGATTTCAAATGCTCTTTCAAGTTAATTTGATTGGGTGTACTCTTTTAGATTCATGATTGATTTCAATTGGATATATCGAGAGATCATTCGATTGAATAGATCCTGTGGTTGCTAATGGAGTCGATCCTAACTACCTCTTATTGAGGAATGAAGACTTTCTGTCGCTTGTTTGAAAATTCATTGAGTTGTTTTTTCGAAATAATGGATCCTTATTCTTTATGCGGGTCTAATTGGATTTTCAGATTACTGGTTTCAGCTAGATCTAGAACTTCTGACTTTGAGAGAAGCTTTAGTTTAAATTAGAGAATCCGGCGGTATAAACACAAAATTCAAATAGCTTTTAAGAAGTTTATATTTTTTAAGAAATTATTTTGATAAGGAATTTGTAAACTAAACCTGAGTTGCTGTTTCATAGAAATTATAGGCTTATTTCCTATTTTACCTATTAAATGTTTGTGAATATTTCTAACTTAGTATAGTTACTTTTTCTTTATGTTTTTCTAAACCTTTCATTGGATAAACAATGAATAAGGTTGAGACTACACTTGTTGCTAATCATTCCCTTGGGACCGACCTATATCACTATCTGTGGTACATTTGATGGGTGCACTTTCCCTGTGAGACCATAATTATTGAAACTGATTTAGAAAACATATATAAATTTGAAAAACTTGATCAATGATAAGTATGAACTGAAATTCAATCGATCAAAACAAACACATCCTACATACAACCAGCTATACTTTTGTATTACATCTAATGAAAATAATGATGTAGAGATGTGAGTAACAATAAAAATAAGTGTATCAAAGCCCATTGTTGAAGTGATTGATAAATGTTCTAAAATTTAACATTAAGTTTGCATGGTAATGTACATCCTCATTTTAAGCTTTGAAAATAAACATTTACCCATTTCTATTGCATGATAAAATAGCCTATGAAGAGACCTCTTTTACATTTGTTTTATCATGATCCCAAAATAACGGTTAAGGATCATAGCAAAAATTTTCAATCTTTCAAACATAGAAAAATGATTATGTTTTATAGGCCCATTAAATAAACACAAAGAAGAACAAACTAATAAAAGATCAATCTTTCAAATAGAGGAACATTAAACATAATCCCAAATTCAGTGTTAAGAAGCCCTAACACAACGCATGAACATCACACGATCAATTAGGGTTAAAAAGCCCAGATTTCCATAATCGGCTTTTCATAACTAATTTTACAATCAATTGCATAAAAAAACAAAAAATACTTACTTAAGTATGCGATGGTTTGTATACTTGTAGTTGAGTGTGGCTTGATGGAGATGTGATTGGTCATAATGGTCTGTAATTGATTGTTGTTTTCGTAATGGAGGTGTGATGGTGGTGAAGATTGATGAATGGTGCGAGAAATTGAAAGAGAGAGAGCAAGAGGGGTTGGAAGAGAAATATTACAAGGAGAAGAAGAGAAGATGTGTTGAAAAGGAATTGAAAGAGAGAGTGTGAGAGGGGCCAGAGTGCTTGCATACTAAATGTGAAATAGTTAAAGGAGAGAAAAAATAAAATAAATAATTTTGATTAAAAAAAGTAGAAAAAACTCCATGTTACTTAGCTACTTTATCTTTTATTCTAATCAATGTAGCTATTGATTGTAGAAAAATCCACGATGTGGCTTATGATGGGATGTGGGACCAGTCCCGTCAAAATGCTTTTTGTTTTGAGGTTTTTCTTTTCATTGTTTTTTTGTTTCTTCTCTAATTTTATTTTTGGTTTTGGCTCATTTGTACTAATGGGCATATCACCCTTTCCATTTACATCATTTAACAATGTTTTACTTTCTTTTATAAAAAGCAATCATCATTTTGCATTTGTTCTACTTAATTTATCTCTACAGATGCTTTTAAGTTTAGTATCATATTATATAGTTAGGTATGAGCTATTGTTATATCCATTGCTTTATATTTTTATTATAATTGAGATTTTGACTGGAGTTCATAAAGTAGATAGTTTAGAGTTAGTATCATAAGATTGACAATTATTTTTTTAATTAAAAGCTTAAACTTATAAAAATATCATGTACACTCCTGAGTTTATTTATTACTTGACATTGCTAAGTTAGTACTCTTTTCCTACTAAGAAAAATAGCATTAAAATAGTTGTCTATAAATCTAATAATACTTGGACATATTTCGTCAAAGAGAGTAAACTCATTGCTTAATTTACCATAATTTCAACTCTTGTAAAACCAAATTCCTAATAAATAGCCTATGTCCCTATTACAATAATGTCAAATTGTCAAACTTTCCTATTTTCTTGCGGATTCCATTTCGTCTTAATTCTATTCCACCGATTGGTGCCGTGTCCTTATCATAGTTGTAAAAAATTATCCTTAGTCAATTTAACTAAATGATTCCCAATTTACAGTTGTTCATGTACAAAAGATTCTTCTCCTGTGAGTACTGATATTTAGTAGCTTTTTATTTAACTAGTTTATGCTATTGTGCATTTTATTGTATTTCTTTACTTTTTAATGTTGAGTAAGATTTATTTTTTTTAAAACATTAATTGTAGAAACTTAACAAAAGAGCACATTAAAAACCTACTCGGTTTTAAAAATATATATTATATTATATATATATATTTAAGTGGATAAAAACCATCATGTTTGGAGATGCTTTAAACCAAAACAAAAGAATAAAAGACACCACTAAAAAAAAAAAAAAAAAGAAGAAGAAAGGACACGTATATCTTCTTGTTGCCTATTAAAGATTTTTATTTTTATTTTATTTTCCATACATATCTGCTATAAAGCAAATGTATAAATTTTGGCTTGGGTGTCTAGAAGAGTTTAAATCTTCCTTCCTCAATATTGTTCATTTTAATCTATTCTATAAAACTTGAACTGTTTTGTTGTGGTAATGAATTAATAGCATGTGGCTATATAATGTTAAGAAAATTTGAAGCTTACAGTTACAGCCCTCCCTTTACACATGAGAAATATCCTCATAGTGCTACTAAATCCGATTTAGTTAATCTAATTACTTTTAATAGGTATCATGATATAATTTTATTTTTAATTTATGAGATTAGTGGCACTTCCATTCCCAATAGTTTGCACGATTAATGTTTTTGATATTCTAGAGGATTTTACACTTCCTTTAGACTCAGTTTAACCCATCTCTAGAGCAATTCACCTTATTAATTTCATTTGAAGAAAGGAATATAGGATCGATTTTTTTTTTCATTTTTTTTATTAAATCACAAGAAACTAATTTCTCCTCATTTTATACCGATTTAAAAAAATCCAACATTGTTGTAATGTAATCTCCTCATTAATTTCTCAATAAGATACATGTACTAGGCTTCTAATTAGCATTGTTCCCATTTAATCATTCACCTAAAATTTTCTCTCTCTTATGTAATTTTTGCACCAATTTCTCAATAAGATCCATGTGCTAGACTTCTAATTAGTATTGTTCCGGTTTAATCGTCCACCCAAAGTTTTGCATCTCTCCCACTTCCTATTAGATGGAACTTATGTTTCCTTAGCCATCCATCATCAACTTCTATAACTGCTTTCCATGTGTTAGATATTTTATTTCCAGCTTTCATTTAATATTAATTGTTTTATTTCCTATATTCTGTTTTTTAAAAGAAGTTTTAACCTACAATATTTTATTTTTCAAGAAACCTAGGTTTTTTTTTCCCTCCACACTCTACTTAAAAATTCTAAGTATAGAATAAAAAATGAATAGAGATATTAGATCTCCTAACATTGATTCAAAACCATTCATACCGCTTCCACTAAATAATGTTTGTATAGAGGATGAGGATGAACAGAAAGCAAATAGCTTGATTAACCCCCCTTGAAAATTTAAGATAAATAATGCTCAATATGTAAAGTTCCGTCCAAGGATGTATACTATCGATCCACTCAGTCTACGTGACCTCACATCTACGTAGCTAGTACATTGTTCAGGAATTCATAAAGAATTGAGACCAATTTGTTCAAGTGATGACCTATCATATTTATGATTTTTTTTTTATCTGTCATTTGCTTAATCTTTTTATATAACATATTACACCTAAAGCTTTTTTAACCAACTATACCTACATCTTTTAAAACAAGCTTATCACTTTACACAAGATCCACCGTAAAAATGGTCCGTAGCAACTTGACGCAAGATTTTGCCATCACGAATTTGTTGATGATATCATCATGGATAACGACCACCGTCTCCGAATACAAGCGGCCACCATTAAATGTTTAATTAATTTAACCCCATCTGTCTTAACTTTTTATTTTTTAAATATATTTAGTTAGTCCTACAACATTATCAATTAATTTGATCGGCTCGAATAAGCAGATTCATTTGCTAGATTAAAAAATAAAATAAATAGACTAATTTTAACTCATCATTTAATAAATGGATCGTGATATTTTAAATTGATTTGATTTTTCACTAATTCATAGGTTAAAAGGAAGCAAATCACCAAACTGTCTAAAGATACAGATATTATTATTATCTTTTAAATAATGATTTAGTTCCAATTTTGAAAAATCATTAGTTACATAATTATTATCTTTTATTATTAATTTTAGGATGATTTGAAGAAATGTGACGAACAATAAAAAAAAAAAAGGAAGGTAGATTGAATGGTATGATAAAGTGATATATATATGGGATGCATATATGGATCGGACGGTAAATATATTTTAAATCTATCCGAATTATAAGATAACATAGTATTACATTAAAGAAAAAATAAAAAAGGAAAGGATTCAAAATCCAAAGCTCATCCATGACGCAAATAAATAACACAGTGTACAGTACACAATCCATTAAACCCCAACTCGTCGTCACTTCGCTCGGCTGTTGCTGCTGACACCTCACCGACTCCATAATCACTGCTCATACACTACCCCCAACTTCTCAACCCCAAATCCAAATCATGCCGATGATTGAAGAGGACTCCACCGGAGGAGGTATGATAAAGAAGAGGTGTAGGTCAGTTCTTCTTGACGAGAAGGATGGTGGCCACTATAAAAGAAGAAACAAGGCGGCCGGATCAGTGTTCTTCGACTTCGAAGCTGAGGTCGACACTAATGATGATTGAGAAGACATTCTAGATGAAGAGACCGAAGATGCTCGTGAGTATCTCTATCGTGTTTTCTTAGTTTTCTATTGATTGTTTCTTTTCTGTTAGGTTTTATATGGTTTTTAACTTGAAATTCTAGTAGTTTCTTTTGATTTTTATTAGGTTTTTATATTTTCTTGAGTTGGGTTTTTCCTTTTTAAATACTTTCCTTAGATTAAGATTTTTCGTTTAAGGAAATATAAGATTATCGAGGGCGGCTAAGTGCTTTCTGCTTGGATATCATATTGCAGACTTTACAGTTGCGGAGTTAGGGCATGATGACGAATTTTACGGTCAAGAAGAGACGCATCGTCGTCAAAAGCGTCCTCTGCTTCCACTTCCACAGGAGGAAGATGATGAACGATATTTGGATGTGGATGCTCTTCAAAGAATCATCCGGGCACGGTATGCCCGTTCCAGCCATACAGACTACTATGACAACAACGAGGAGGAGGAGTGGACAAAGTGCACCAGCGAGCACTTCTTCCTTCAGTTACAGACCCCAAGCTTTGGTTGGTGAAATGCGAGGCATGGTAGTTATGTTAGAGTTGTTTTTACACTTTATTTTCACTATTTCATCACCGTATTCATTCTTTGTTGAATGGATGGCAGGTTGGTCGCGCAAGAGAGGTTGCTTTCTGCCTATTGCAGATGTACATTGATAGAGGACGTGAATCTAAAATCACGTCTGCTATTGCACTGGATCACCTTAAGAATTACATGTATGTGGAAGCTGATAAGGAGGTGCACGTAAGGGTGGTAGGCTTGTTAGGATTAGGATTTCACTTTGTAATATAAGCTTTTTCCTGAACTAGTTTTTTTGAGTTTCCCTCACAATTTGTTCTGCGGTTCTTGCCACAGGCTTGCAAGTGTTTGCGCAGCGTGTTCTCTCAGAAGATCTCGCTCATCCCTATAAAAGAAATGATTGATGTACTTGTTGGATAATGTTGGATTTTCTCCGATAATTTTGGTAACAATCAGATGGTGGTCTATGATCCCATTCTATTAGGAACATGGATAATGCTTTTCCAACGTTTGGGAGCGGTTAATTACATTCCAATAACTAACTCATTGATGGACTTAGTCAATCTATATATCATCTTCGGAGGTCCCTAAACCTACTCTCGTTTTTTTAAAAATTACATCATCAATATTGAGGGAAAATGGTTTAGAAGCACCAAACCAAAATTAGAAACTAACCATTGTTGCTATTGTTTGCAATGGCTAGAGGTATGTAATTTGTTCCTTTTTGCTTCCACTTTAATTTTTATTGTGTACATATGGTTATTGAACATTGAGATAAATTTGTGAATAACATTTGGTATCAGAGCTTTAAGATTGCCTCCGCCTTGCTCCGTTTCTAGTTGGTTTAATTTTCTAGTATGCATAAATGATTTCTATCTGTTCTGTCTATATGCGCTATATCACTTCTTTTAGGAATATAGTGAAATAGTCAGGTTCAAAGTGGGTCATGAGGTTAAAGACAATGTGAAAATATATGTGTATGTATACATATTAAAAAAAAGGATCTGAAATGGGTCAATTGACCCTGCAAGAGGTAGAAGACGATACATATGCTTGCTTGTTGGTGTGCGTATGTTTTAAGTTTACATGTCAGGGGTGCATTAACCTTCAGTGAAATGTTGATTTAAATTAAATTATTTTAATTATTTAATAAATAGTAGCCTTTTGGAAAAGTTAGGATCTTCTTGTTTCCATGTGCATTATGAAACCTCAAATTTATGTAAGAGTGTGTGTGTTTTAAGTAACATCCCAGGGCCGTTTCGATGATATGTGGGATTCAAATAAGATTATTTTATTTGTTTAATAATAATGAGTGAATGTAATCTATAGGGCCTTCTTGTTGGTTGGGTGCAAGGACATAATGTACACATATATACATTCCACGGTGGATTAAAATATGATGGTTATGTGTTAGGTTAGTCTTGAATCCACGATCTTAAATTTTTCCATTACCTTTTATCCACCAAGCTGATGTTGATTTAATGTGTCTAAATTGTTTATTATCATTTATGGTTATAACATTTAGTAAATAATTTAACACATTGAAATTAGTTTGTATTGCTTATTAAAGTAAATAAATTCTTATTGGCTCTCTATGAATTTAATGTTAGATGCTTGTATTATTTATTTGTTTATGTGTATAATTTGTGGTTATCAATTGTACATGAAATGTTGATTAAATGATATAAGTATGTTGGAATTGAGTTCATATGATATTGCTTATGGTTTATGCAATAGTTAAGCTTAAGAATTTAGTTAATATTTAAGTGATCTATATAATTAGAGAGTAGCCACAACATCTTTAATTAATTAAAATTGTATATTAAGGATGATTTAAGATCACATATGGAAAATAAACATTAGCTGTGATTAATTATATGTAATATAATAGATCTTATCCTACAGGAACTTTTATTATATTGCGTATGATTGATTATGATAAAATATCAAATTATATTTTCTAATTTACCCACGGGGATTAGGAAAAAGGAACATGATTTGATAGTTTTATTATAAGACTTAAGATGAATTTAATTGAATTAGAACTTTAGCCCACAAGCAAGTTTTATTTTACTAGATTCAAATTTCAGCATGATTTTACATTGGTAAAAACATGTTCTATGTTAATTAGTCTCAAAATTTTGTAACGTAGGCATTTCAACATGTCAATTACTTTGATATGCGATGTGATGTTCCTGAACTTAAAGGGGATAACTATAAAGTTTGAAAGGAGAGAAATCTCCTTCATTTGGGATGGATGGGCATTGATTATGCCATAAGGAAAGAGGAGCCCCCTGCAATAACTGAAACTAGCACTCTAGATGCAATAAGTTTTTATGAAAAATGGGAGCGATCTAATCGCTTGTCAGTTATGCTCATAAAGACCAAAATTTTTGCTGGTATAAGGGGCTCCGTCGAGCAATATCAAAAGATCTAAGATTTGTTGAAGGCCATTGATGAGGAATTTGCCACTTCAGACAAGGCAATGGCCAGTACCTTAATTATGAGCTTTCAACTCTGAGGCTCACCGGAATTAAGGGTGTGTGTGATCATATCATGCCCATGAGGGACATTGCGGCCCAACGAAAAGCCTTGGAAGTTGAGTTTTTAGAACCTTTCCAAGTTCACTACATTCTTTGCACTTTATCTTAGTAGTATGTCTTATTTAAGATATCTTACAACACACATAAGGATAAATGGTCAATCAATGAGTTGTTGACCATGTGTGTTCAAGAAGAGTTCGACTACTTATGGAGGAAAAGGAAAAGAAAAGGGTGAACTTAACTACTCATGGAAAGAGCAAGAAGAAGGATCAAGCTAAAGACAAAAGGAAAAGGAAAAGGAAAATCCCTCCTGTAAAGGACATAAAGAAGGAGTATGTGCTTCTTCTGTTAAAAGAAAGGACACATGAAGAAACAATGCTCTAAGTTCATGTAGTGGCTTGATAAGAAAGGTACTTAACTTTCATTTGTTTGTTATGAATCCTATATGATTGGTGTTAATCATAACACATGGTGGGTTGATTCTGGTTCTATAATCCATGTGACCAATTGATTTAGTAGACCTCCAAAAGCCAGTGGGAAGTGAGCGTCACATCTATTCAGGCAGTAAGATGTCCTCACATGTGGAAGTTGTTGGGACGTGCAGCTTAGTTTTGAGTAGTGGTTACATTTTATATTTGAAAAAGACATTTTATGTTCTTGGTTATCCTAGGAATTTAATTTCAGTTTTCAGACTTGTATCAGATGGTTATTCTTTTAACTTTTCGGACTCTGGATTTAATTTATATTATAAATTTGATGTTATTGGATATGGTACCTTGTTTGATGGTCTTTTTCTTCTTAATTTACAAAATGATGATAACCATACTATTATCCATGTTCATGGAATGGTTGGCACTAAACGATGTGTTGTGAATGAAGAATCCTTTATGTTGTGGCATTGGAGATTATGACATATCTCTATTAATAGAATTAAGAGGTTGGTGAATGATGGGGTACTTAGTACTTTAGATTTCACTAATTTTGAGACTTGTATAAGTTATATTAAGGGAAAACAGACTAACAAGTCAAAGAAAGGTGCCAAGAAGAGTTTTGAATTATTGGAAATCATACATACAGACATTTGTAGTACAGACATGGATGTGTATTGTGATAAATACGTTGCCTCTTTCATAGATGATTACTCACGATATATGCATCTCTACTTGCTTAACAACAAGAATGAAGTACTAGATGCTTTTAAGATATTTAAAGCTGAAGTAGAGAAACAATGTGGAAAACAAATTAAAATCGTGAGATCCGATAGAGGCAGAGAGTATTATGATAGATACATAGAGAGTGGACAAGCAACTGGTCCATTTACAAGGTTTCTTCAAGAGAATGGGATTGTTGCTTAATACAGTTTATCAGATTCTCCAGATCAAAATGGAGTAGCTAAAAGGAGAAACTAAACATTATTGGACATGGTACAGAGCATGCTTACAAGGTCCAAGCTACCTAACTCATTGTGGATTGAAGCTCTTAAAATGGAAGCGAATATATTGAACCGAGTTCCAACCAAGGCTGTTGAAAAGATGGCATTTGAGTTATTCAAAGGGTGGAAACTAAGTTTGCGACATGTATGCATTTGGGGATGTCCGTCTGAAGTGAGAGTCTATAATCCACAAGAAAAGAAGTTGGACCCAAGGACCCAACCATCAATTGCCATTTTGAGTTAATTTTTACCCTCTTTGGCCAATCGAGATTTTCTAGGGGCATATATATATGTCGGGTGCCAAATTATATTTGATATTGGAGATCAATCACATGAACAACAATAAAGATGATAATGGAAAGGAGCATATATTGTATTTCATGTATTAAAAAATGTTGTACAGTACATGAAGGACGTATGGTCCTTTTATACATTGCAATAACGGTTGAAGAAAACCAAAAAAAAATAAATAAATAAATAAAGTAAGTTCAAGTGGTTACTTGAATTGTCCAGAAGAAACAAAATTGTTCCAGGCGGTGAAGAAGTTGCTGGAGAAGCTCAAACATGTTTAACTATTCAAATTGTAAAGCAAATAGACACTAATACAATCGATAAAGGACAACTCATATCCTTAATCAAAGTAAATCTTCCACCGCATAGTTAGAGAGCTTTAGGCCGACATTTTTGCTTCAAAATGAAGCAATGCAACCACCATTAAACAAATAAAATAAAATTGTAAATTATATTCTTAACATCCCCTCTTAATTTGTAATGTTAAAACTTCTTCTAAATGCTCAAATTTTTCTGCTAGTGCGGCTTTTGTAAATATGTCTCCGAGTTGCTCCTTTGTATTGATAAATTCAAGTTGGATATCTTTTTCTTGTACCAAATTCCTAATATAGTGGTGTCGCAATTCGATATGCTTGTCCTTTCATGAAATATTAGATTCTTTGTCATAGCAATAGTTGACATATTATCACAATAGAGAATTGTGGGGGCTTCTTGGGCTTGATTTATATCTACTAAAATTCTTCTTATCCATACTGCTTCACATGCTGCATCTATAGCTGTTATATATTCTGCTTCAGATGATGATAATGATATTGTTTTTTTTTCTTTGATGACCAAGATATAATATTTGATCCTAAAGAAAATAGATATCCATATGTGCTTTTTCGATCATCAATTGATCTAATCCAATCACTATTTGTATATCCAATAAGGTTGAATTCCACATATACCTCCTTTTGCAATTCTCCATTTAAAAATATGATTTAACATCCAGTTGATATATTGGTAATTTCAATTGAGTTGTTAAAGCAAGCACAATTCTAATAGTCTCTATGCGAGCAACTGGTGCAAAAGTTTTATTGAAATCAACTCCTGGTTGTTGAGAATATCCTTTTGCAACAAGATGAGCTTTGTGCTTTTGGATTGAACCATCTTCTCTATATTTGGTTTTGTAAACCCATTTTAATCCAATAACCTCCTTATCTTTCGGAAGATCAACAAGCTCCCAAGTATTATTCTTTTCAATGGTTGCTATCTCATCATGCATGACTTTAATCCAAATTTCTTCTTTTGTTGCTTCCTCATATTTTTTTGGTTCATAAGAGAGAATGCAAATTCACATGATTCATAAGTATCACGTAAGGAATGTATCTTCCTTATTGGATTTTCTGATTCTAGATAAAATTCTTGTGTGCCTTGTGGTGCTGATGTGCTAAAAGTATCAGAATCTAAATTGGATTAAGGATTTGGTTGCATAACATTAGATCATGGAGGCAAAATTCTTTCCGTAATAGGATATTTTTCTTTCCAATCCCATGATCCATCTTCATCAAATATGACATCTCTCGATATAATCAACTCATTTTTATTTGGATTGAAAAGACGATAACCTTTAGATTCATCACTGTAACCAATGAAAATATACTTTTCTCCTTTTTCATCAAATTTTTCTCTCTTTTGTGATGGAATGAGAGAATATGCTAAACATAAAAAAAATCTTCAAATGATCAACTTGTGGTCTTTTATTATACCAAGCTTGGTAAGAAGTCTTATTGAGAACAGCTTTTGTAGGTGATCTATTCAATATGTAGATTGCAGTAATTACTGCTTCAGCCCAATAACTATTTGGAAGTCATTTATGTGTTAGCATACTTCCAGCCATCTCCACAATCGTCCGGTTTTTCCTTTTTGCAACACCATTTTGCTGAGGAGTATGTCGTACAGTTAGTTGCCTTTTAATTCCAACATCTTTGCAATAATTTTGGAATTCATGTGATGTATATTCACCTCCATGATCTATTCTCAAAATTTTCAACTTGTATTCACTTTGCCTTTCTACCATAGCTTTAAATTTAAGGAAAATGGAAAATGCTTCTAACTTTTGCTTCAGGAAATATATCCACATCATTCTTGTATAATCATCAACAAACAAAATAAAATACCTATTACCATTCAAGGATGGTGTTCTTGTTGGTCCAAATATACCATAATGAACCAACTCCAATGGAGCTTTAGCTCTACATGATGTTTTTGAGAATGGCAACCAATGCATTTTACCATATATGCAACCTTCACATACTTTCTCAGAAGTTGAAATATTTGGCAACCCAATAACCATATTTTTCTTCTTTAACAAATGAAGTCCCTTAAAATTTAGATGGCCATATCTAAAATGCCATAAGTGTGATTCATCATTTTTCACACTTTGCAAATCATATTCTTCATCAAGAGGTATAGATAATGGAAGAATTTTATTCATGCTTATCCTTACTTTTGCAACAATACAATTCTTCTTCTCATCAGTAATAGTGCACTCACCATTATCAAAATTTACCACATAACCTCTTTGCAATAATTGGCCAACACTTAATAAATTTTGAGTTAATTGAGAGACATAATGAACATCATAGATAAGTTTGGAATTACCTCCTTTAGTGTCTACAGCAATAGCTCCTTTTCCCATGATTTCATGAGTCTTACCATCTCCAAGCTTTACTTTAGATTTGAATTTATCATCAAATTCAACAAACAAGTCCTTATTCCCAGTCATGTGATTACTGCATCCTCTATCAACATACCATTTATTCTCAAATGATTGTACGACATTCATGTAAGAATAAAATACCTGTTTATCTTGACTCTCCTAAGAGAAATTTGCACTTTTGTCATCCTCTCGACCTTTGAAATAACAATCCCTTTTAGAATGATTGGGATTTTTGCATCTTTTGCATTTGAACCAATAATCCTTGGAATCATGTCCATATTTCTTGCATATTCTGCATTGGGATAAATTGCTCCTCATCTTAGATTCTCTTCCTCTTCCACGACCTCGGGAATATTGATATCTACCATGTCCATGTGTAGAGTTGCAGGAGTTTCCACAATTATTTTCATATTTATCTTGCTAACTTTTTTGTTGCATGTTGATATTAACCTTTGAATAAAAAGCTTGTTCTAAAATTTGCGTAGTAAATCTACTCAAATGCTTTTCATGGGCTTCTAATGATCTCATAAGTTCATCTAAAGATAATTGTGATAAAATCTTTGGATTCTTCAATAACAACAATAATATGCTCAAATTTAACTAGCAAACTGCTCAAGACTTTTTCTACAATTCTTTTATCTGGAATTGTATCTCCATAGCCTCTAATTTGGTTGATAATAACTGTAATGCTTGAGAAAAATTCTTGCACCTCTTCATTATCTTTCATGAACAAATTATCAGACTTTCTCCATAGGTTCTGGAGTTTGATAGAGATAACTTTATCAAGACCTCCATATTGCTTTCTTAAAATCTCTTAGCATCATGTGATGTGGTTGCACCCATAATTCGTGGTAATATTGATTGACTAATCCCTTGTTGTATGAAAGGCAATGTTTTGGCATCTTACATAGCATTTTCTTTATGCTCTTTTTGTTGAGATACTGTCCAAGTTGCTTTTACCTCTGGACTAGCAATAGTAGTATCATAAGCTTCCTTAATGATATCCCACAAATCTTATGAGATAAATAATGTTTTCATTATAGTACTCCATATATCATATTTTTCACCAATAAATAAGGGAATATCTTGTTGGGAAAAATTGAATGTGGCACTATTGCTTGTTGATGCCATTGCAAAGGTTTGTGTGTATACTGTTTAAATGTTTGGGTATATGTATGAAAAAGGGGTTTGGTTCTGATACCAAAAATATGTTGGGTGCCAAATTATATTTGATATTGGGGATCAATCACATGAACAAAAATAAAGATGATAATGGAAAGGAGAATATATTGTATTTCATGTATTCAAAAATGTTGTATAGAAAATGAAGGACGTATGGTCCTTTTATACATTGCAATGACGATTGAAGAAAACAAAAAAATAAATAAAAATAAATAAAGCAAGTTCAAGTGGTTACATAAATTGTCCAGAAGAAACAAAATTGTTCCGGGCGGTGAAGAAGTTGCTGGAGAAGCTCAAACATGTTTGACTAGTCAAATTGTACAGCAAATGGACACTAATACAATTGATAAAGGACAGCTCATATTCTTAATCAAAGTAAATCTTCCACCACATAGCTAGAGAGCTCTAGGCCAACATTTTTGCTTCAAAATGAAGCAATGCAACCGCCATTAAACAGATAAAATAAAATTATAAATTATAGTTTTAACAATATATTCCAAATTGTAGTGACGCGAAGACATATACCATATGTAATGTGTATTGTTTTTAATGAAAGACAAGTTGCTTTTTTTTTTGCACTAGCAGTGTGTTGTCTTAAAGCAAGAATATGCAGATTTTGACCATTTTAGAAGTTTTATTATCACATTTGATGGTGGTATTGAAAGCTAGTTCAGAATATAGTTGTGACGTTACGTTTGGTATATAAGAATGATTTAGAATGGAATGAGTTTAGGAATAATAAATCTATCTTATGTTTGAAAGATTACATGGAATGAAATTGCTACAAATGTAATTGTTGGGAATGTTCTTAGTAAAAATGAAAAAAATATGAATACATGATATGATGAAAAAGTAATTATACTCATATAATTAATAAGAGAGGAATTGAATCTCGATTTTTGCTTTCTTAAGGGTGGAATCGAATTTCTTTTAAAATCGGTATCATCGATTTTAAGGAATCACGATTTCGACTTCTAAAAATGTTTCCAAACACTAAAAAAGAGAAGTGCGTACCAAATGTCTGATGAGTGGTTTACGATTTATTTTCTGGCTTTGGACAATACGCAAAACTGTAGAAAATGTGATAAAAGGCATATTCTGGCATTGGATTAACGGCATATTTGAGATAGCAGTAAAATTTTCTAGGTTAATCATCACTGCCTTCCGATTATAGCTTTATGAGAACGGGAAGGTTTGATGGTTGTCCTACAACTCTTCGCACCGGCAATAGGCCACGAAAAGTCCTAGGTTTCTTGAAATTGAAATTAGCGTCTTAAACCTTTTTAAATATATATTCATGAGTTGGAGTTTGCTGTCTTCAATTTCCTGTTTTTCATTGTATTCCTACCAATAAATATCTAACACATGTTAAATAAATTAAAAAAATATAAAAATTTCTAAAATATAGGAAACACTTCTTGACACGTGTCAATTATTGATTTGCAGGGACACAATGATAATAGTAAGGTCGGGACTGCAAACTTTTTTCTTTTATCCATATCCTAAAAGTTGAGACAATGTTTGACTAAACGTTTGAAAACACTTCGATAATGTCTCATAGGATTAGCACTGATTAACAAAACATGTTTATGGAACTAAGTATATCTTAAGAGATGAAAAGGTTTCGGATTCTATAAACAAAACTTAAAAATAAATAAATAAATAAATAAGTTGTTGAATACTGATAAACCTTGCTAAAGGCTCTCAAGCTTTACTATTACAATGCAGGGAGTTGCACAATGGCCAAGACTCCACCTTTTGTGGAGCATTCCAATGTTTATACCCGGCCCGTCATTTTTCCACGACCAAATTACAACAACAGAAGTTACAATACTATTGTCAATCAACTTTCTAGCTAAAAGCAATCTACATAATATAAACCTCTCCATACATATAACACCAACGGCTGTCTTCTCAAGCAAACCTAGCCATAAACTTCTTAAATCAACATTTTTAGCTTTAGCCTGCCACCTGCATCAAATTTAGAGTCTCGGGATTAGAAAAACAATTCCGCAAAGCGAGACATTCTTTGAACTGCCCACATATGACATATCTAACTGTCTAAACCATCTAAACTGGAAGAAGTTTCATAACATGAAGATAGCATTCACTTTTCCTAGTAGATCCTAATAATGGAACTTTCTCTTCCTTTTTTTCTTTTTATTTTTGTTATTATTTTGTTATTTTTGAATACTGGGGCAAAAACATCTAATAGACACAATTTTTGTATCTGCATCATAAGAATGTAATATTATGTATGTGATTTATCTATATTTTATTTTCAATTCAATTTACTTTTCAATTTGAAGCACACCGAATATTTCGATTTTAGAAACTTTCAAACTGATAGTTTTGATATATTTTCATATAGTTTGGATTGGTTTTTCAGTTCATGGGGCTTATAAAGAATGTAATATTATGTAAGTGGTTTATCTATATTTTATTTTCAATTCAATTTACTTTTTCAATTTGAAACACACAGGATATTTCGATTTTAGAAAATTTCAAACCGATACTTTTTATGTAATTTCATATAGGTTGGATTGGTTTTCAATTCATAGTGGCTTATAAGGAATGCAATTGTATCACATCTGAAGCACTGTTCTATTATCAATATATGTCGACGAAAACATTATTAACTAATAACAAAATTAACATGTGTTCTCTCTTAAACCTTAAAGTCAATGCAAGCCAAAATCATTACGACTGGAAAAACCTAAAAAAATTTCCATAACCTAAAAAAGGAAAGTTATAAATTTTTCCTCTAATTAGGTTGCTTTGAGTTGATTACATAGCGGCTGCATTTGATGGAAGAATGGGAGACAAACTTGGGATTTCCAGAAGATAGGCTTATCGGCAAACAGAGGGAACGAAGAGGAAAAAAATAATCATAATAATTTAAGACACTAAATTTCATGTTAATAAAATCAATTATTATCATAATTAGTAACAACGATGACACATAACATAACAATGAAAGATTCAGAAAAGATGCTATAAATAGAAGTAGCAATTTTCAATATAATGGCTGAGTTAATGTAATGGACAATTATAGCCCATGAAATAATAAAAAAGCAACTATTCTAATTTTACTAGAAGAAAAATACACAAAAGAAAACGGAAACTTTAACAAATACAAAAGATACCAAAACCACATTGCTTGCGCTTAACAAATATACCATACCAGAAGATGCTGCTGCCATGATGCTCGTTCTAATAACACAAATTGAAACAGAAAATGTTACAATAAACTTATTACATATTTTACTTTATTCTATCTCTTAATTCCTTGAATTATTGAGTATGATGATACTTCAGGCCTCTTCCTACCTAAAGAGATAAATATATATAAATATGCGTATGCTTTTGAACTCTTTACACATGAATCTGTCTAAAAGTATTTACTTAGTTAAATTGCATATTATTTGAAAGCAGTAGAAACCACACATAAGAGGGAAAAAAAAAACGATGACAAATAAAACAAAATGTTGATAAGAGATTTTCAAGTATGATACATTAGAATAGAATCCTAGGCTAGTAGGTTCCTAGACCCATTAACAACCCGTTGGGAGGCCCAATCCATGAAGGCCATGGGCCTATACAAAGCCCTAGACCTCACGACCAAGTTCTATGGAGATTTTGGCTCTCTCATGCAACCAAGATCCTCGACCTCGATCGCAACTCTTCCGATAGAGGGCCATGGCGACAAGATCAAGTTAGTCACGAACCTAACCTCAGGGGGACTATGGCGACCTGACTTCTATATCTCTTTAGTAATTCGCACTAATGCGGCTGCCCTTTTGTACCTAACATATCCATACCCCACTTTTGGTATGTTTGCATTTTACACCAGGAACATTTGTGCTTTGCGGAGCAGGTCAACTAACAATTTTGAGGAATTTGCCATGTGGAGTAACAATATCTTGTGGTCTCCTAAATTTTGTTATGGTCACCTCATACAAAAGGCCTTCATATAAAAGGTATGGAATCATTTTCATAGAAGTTAGTGCTACCTTAATTATTTTCTCCTTCTTAGCACTTCTAGAAACTCATAGTTGACTCAAGCATCGGAGTGGCCACGTTGGACTACCATTCAATACACCACTAACCAAGTTTCTATTTTGCAGGCCTATAGTGTTTTTGCACCCCAATTCTATTAGCATTCGACACTTGCAGTACAAAAGTATTAACACAATAATGTAAAATAAAATAATAATAATAATAATAATAATAATAATAATAATAATAATAAAACACAGTAAATAGAAGTAGCTGTTTTTCAATATAAAGATACATGGTAATATTATGGCATAAATGCAAATTAATACAATCATATTTATGAATCTTTATATTGAAAATAAAAACACTAAAATTCCGTTGTTTGCGCTTAAAATATATATGTTCATATATAACACACATATACATTAGCGGGCTCTAAATCCGAGCTGAGTATGCAAATCCTAAATCTTTGATTGTAAACATTTGGTCGTAGAAAAATCTATTGAGATTTTGGGTTCAATACTGTAAAATAGCAAAGTGTTATTATTTTTTATTTTAGATTGCAATGCAAATTTCCAAAAGTAAAAAGATAATTAAAGAGGAGTAGTTATTGTTTAGAAAAGATAAGTTACAAGCATAAGAAGTAAGTAGTTTTTGTTTTAAAAAATAAATTACAATAAGTAAATGAATGAAAATATAACGACTAAAGACACTAAATAGAGTCTTTTTTACTTTAATAATATAAATTCAAACATAATATCAAAAATATTTTTCTATTTAAGGGCATGAAAAAGGGATGCAATATCTATTTTTTTTTCATTTTTATGTGTTTAAATAAATAGCTAGAAGAATTAAAATTGTAAATAAAACTATTTATGCGCATGGAGAGATACATGTGTAATAAAAACTGTCCACATAGTAAGTAAAAATAACACTGTAAAAAAAACTGCGAGACAGAGAAATTTTGGAGAGGAACATTGAGTTGAATAATAGGTTTTTGCTTAATATGGTAAATTAATAATAGAGATGGTAGTTGAAATCATCTCATGTTTGCTTCTTTGTTTCTTCTTTTTTTTTTTTTTTTGGGCCAATCATCACATGTTTGTTATAGGTGTAAAAAATTCATAATTGTTTATGCTTGATTTGGTTCTTCAGTGCTTCTATTTTAACTCTTTTTTGATAAATAGATGCATTCTACTCATGGAAACAACTCAAAGGTTATTTCTATCATTTCATTTTTCATTATATTATTTATTATATTATTTATTAAATCTACACAACGGAACCAAACTATTAAAGAATGCCTCAATTTATTAGGTTGATATATCCCATTCATCCCATATAACTTGCCAAAAGTTATAAATAGATCTAAATATGGACATCATTAGATTAGGATCAATGAATTTGATTCAATAAGACCAAGTTTCATCCATAGAGAGGAAGTATTGAGTACCAACAACATAAATTTTGCCTTAGTAGTGAGATCAAATGACTTTTAATAAAAAAAAGAATAAGTAAACAAATAAAAATATAATTATACTAATAATCCCCAAGACAAAGTATTAATAAACCAAAGAGGTGCGATTAATCATGGTTATTTTAGGCAATCAATCAATATTCTCATCATATAAGACCAAATAGTTGACTTTTGATTAGGTTCATTAGTGCACACTTTCCTTTTGAATTGTGAAAATCATACTTATAACATTAGCTTCCTTTTTAAATTAAATTGGGTCTATTAGTCATATAAAAGAATGTCTCTCACGAATCCATCTATTCTTGTTAATAACAATTATCCAAGTTATGTCTATGTTAGAAATAAATAACTACTATGAACCTCATAAAAAAAGTGAATTTCTAAATCTAATTGCAATTGTCAATAGTTCATTCTTAACTACTAGCCCACCAGTTGAACCTATCCTACTAATATGTGACCCAACCTCATTACCAACCTCAATGAATCGCTCATTTGCCTTTACCTTACTTATTACTTGGCACGAATGGCTCAGTTGGCCTTAGTTTGCACACAATAGAGATGTGGTCTCTCATTATACTATCATGACAATTAGGTTAGTCCCCTATAAATACTCATCGGCTCTATAGATTTAAGTCGCACTTAGTTATTCTCCTTCACTTAAACTACGAGTTGATTATGGTAAACATTGACTTAAGCATCGAAGTAATCACGCTGGCTTCACACTTGACATGTTACTAACCTGTTTCCTGTTTTGCAAACCCGTTAACCAACCATGATCCAAGCCCAATTTCGAAAAGTCCAATCTCTACTAAATTGAAGTAAGTGATATTTGACATCGTCTGTGGGAAACCTTACCTTCTAGAGGAAGCTTTCCTACATTCAATCCCTTGAAAATAAAAAAATAATACCTTATGAGAGCTAAAGAGATGATACTCTATCTGTTTTACCCTATACTAAAAACAAGAAACCATCCCAGGGTGATTGCCTTAAAGATGGCCTAAACTCGATTTTAAAATCACCTAGCTCATAGAGGTTAGACGGCTCTCAAGGCGGCTTCAGTGTTTTCCCAGCTTGCGAAGGATCCTCAAAAAAGAATCATTTAATTCGCTTGGAAGATATGCTCCATTAAGTGGTGGAATAGAACGTTGAGATCATCAAATGCAATACGGATGTTAAAAAATGCCTCAAGGAGTTGGAGGTGGGAGTGCAGAATTCTCAACTATGACATTGCAGTGACAAGACTTCGCCGCACTAGGCTGACCCATGCCACCCCACAAGGTAGCTAATACCCCCACTAACTTGGCTGGATCACAAATACTTATTTCCTATGGTATAAAAAATCCCTCTATCATGCCAGCGTATGAAAGACCTAGGCCAAGAATCCCTCATTGGTGGAGCTCCCCATGTATTGAGAAAAGCAATTCGAGGATATGACTCCAAAAGAGATGGAAAAAGAGATTAAGAGGATGTTAAAGATCAACGAAAGCAAAAAGAGCATCATGATACGTAAAATGATTCAAATGGAAATTAAAATGCCCTTAGCTTAGTCAATCATAGACAGGCCATGGCTACTGGGTATGAAGCTGCTAACATTCAAGCTCTACAATAGGACAACTTACTTAACAGAACAGCTCAGCAGATACAAAGACAAGATGTTGGTATTTAGATTCAATGATGCTATTTTCTATAAAGTGTTCCCTAGAATATTGGAAATAGCTGCCAATAGTTGGTTCCATCAACTAGCCAACAGCTCCATTACATCCTTCGAGCTCTTGTAGCCACATTTAAGACTCAATTTATAGTGAGCAGGCCTCCGAAGAAGTACATGTCCTCCCTACTCTTGATAAACTAGAAGGAATATCCTTGAGAGATTATATTATCCAATTCAATTAGGCTATTACAAAAGTAGACGGTCATGACCTTTGCCTTGTATTTCAAGCAACTATCCATGGGTCTAACGAAACGATAGTCTTTTCTGCTCTCTCGCCAATAACAAGCTAAAAACCTTAAAAGAATTCCAAGAGTAGGTTGGCAAATATGTATGCTAGGAAGATTTCGTTGCCGCCCGAAACAAAATGGAGAAATCCTGAAAGGAACAACTTTAGGACTAGAAGCCTAAGGGATTGGTCAAAGATTGCATTCCCCTTACTACTAGAGTGTTGAGATATATTTTTCTCAATTTATATTGGATAAAACTTGATTAACTTGTTATTAATTTTATAGAAATTATGAGGAATTGGTACTTAATTAAGTTAATGTTATATTTCAGGTTTTTAAAGTGAATGGAAAGATTAAGAGGAATTAAGTACGGGAGATATACATCAGAGGAGTCATGGCTGCCAGCCAACACATAATGGCCACCGGCCATGAAGCTTCTGCACACTCTCCTCACGTGATGGCCGACGGCCAACATCAAAGCTGCCAGCCGTGACTACGTGAGGAAAACGCCCAGACTACGCAAGGCCGGCAGCCATTCCAAGATGGCTGGTAGCCATCATTGTCCTGTTCGTTGAACACATTCATGGCCGGCACTGGGAGAATCATGGCCGCCGGCCATCACGCGTGCACCACTTGTTTCGTGATTAATGGCTGCCAGCATTGTTGCGATATGTCTCCAGCCATCTTTTATACGAAAAATACTCTTTATATCTGATGTTTATCTCATATATATAAAGAAGTAGGAGAGAGAAAGGGGATTATTCATTATTCATTATTGATTGTTCTTGTTCTTTTTACTCTCAAGAAACCCTAGCTTTGTTTTCTTTGGATCATGAGTGGCTAAACTCCAAATCTAGCCAAAGGATTACTACATATTCAATTCAAGATGGATTGTGAGATCAAAACGGTTCTATTATATTGTTCTTAAATTGAGTATTCATATTTCATTTGCCTTATATGTTATTATTGTATGTTTATTGATTGCAACTTTGGATCCGGTTGTATGATTAATAAACAATAATCAATCAATTAGGAAATCATATCCGTAATTGTATGATCTTCTAATATATGTGATGAAACAACACGATTAATTATAACCAGATGATTGATTTGTGTGATGAAATATAATCTAGTTTAAATGATTCATGCTTTTGGATTATTGATTAGGATTGGTAATCTTTCTATTTCATAAAGCAATTGATAGATTAAATTCTAAGAGCGTATTTACGGTTGTCTAATCAATTAGGGAAATAATCAAAGATCTTATCTTGATTATCGAATCATTAAGGAAAGATAGATTTTCAGAGCGTGTTGAAAGTCATAACCAATCTATTCAATAAAAGAACAATAATCTTTGAGTCAATGATCAATCCCAAGAATTGAATTGTGGTAAGACTTTGGTTGGATATTTTCCTAATATAGAATTTTCGTATTTAAATATAGAATTTATTTAATTGTTTAATTTCAAACCCCCACCCCCCCCCACCCCCACCCCCCAAATTTTTCTTCTCTTTTCTCAATCTTGATAGAAATAGATTTTTACTGGTTCCCTGTGGAGACGATCCTGCTCACTACTATTTACAAAATTTTAAGAGTAGGTTATTTAATTTTGTTGGATTCGACACCCACCATAGAGATAAGGACAGACCAGTCTCTCAAGGAAGAAGGCCCCAAGTGAAGCAAAGCTACTTCAAGTTTAGCTTCCTTCCTGTTAACAAACCACAAGAGGACATCTTCTTGGAAATCAAGAACTTAGACATCTTACCCAAACCATCCAAGATGTGCAGCAACCGGGTAGGAGAGATACGAGAAAGTATTGTGACTACCATCAAGACTTGAGACACAACACTAATGATTGTTACCAATTGAAAATGGCCCTGCAAGAAGCCTTGAAGAAAGGCTTTCGACAATAATACATGGTTGACCCAAGCAATGTGTTCAAGAGACCGAATAAATGAAGAAGAAATTATCACCAGCAGTATTCTAACAACCGATTGGACTAGCAGACAAATGATGTCGCTCATGGAGTAGTTAACACTATAGTTAGGGGATTGCATCTAACCATTCTCTCCTAGTTCTCTAGAAATGACAAAGGGAAGGAAGTCATGCTCCCAGTGAAGAGAGAAAAACTCAACACAACCTTCAAATTCATTGACGTTGACTTAAATGACATCCAAATACCACACCAAGATGCCCTTGTCATGAAAGCTTGAGTAGCGGGCTTTACTATGATGAAAGTTCTAGTTGATACTAGGAGTAGTGTGGACATCATTTTTGGCTATGTTTTTGACAAACTCCTCAATGACAACATCTAGAAGAAGTTAAAGCCATATAAGCATGAAATCTTCAAATTCAACAATCAGCCAGTCATAGTTAGGGGAATCGTCACCTTACTAATGAGGTTAGGTGCGGCATAAAGCCTATAATGAAGTAGAATTTTTGGTGGTAGATTGATGGTCACCTTATAACATGATATTAGGATAGCTAGCCCTCTTTCTCTTCCGAATGATCCTTCTCTAATGTATCTTCAAGAAAAATTCCTTACCCTAAGTGGGGTCAGTATATGAAGAGGAGACCAAGATTTGTCTCGAAAACTATATGTTCTTACAGTAGCAAGAGATGAAGTATGCCAAATAGACTCATTCCTAACAAACCCAAACATAAAAATGCTAATTGAGGTGAGGAACTTGAAGAATTGACTAAATTGATAGAAGAGGTCTTGCTTGGCAAAGATACATACCTCCTCCCCCCCCCTCCCCAAACACACACACACACACACACACATACAAACCATGGTGACTAAAATTGGCGTCGCATTACTAGTTACCATATGAATTCAAGGCAGAATTGATCCAATTTCTATATTACAACCACATATTTATGTGGGTGCCTGTCAACATGCCCGACATAGACTTAGGGATCATTACCCATAAGCTCAGCATTGATTTGAAGAATAAACCCAGTATGATAGAAGTGCCATGATTTTGTGGCTATTCAACAAGCTACCATAGAAGAAGAGATCTAAAAACTACCCAAGGCAAGGTTCATCGAAGAAGAAAAATACCCTATAAGGCTTGCCAATGTCGTAATGGTGAAAAAGACAAGTGGAAAGTGGAGAATATGTGTTGATTACGCCAACCTCATCAAAGCTTATCAGAAAGATTGATTCTTCCCCCTCCCTGATAGACCAATTGATTGACACCACATCCAAGCACGCCTTGATAAGCTTCATGGATGCTTTCTTGAGGTACAACCAAATAATGATGGAGCTAAAAGACCAGGTGCATACGTCATTTATTATTGGCTTTAGCATGTATTGTTATAGGGTCATGTCGTTTGGCTTAAAGAGCGTCAAAGCTACCTATCAGAGACTAATTACCATAATCTTTAAATAATAGATTGGCCAGAACATGGAAATATATGTGTACAATATGATCGTGAAAAGCCTAAATCCGAGGATCATCTCAAAAACCTCTAAGAGACCTTTGATAGGTTGAGGCAATATTGGATGAAGTTAAATCCCCAATAATGTGTATTTGGGACTTTGTCTAGAAAATTCTTGGGATACATGGTTACACAGCAAGGAATCGAGGCAAACCCAGGAAAAATCAAGGTTGTGGTAGAAATGACCCCTCCCGAGTCGGTCAAAGACATCCAAAGACTTATCGTGTCACAGCTCCATAGGGTACCTTAGTAGTATCCATGTAACATGTTACAAACTGAAGTCATGGACATTTATTTTCAGTCTATAAATAAACAACTCTAATATTTATACTAGCTTCAACTCTTTGGTTTTAGTCTTTCCCCTTAAATTCTGTAATCAACAATCTATTAGAGCATGGGCACAATAAGCTTAGTGAATAACCAAATCTTAACATAATTCAATTAAAATCAAATAACGTTCAATTAACAACCATATGTAATGCAATAATCAACCATATATAACAAACATAGTATGGATAACCAGAATCCAAACTTATGGAGATTTACACCCTCTCTTAGAGCTTGAAGGACTAACTTAATTATTTCATGTCCACGAGAACCAAAGAGCTAAGGAATGAGTAATTCTTTTTCAAACTCATTTACTATTTATAAATAAATATAAGTAATACAATCTCAACTTCGCTTAGAACTGAGAAACTCCACCAGGTATTACCATTTCAAAGCCAACTCTCATCAAGCGACCTCCTTTAGTGCCTACTTAGTCCCTATATGGTTGACAACCCAATAGTTCCCTTTACTAGATTAACTGGACATAACAAAGCATTACCATAGAATCGAAACAACAATACGTGACGTGAATACCATGCAAATGCACTTTTATGATGTCGTGCAATGCATGTCTTATTTATCTATTGATTAGTTAAGATTTAAATCAAATTAATTGGCTATCAATAAATTTCTAGACAATAAAAATATACATTACTCAATTGATTCCAAGCAAATAATTATCATTTATAGCATTAAAGAATATCACTCACTCAAACAACATACAACATGCATTGTTCTCCAATCCCCATATATGTAATTGATTTCGGCTATATTTAAGATTGTATTGCACTACATTACAATCATAAATAAAGTGAGAAGATCCCAGTTCTTCACATGTGCATCTTTGCTTAATCGTCGTAATAATCTATCAGAAAGTCCAGATCTTGATTTGTGGTTTCTATAAGATAAAAAACATACATTACTAAGTATATAACTAGACAAGAATTCATACTAGTGCATAAGTGTCCTAGACTTCTATTTGAACTTTGTAAATTTGTTTTATCTTTAAGGAATTATTAGTCACTATGAATACAACGGTTTCGCTAGCCGGTTAGCAAATAAGGTTCAAGGTGATAAGACCTTTGAGGGGTCGAGGCAACGTCCATGGAAACAAAATGAAGTTAAAGTTTTAGTTCAAGAAATCTTAAGAAAAAGTTATATTTTTGAATCACGGGCGCTACAATGACCACGATTACCCGTAAAAGTCATAACCTAAACCGTGAGGTTAACTGTAGGTGCGATCCAAACCACGGTCAAGTAAGGTGGAAAATCACAATTATTCACATATTCCCACAGCTTAAACTGCAAGGCTAACTGAGGGCGTGATTCAGACTATGGTTGAAGTTGTGGCCAAAAACACTTTTCTTCAATTTTACCCACATTCAACTATGGTTCCAAACCACGGGCGCAATTTAGCCACAAATTCTATCACACACATGACAACAAACTTAGCTTATTCTACTTAACAAACTGAATTTTCTTTAACTAATACATATATTAAAACGTTATTAAGATATACTTAACATAACTACTTCAAACATACTATGTCCAGCAAACTCACTCATTAAATTTAAATCTATCATTGTTTATTTTAATTAAAGGTTCAAATATGAATGTCTTGTGTAGTTTGGTCTGTTTTATCTCATGAACTGTTATGCTTGTTAAATGAATTTATATTGTTTTATAGGTTTATAGCAGTTATACCACGACTTTTAGACATGTTCAAACTTGTAGAGTATGTACATGTTCTATTAGATCTTAGTAAGCTTAGTTTTGGTTCATTAACTTAGTATACCTGTTAAACTTAGTGTTTTATTTTTAAATAGTAAAATATGTAAGTGTGCTAGTGTGTTTGATAGAATGAACTCACTAAAACTTTAAAAATGAAACTTATCTTAATTTGGTGAATATGTTCTGTGTGATCACATTATTTTTTCTTCAAAAATACCAAAAGTAGTGTTTGAGATGTGATTTCTTACATTTTTATGATGTTGAGAGTGAGGGTTTGAAGAAATGATTTGTGTTTCAATGGTAAACGTCGATAAAAAATGAAAATGAGTGTTTCATAGAATAGTGACAACTTTATGTTTGATAAAAGATATTTTATATTCATTATACTAAATTATACAGTATAGTAGATTTTTAAAACCTTTTGTATTTATTTTTATGGTGACAATAATGCCTGGCTGTTATAAATTTTCAAATTACAACTGTTTCTTTTATAAGCAAACAAAAAAAAAAAACACATACTAAGTTTGAGAAATGTCATTGTCAGTATTTAATGCATAAAACTTTATGACAATTGGTCAAGTTTACCCTCTCCATTTGTTTTACAATGAAATAGATTTACAAAGCATTTTGGGTAGTTTTGAAAATAATATAAGTATATTTGTTGAAATTTAAATCTCTAATGTATATAAGACGAATAAACTATAATATCACATTGATATTAATTAATATAAAAACAAAACATTAATTATTTCAAGACAATAATATTAAAGATAGGGTTTAAGTTTCATTCTCATAAAAATAAATGTTTGGATTAATAATTAATGTTTTGTATTTACACAATTCATTTCTAGCTATCATTAACTACCCAACATATACTAAGATTTTTAATTTTGATACTATACTCTAAAATTATATAAACTATGTTAATAAAAATTTACTTATGTCATTAAATCTTGTCTTTGATATCTTTTATTTTTATGAAATTTTAACATTCTAATTTCTAGACTTAAGTTAAGGAAAAGTGGGAATTACATATAGACCATATAATGGCCCTAAGTCGTTTCATATCTTGAAGTGTTGATTGGTGCCCTGAATTCTTCAAAGTACGAAAGAACTTGATGAACTTCAAATGGAACAAGGAATGTGAGAAGGTCTTTGCAGACTTGAAAGGACTCTTGACGACTTCACCCATCTTAGCCATGCCCATGCCAGGAAAAGAGCTGTTCTTATACTTGGTATAGTAAGTTGTAGGTTCATCTTCTCCATCCTCAGTTGGGTGGAAGGTCATAAGCTCATGTTAATTTACTACATAGGCTACATACTCCAATGGTCAAAAGAAAGGTATTCTAAAATGGAAAAATTTGCCTTAGTAGTGGTCATCTCAACTAAAAGGCTTAGACCATACTTTGAAGCACACCAAGTAATAGTCTTCACTAACCAACCTCTATGCACCATCCTCTATAAGCTCGATACATCAAGTAGAGTGATGAAATATACACTAGAACTTGGCGCGTACGGAATACAATTCAAGGCCCAAGAAGCCATAAAAGCTTAGGTATTGGCCAACTTCATTGCAGAGTATATAGGCCCCCTGAGCGAACCATTTGGAGAAGGGAAACTAGAATGGACCCTTCATGTAGATGGATCATATAATCAAGAAGTTTATAGGGCTGGATTGATTCTCCAAGGCCCTTACAACATCAAAATATGTGTTGCCTCAAATTTTCTTTAATGCCAACAACAATGAGGTGGAATAGAAACACTCATAGTCTGACTAAAGCTAGTAGCAAAAGTTGGAGTCAACAACCTAAAGATCTTTTCTAACTTCCTAGCTCGTCGTCCATCAGGTCAAAGAAGGATATGAGACTAAGGGGGATTCCATGGTAAAATACCTAGAGCACGTCTGATCACTAGTAGCAAGTTTCTCTAGTTGAGGCAGGCATAAAATACCCCGATAAGTTTCCCAAACCTTAAGCTAAGGGAAGAGGGGATATTCATAGAATACTTTCCACAACACACCATTGATAAGCACCACCACGAAATTCTCATAATTGAGGAAGACCCTGTGCTACCATGCTGGATAGACCCCATCAAGGAGTACTTGCGCGAGGTACCCTATGGATCGACAGAAAAGTGACCAAGAAGCTCATGTGCTAAGTTGCCAATTACACACTCTTGAATGGGGTCCTACACAAGAGAGGCTATAGAATGCCCCTTCTTCTTCACTGTCTTCGACCTGAAGAAGATATCTCCACCCTAAAAGAATTACACTTAGGAGAATGCAACAACCATGTAGCTAGACAAACGATCTATGTGGAAGCTCTTCACCTCAGCAATTACTAGCTAACCAAGAAGAAAGACGCTATCTAGTTGACTAGAAATTTGTCTAAGTCCATAACTCTGGAGACCTATTGGCTGGGTTACTTATGCTCAATGCTCGCATCTTAAAAATTGTCTAAGTCCCAAGTGATGGCGTTCAACTAAACGGACCATAACTATGGGCATTTATCAACCGGGTTGCTTGTGCTCATTAATTGCATCTTAAAAATTTACTAAGTCCCAAGTGAGGAAGTCTAACCGAATGGACCATAACTTTGTGAACTTAGAAATTGGGTTGCCTACGCTCAGTGCCTACATCTTAAAAAGATTTTCCTAAGTCCCAAGTGAGCGTGTGTGGCCAAACAACGTAAAAATCGAAAATTTTTTATACTAAGTAAAATGAAACCAAATTTCATTTATTGAAAAGCAAAGAAGTACAGTAGTTTTGACTAGCTTCTCAACTAGGGTAGTTTTGAATGGCATTCTAGCAAACAATATAAACTTTCGATTGAAGCAGGCTTCAACTCATATCTGTTTGCCTGAATTGTAGCCATTGCAATAGGTAGTGCAACTGCATCAATCGTGGGCATAAATAACTCACACATAGGTCGATGAAGATCATTTGTAGCGACTTGAATTGGATTATTTCCTTTCCCATGTGCTTGGTCTATCTAGGTTGGTTCTACTAGCTCTCAACCTTCTACGAAGTGGTTGTTCAATCTCAGGATCAAGTCAATATATTCCGATGCGGAACTTCTTGGCATAAACTGTAAAAGATAAAAGCATATTAGAGTTTATGAAGTATCCAAGAAGAAAGAGAATTAAATTGCAAAAGAAGATAAATGACTAAGTTAGTAGCTAATCAGGCTGTCCTAATATTGCTAGATTCCCCAACGATGGCGCCAAAAACTTGATGCGCTCAAAATCGATCGTATCAAACTTTAAAATTTATAAACCTAGACATAATCCTACGATCGAGCAAAGGTAAGTATACCTATTCGAAATAGTATATGATTAAAATCAGGTATCGTCCTCAGGAATCTAAGAAACAATTACTAGTGTTACCCTTTCTCCACTATTTAGTCTAGTTCTTAAATTGATATGTATTATCATCAACTACTGATTAACTAATTAAATTAACCCTAAGATCCTTATGAAAGCTTTTAAGAATTATAATCAATCACAAGATAAGCAACATACCGCTTATCTTGTTCTACCCTAAACCCTAACTTTTCATATAAAGATATATTGATTAATGACTCATTCACACCTTGCACTGCATGAACTTTCTATTAAACTGATTACAGTTAATCAATTTCTAATCTTGCATGATGTTAAGATGAATATTACTCAATAATTCATTGGTTTAATTTGGATTAATTCGTTATTAATTTTATAAAAATTATATGGAATCGGTCCTTAATCGTGTTTTATATGAATATCAGGTCTTTGAAGCCAAAAGAAGTGAAAAATACAAGATTGGAGTAAAATTGAATCAAAGGAGAAAAATTAGATTGAAGGCCGGCCAAACAAGAATCAAAGCCGTCGGCTTAGAACTGGACCACACCGGCGTTGAATGCAAAATAACATATAGGCCAACATCAACACAACAAAAGCTGCTAGCGTTCACAATCTTTACCAGTGAACAAGCAAGGAAAAGAAGGCCGGCTGTGCATATGCTTAGGTCGTCGGCCTTTAGCATTCTGGACATCAAGCATACAACAAAGGCCGCCAGCTTATCTATCAACGCCGCCAGCCGTTACTACACTGGACGCATGAATGAAGATCAAAGCCGACGAGCAAAGCCGCCGGCGTATCTAGGCTTCTTGCCGGCGATCCTGGGTTTTGCCAGTGTTCGAAGACATACGCCGGCTAAGATAAGAGAATGGCCGCCGGCGTTTCTGGATAACTGCCAGCCTATATTGAATGATGACCTTTCATTTGCCCATTTTGTTTATATATATCTTTTAGGGTTTTCATTCCAGGATATATCATTTGTTATTCTTTTCTTACAAACCCTAGAGAGAAACTCAAGAGACATGAGTGGCTAAACATCCAATTCTAACCAAGGGGATTGCTACAATTCAATTCAACAAGGATTTGTGAGATCTAATTCGATTTAATCTTTTTCTTTCTTCTGATTATCTATATATCATCTAATTGTCTTGTTATTATTGTTGTGTTTGATTGTTACAATTTAGGCCTGTTGTTCAATTGACAAAACAATATATTGTTAATTAGAATACTGAATCCGTAATTGTTCATCTATTCTAATAGGAGTAACACAACAACGTGGTTGATTATAATCAGATAGTTAATTTATGTTGTGATGATATATAATCTAATTTAAATGTTCATGCTCTATGGATTATTAATTAGGATTGGTATCTCTCTAATTTTATTGCTATTGATAGTTAAATCCTAAGAGCTTGTTTAGGGTTATCTAATCAATAAGGAAATAACTAAAGATCTTATCTTGGTTATCAATTCAGTAAGGAGAGATAGGGTTTCAGAGCGTATTGAATCATAACCAATCTAGTCAGAAAAGAATAATGATCTTTGCATCAATGATCGAATCTAGGAATTGAATTGTAGTATCACCTTGATTAGAGATTTCTTATTATTGAATTCAACCTTATTGTGATTGCTATTTAGAGATAAATTAAATTTAATTGCTTTTGATTAAACAAACCCCCAATCTTCTTTCATCTACATTCTTTCTTGAATAGAAATAAATTTCCCCAATCCCTGTGGAGACGAACCTACTCACTGTTATATAACAAATTTTAAAGTAGGTTTTATTTGTTGGATTCGACACCCACCAAATTTTGGCGCCGTTGCCGGGGATTGGTGTCAAAGATTTGTCTCTATTTTTTATGACTCGTTCTTCTCATACAGGTGATTAGTTTGATCAAGAAATTGAGAAGACCGCTAGGAGACTGCGAAAACAAGCCAAATTGCGTGCTCAAGCGCCACTACATCATCTTCATCTCCTGGTTTGAACCAAGCACTGGAACTGGCTGAATCATCCAGTGAATCTGAAAGGAAGATATTACAAGAACAAGGACAGATGGAAAATGATAGGACTTACGACAGTTGGCTGAACCGGATGTGAATCAACAACCGCTTTGTATTCAATATCCGGAGTTGAATGTAGCATTGGAATTGAAGTCAGGCTTATTCATCTGTTGCCAAGTTTTCATGGTCTGGAAAACGAGGATCCTCATAAACACTTGAAGGAATTCCACATTGTCTGTTCCAGCATGAGACCTCAAGGGATTCCTGAAGATCAAATCAAGTTAAGAGCTTTCCCATTCTCATTGAAAGACAAGGCAAAGGATTGGTTATTTTATCTACCTCCTGGATCATTGCTACTTGGACTGATATGGTTAAAGCTTTTCTGGACAAATTTTTCCCTGCTACAAGAGCTGCAAATATTAGACGGGAAATTAGTGGGATAAGACAAAGGGACACAGAAAATCTTCACGAATATTGGGAGCGATTCAAGCAATTGTTGCCAGTTGTCCACAACATGGTATTTCAGAACAGCTTTTGATCCAATATTTCTATGAAGGTTTGCTGCCAATAGAAAGGAAAATGATGAATGCAGAGCGGAGGAGCTATAGTAGACAAAACCCCTGCTCAGGCTCGGATTTGATATCTTTGATGGCTGAATTCACAACAGTTTGAATACCGTCATGATCCTATCACAAGAAGAGTTAATGAGGTAAATGTCCCTCATCTTGAGAATCAAATTTCTAACCTCACTTCTTGTGCAACAGATAGCCTTAGGGAATCAACAGCAGGTTAAAGCTTGTGGGATTTGTGCTGCTATCAATCATCCCACTGACATGTGTCCTACTCTTCAAGAAGATTCACATGAGCAAGCAAATGCGATTGGAGGATTTCCAGGTCTACCACAAAGAAGTATGATCCCTATGCTAATACTTATAATCCTGGATGGAGGGATCATCCAAACTTCAGTTAGGGTCCAGACCACAAAATTTCAACACAGTACCGTCCAAGGCACAAAACCAAGCACCACAACCTTCTTCATCTTCGAGTTCAGGGATGTCTCTAGAAGACATTGTTAATCTCTTGCTGTTAATACAAAACAATTCCAGGATGACACGAAGCAATTTCAGCATGAGACAAAGCAAAGTATCCAAAACTTGGAGAATCAGATGAGTCAACTTGCCACATCAATGAGTAAGTTAGAATCTCAAGGTAAGTTACCCTCTCAGACCGTTACTAATCCTAAGCAAAGTGCTAATGCTATCACTTTGAGATCTGGTAAGGAATTGCAGCAATCCGATGAAAAGGAAGCAAGAATAAGTTGGATCAAGAAACTGAAAAAGAGGTGACAAAATCACACATTCAAGATAATCAAATGGGAGGAACATCAGCTGAACCATCTAAGATTATGGTGCCAACACCTCCATTTCCTTCTATTGGCAAAATCTAAGAAATTGGAAGAAGAAAAGGAGATTTTTGATACATTTCGCAAGGTAGAGGTAAATATTCCTTTGCTCGATGCAATCAAACAAGTACCTCGATATGCGAAATTTCTTAAAGAATTGTGCACTAACAAGAAAAAGCTGAAAGGAAATGAAAGATTAGTGTAGGAGAAAATATTTCTGCTATACTTCAAAGGAAACTTCCTCCTAAATGCAAGGATCCAGGTATGTTTACCATTCCTTGTAAAATAGGAAATGTTGGAATTACCAAGGCAATGTGTGATTTGGCGCTTCAATTAATGTATGCCATTGTCAGTTTATCGTTGAATATAGGACCATTAAAAGAAACGGGGTGATTGTTCAACTTGCTGATAGATCCAATGTGTATCCTGATGGTGTTTTGGAGGATGTTTTAGTGCAAGTGAATGGGTTGGTTTTTCCTGCAGACTTTTATGTTCTTGACATGGAAAATGATGATTCTGCTAATTCATCATTAATTTTGTTAGGAGACCTTTTCTCAAAACATCTAGAACAAAAATTGATGTTCATGATGGTACACTCACTATGGAGTTTGATGGTGAAATTATTAAATTTAATATTATGAAGCCATGAAGTATCCTAGTGATGTCTCTTCTGTTTTTGATTGATGTTGTTGACCCATTAGCACAGAAATCATTTGAGTTCAGTGATGAAAATAGGCTGAAAATTGCACTTGAAAAGAGCCTTACGACTGAGAAATTGAAGAAAATTGGTAAGAAGTTTGTGATTCATTCTGACTTGGAAGACACTGTTCAAGAACTGGAATCGTTGCTGCCCTTAAGGTATGGTATTTCTTACATTGATTTACCTTCTACTAATCCAAAACTTCTCCCTTCTATTGTGCAGGCACCAAAATTGGAGTTGAAGCCTTTACCAGAGCATTTAAAGTACATATATTTGGGAGAACAAGATACTCTTGGTAATCATCTCTAGTAAATTGAGTACTCTGGAAGAGGAAAAGCTAATTCGGGTGTTAAGGAGTATAAGGAAGCCATTGGATGGACTATTGCTGATATCAAAGGACTGAGCCCTTCCACATGTATGCACAAGATCATGCTTGAGACAATTGCAAACCTTCAAGGGAAGTTCAACGTCGACTGAATCCTCCTATGATGGAAGTGGTAAAGAAAGAGATTTTGAAACTTCTAGATGCAGGTATGATCTATCCAATTTCTGATAGCAAATGGGTAAGTCCAATTCAAGTTGTTCCTAAGGGGAAAACGGGCTTAACTGTGATTGAAAATTCGAAAGGTGAGTTGGTCCACTCGTGTCAAAATGGATGGAGGGTCTGTATTGATTATAGGAAGCTAAATAAGTCTACAAGAAAAGATCATTTTCCGCTTCCTTTTATTGATCAGATGCTTGAAAGATTGGCTGGACACTCTCATTACTGTTGTCTTGATGGTTACTCAGGTTTTCATCAAATTCCAGTTGCACCTGAAGACCAAGAAAAAACCACCTTCACATGTCCATTTGGAACTTTTGCTTATCGAAGGATGCCATTTGGATTATGCAATGCCCCTGCGACATTCCAAAGATGTATGGTTAGTATATTTTCAGATTATGTGGAGAATATCATAGAAGTTTTCATGGATGACTTTACTGTCTATGGTGACACATTTGATTCATGTTTAACTAACCTTACAAAAGTGCTCAAAAGATGTATAGACACAAATCTTGTACTTAATTATGAAAAATGCCATTTTATGGTTGATCAAGGTCTTATTTTAGGGCACATTGTATCTTCTAGGGGACTTGAAGTTGATAAGGCTAAAATTGAAGTAATTAAATCTTTGCCTTACCCCGTGAGTGTACGGGAAGTTCGTTCTTTTCTTGGCAGTGCAGGTTTTTATAGGCGTTTCATCAAGGATTTTTCCAAGATTACTCAACCTTTATGCAAATTATTGCAAAAAGATGTGGAGTTTGATTTTGATGAAGCCTGCAAGCATGCTTTCAACAAGCTGAAGGAGAAGCTAACTTCTGCTCCAATTATCAAACCACCTGATTGGAGTCTTCCATTTGAGATTATGTGTGATGCGAGCAACTATGCAGTTGGTGCTATACTTGGACAAAGAATTGGAAGAGCTCCTCATGTCATTTGTTATGCTTCAAGGACACTTGACAGTGCACAATCCAATTATTCAACAACGGAAAAAGAACTTTTAGCTGTTGTTTTTGCTTTAGAAAAATTCCGTTCATACTTACTTGGTACTAAAGTGATTGTGTTTACAGATCATGCAGCTTTGAAGTACTTGCTCTCAAAGAAAGAAGCAAAACCGAGGCTCATCAGATGGATACTCTTATTACAAGAGTTTGACTTGGAGGTACGGGATAGAAAAGGCACAGAAAATTTGGTTGCGGATCATCTCAGTAGAATACCCAATAGTGAAGAGTCCGTCCCATTGCAAGATGATTTTCCAGATGAACATCTCTTTTCTATACAAAAGACAACTCCCTGGTATGCTGATATTGTTAACTATCTAGTTACTAGGACTTTGCCAAGTGAATTGTCTAGAGCTCAAAAGGAAAAAATTAAAAGTGATGCTAAATATTATGTTTGGGACGATCCTTATCTATGGAAACATTGTTCTGACCAAATTATTAGAAGGTGTATTTCTCAAGATGAAATTTCTTCTGTTTTGCAATTTTGTCATTCATATGCCTGTGGAGGACATTTTGGACCTAAAAGAACAGCTCGTAAAGTGCTAGAGTGTGGTTTATATTGGCCTACCTTGTTTCGTGATGCTTATATGTTCTGCAAGTCTTGTGATAGATGCCAAAAAGTTGGAAATTTAGGACATAGAGATCAAATGCCACTTACCCCTATTCTTGCTTGTGAAATTTTTGATATATGGGGTATAGATTTTATGGGTCCTTTTCCTTCTTCTTTTGGGAATGTCTATATTCTTCTTGCTGTTGGTTATGTGTCAAAGTGGGTAGAAGCAAAGGCTACCCGAACTAACAATGCTAAAGTTGTTGTAGATTTTGTCAAATCTCACATTTTTGCTAGGTTCGGACACCAAGAGCATTCATCAGTGACCGTGGAACACATTTTTGTAATAGAGTTGTGAACTCTATTTAAGAAGTACAATGTCACTCATCGCACTTCTACAGCATATCATCCACAGACAAATGGATTAGCTGAAGTATCCAATAGAGAGATTAAATCCATTCTTGAGAAGACTGTCAATGTGAACAGGAAAGATTGGAGCACTAGACTTGATGATGCGTTGTGGGCCTATAGAACGCTTATAAAACCCCCATTGGAATGTCTCCATATCGTCTAGTGTTTGGCAAACCTTGCCACCTTCCTGTTGAGTTGGAACATAGGCTTATTGGGCTGTGAAGCAATGCAATTGAGATTGGATGAGGCAGGTGAACACAGAAAGCTTCAGTTGCAAGAACTTGAAGAGATTCGCCTTGATGCCTATGAAAACTCAAAAATTTACAAAAAAAACTAAAGCTTTTCATGATCAAATGATTTCAAGAAAAAAATTTTCAATGGTCAAAAAGTTTTGCTTTATCACTCTCGATTAAAGTTATTTCCTGGTAAATTGAGATCTAGGTGGATAGGGCCTTTTATTGTCACCAATGTGTTCACTCATGGTGCAATTGAGATCAGGAGCGAGCAAACTGGTAAAGTTTTCAAAGTAAATGGTCATCGCTTGAAACCTTTCTATGAAGGTTTTCAAGTGACCACTATTGAAGAAATCAGTTTGGGAAGTCCCGAGTACAAATGAGCTCCGTTATCTAGCCAAAGACGTTAAAGAAAAGCGCTCCATGGGAGGCAACCCATGTCTAACATTTTTTTTATTTTTGTAAAATATTTTGATTTTTTTTTCTAACCCGAGTGTTTGATTTTGATTTTCTTTTGTTTATTTCTTTTTATTGATTATCTCTAAAAAAAAAAAAAAAGAAAAGAAAGACAGTCGGCCATTTTGAAAGTATAGGCGGCCAACCATTTTTGTATTAAAGGATGGCAGCTTAAATGCCAACGCCGCCGGCCATGACCATTCTGGGCAAATTGGTTCAACGAAAGGCCGGCAGCGTAAGTATGATGGCCGTCGGCCATCATCATTCTGGACATGTTGACAAACCCAAAAGGTCGGCAGCATAAATTCATACGCCGCCAGCCATCTTATCTCGGGAGGACTTTGAAAAACATAGGCCGGAAGCGTAAGTTAAATGGCCACCGACGATGACGCTACTGGACATGCTTGGAAACTATATGCTATCACATACGCCAGCGGCGTATATACATGATAGCCGGCATAAGTGGCAGATGCGGGATACAACAGGTTTTGTTTCTCCATTTTCCTCATTCTTATTTTACTTTTCCCATCTCTTCCTCTCAATTCTCTGATTCTATTGGACCTACTCGTTCCATACTCAACATCAAGATCCAATTTTTCGTGCTTAAACGCTACAAGTAAGTGATTATAATGCTCCTCATTATATTTTTATTACTTGTATTTATGTTTTTCTGCTAAGTTGAATGTGATTGTTGGGTTGTAGTGGAGATTTTTGCGAAAGATTGGTGGTTAGAATAGTGGGTCGGTGGAGATGTGGGTTGTGTTGAATTATATTGATGGTCTTGTTGAAGTTTAAGTGAAATTAGGCTATGTTTATACTGCGATTTTGATTCGAATGGTTGAATAGTTCAATTTTGAGTTCAAAATTTCTAGGTTTTTATCGTTGAATATTAAACTTGAAATTGGGGATTTCTCGAATTTTTGACAATAATAGATGTTCTGACTTCAAATTTACAGCTTTAATTGTGTATTAAACAAACTAAAAACAATTTGGTCTAAAAACATGAATAGTCAACCCAGAATTTCGGTTGAATTTTGGCATAATAAAAAATTTTTTTTAGACCAAATCTTTATGTTTTGAATGAGATTTCAAATCGTGAAGTTTGAACGAAATTTTGAAACAATCCCCTTTCAACGGTTCAAAACTAAGCTGACTAATGTAGGCTGACAGCTTTGAACTCAAAAATGTTTTAAAAAAACACTTATGAGTTTACTTCATCCATGCTTGTGTAATTATCAATTTACTTAATCTATCTAATACAAGTATGTCATAAACTCATGTCTGAGCTGTTTTAGAATTCCATATCTGTTGGTTTTCTTTGCCTAACATGGATTTGAATTAGGATACTGCCCAAGAAATTACAAACAAAGAAAAGAAAAGCTTCAGGAGCTTCTACATCTGAAACTCAATCATCTGACTTACTAATCCATAAAGATTATGCCAAAGAGAGAAAGAAGCGATTCCAGAAGATGAAGTTCATTAATCATCAATATCTTGATTGGGAGTTGCTGAATCAATATGGGATGGTGAATATCGTGTCTCAAGCTGTCAAAGATCACACTTGGTTTAAAGTTTTTGATGTACGGGAACCAACATTTAAAGATATAACCATAGAGTTTCTGTCGACCATGTATCTTGAGGCAGAGAATGGGGTAACAACCACGAAGTTTCAGGCATATAAGGAAGTGAGACAAATAGAATTGAAGCAAGTTGGGTATACCCTGGGTCTTTATAACACCATGGATGCTACAACAGATCTGTCTAATGGCTGGCTACAAGACATGGACGCTTCAAAGTTCTGGTTAGAACTAATTAAGCCAAAGACGGATCCATTCATTCCATCAAAAAGCTTGTCTACTGCCTTTACAGCTACGGAGCACAAGCTGCTTCATCATATACTATCACATACAATTAGCTGCAAGAAGACAAGCCATAGTAAGGTAACGAGCTTCGATGTGTTTTATCTACATAGTATGATCAAGGGTCGTCCGATAGACCTCGGTGTCGAGGTGGTAAATTTTATAGATAGACAAATATCCGACACCAGGACGAAAGTGATCTCATGTGGAGGATATATAACTGCCTTACTGAAAGGAATGGGAATCTTTCAAAAACCTGAAGGGATAAAGGCATAGAATGCAAGAAAATATCAAGCGCACCATTCAGGTTGTGGGGTTTGAATAAACCATCCATGCTGCTGAAGCTACTGATGCTGCTAGCCATGATGATGAAGACGAGGACGAGTCGGCAGTGCCCGAAATTACTCCCTATACAGGACCTTCTACATCATCCGCACCACCACATCCTCCTGCTCCTACGGGTAGTAGCCGCTATGATCAGTTGAGACAAGAGATTGTCCAACTGAAAAGAGCAAATAAGAAAGAGCGGAAGAAAAACAAGAAATTTAGGAAGTCTTTGGTCGACATGTTAAAAGCTGCTTTTTCATGTATCAATCAAGCTACAGCCGATCATTTTCAGTATGAGACTTCAGAAGAGGAGGATAGCACAGAGGAGGAAGGAAGCTAGAGTTCCTGCTAGCTTCGATTTCTAATTTGTACTTAATTAAGCACCCATTTCATGGGTAGACTTTTGATTTTCCTGATAATCCGATCTGTCGGATTAACCTTGATTCCCAACCTTGTTTCTTTTTGCTTTTGTTTGTCATAGGTTTAATAAAAATGCACTCTATCCGTACAATCGTTTTGCTAGCCACTCATATTGCTTCATCTTGCTCCATAAGATAAATCAGGGAAGTACTGTTATTCCCTTTTAATTTTATTTCTTTCCTACTTTCTGCTGATTTAGAAACAGTGAGGACACTGTTTACTATAAGTGTGGGGGAGGGATAAAATTATGAATTTGAGTATTTCATCTGGTGATGTATGACTTCTGAAATTATTTTGCATATAAAAGACATCTGGAATTGAAATGTGTACCCACACTTTGAACTGTTGATCATTTGTTCTTAAGTAATATATGGCAATTTTAGACCAAAATTTCTTTTCAAAAATTTGAATGAAATCTGGAGATTATGCTGGAAAATTAACAATAACATCTAAAAAGTGAAAAATTGACTCGTGAAAGTGCTTTACTCACCTACTATTGTGATTAGAATACTTGATTAAAATTGAGTAGTAAAATCTTTAAGGAACAGATTTATTGTGTATTTAGCTTTAGATTTGGAAGTTTGAGAATAAGTCGAGTCCTTAAGTGAAAAATAAATAGGTTTACTTCTAGGAAAAAGCTAACTTACATATACTTTTATGAATTATTTGCAAAGAATTTTTCAACACTTAGTAAAAGAGATAAATGAAGTCTTTTTCTTAGTGATCTTTGATAAAAAAGTCTTGAGTTTGTTGTTCCATTCAAAAGTAGAAACAAGCATAAGCCTATACTCCTCTAACTCAAAAAGTCGAGTTATGAGTATCCAAACTTGAATGTTAGAGTGAGGAAAAGTTCGTAGGGGTCCCTTTAAAACCTGGACACTTGGGTGATGAGCTTGGGATGTACCGACTCAATGAACTCACTATAACGATAAGGGAGGAAAGGCTAAAGTTCATATATGTGCTTTGAAATGAAAAATTTAGAAAGAAAGAGCTGAAAAGAAACGGACAAAAAACCCGTCTAGAGATTTATCTCTGAAGGCTCTAAATATGCTTGAATGAAAAATGAGAAATGAATGTTGAAGCAATCGAACGGAATAAGACTTATAATAAACAGAGAGAAAATTTAGGAAAAGAATGGATATCAAATGCTTTTATTCTGTGTTGGTAAGAGTATATGTCGGTTAGATGTCCAGTGAAGTCTAAATGGGTATTTTTCCTTGCTGGACTGAGTATTTACTTTTGAGTAGAAGAATCTTCTGTTAAATATGTGGTTAAAGTTTGTTTTATTTAGATTAGTTGCTGAATTTTGACTTTGGTACTCTAATTACATGTAATCAGTTTGGTTAGAGCAGTAGGCACTGAAATCACAAGTTATAAAAAAAAGAAAGATACTTGAATTTGAATTTAGAAAGAAGCACACTCCATGATAAGATATCATTCTTGGTTATATGGTATTGCTTGAGGACAAGCAATGGTTTAAGTGTGGGGGAATTTGTTAAGATGAATATTACTCAATAATTCATTGGTTTAATTTGGATTAATTCGTTATTAATTTTATACAAATTATATGGAATCGGTCCTTAATCGTGTTTTATATGAATATCAGGTCTTTGAAGCCAAAAGAAGTGAAAAATACAAGATTGGAGCAAAATTGAATCAAAGAAGAAAAATTAGATTGAAGGCCGGCCAAACAAGAATCAAAGCCGCCGGCTTAGAACTGGACCACACCGGCGTTGAATGCAAAATAACATATAGGCCGACATCAACACAACAAAAGCTGCTAACGTTCACAATCTTCACCAGCGAACAAGCAAGGAAAAGAAGGCCGGCTGTGCATATGCTTAGGCCGTCGGCCTTTATCATTCTGGACATCAAGCATACAACAAAGGCCGCCAACTTATCTATCAACACCGCCGGCCATTACTACATTGGACGCATGAATGAAGGTCAAAACCGACGAGCAAAGCCGCCGGCGTATCTGGGCTTCTTGTCGGCGATCCTGGGTTTTTCCAGTGTTCGAAGACATACGCCGGCTAAGATAAGAGAATGGCCGCCAGTGTTTCTGGATAACTGCCAGCCTATATTGAATGATGACCTTTCATTTGCCCATTTTGTTTATATATATCTTTTAGGGTTTTCATTCCAGGATATATCATTTGTTATTCTTTTCTTACAAACCCTAGAGAGAAACTCAAGAGACATGAGTGGCTAAACATCCAATTCTAACCAAGAGGATTGCTATAGATTCAATTCAACAAGGATTTATGAGATCTAATTCGATTTAATCATTTGTTCTGTTCTTTTGATTATCTATATATCATCTAATTGTCTTGTTATTATTGTTGTGTTTGATTGTTACAATTTAGGCTTGTTGTTCAATTGATAAAACAATAATTTGTTAATTAGAATACTGAATCCGTACTTGTTCATCTATTCTAATAGGAGTAACACAACAACATGGTTGATTATAATCAGATAGTTGATTTATGTTGCGATGATATATAATATAATTTAAATAGTTCATGCTTCTTGACCTATTAATTAGGATTGGTAATCTCTCTAATTTATATTGCTATTGATAGATTAAATCCTAAGAGCGTGTTTAGGGTTATCTAATCAATAAGGGTAATAACTAAAGATCTTATCTTTGTTATCGAATAGGTAAGGAGAGATAGGTTTTCAAAGCGTATTGGGAATCGTAACCAATCTAATCAGAATAAGAATAACAATCTTTGCATCAATGATCGATCCAATGAATTGAATTGTAGTATCACATTGGTTAGAGATTTCTTATTATTGAATTCAACCTTAAATTGTGATTGCTAGATTTAGAGATAAATTAAATTTTAATTGCTTTTGATTAAACAAACCCCCCAATCTTCTTTCATCGACATTCTTTCTTGAATAGAAATAAATTTCCCCGATCCCTGTGGAGACGAACCTACTCACTGTTATACACAAATCTTAAAGTAGGTTTTTATTTGTTGGATTCGACACCCACCACATGAATTAATAGAAACCTCTTCCTAACTAATATCAATACAAGATCGCATTAAAGATCTTAATTCATAAGCAAAGATTAAATCTTTATTGCAGCAAATCAAGTTTCTCTATCTCTAGATGAAACCTATGACTTTCCTATTCATGAAGATCTAACTTACTAGATAAAACCTCTTCCATCTAATAAGAATCATGCATGTAATTAACTTTGCGCATAAATCAATCACAAAAGAATTATAATACATGAATATATGCAAAAGTATAAACTAGTCATTAATCAAGGCAATTTAATTCATATTGGATTTAGGGTTTCACAAGATTTAAGGTTAGGAATCTACTCCTCCATGGAGTTTACAAGAAAAACACAATATCTAGAGAAGTAGAATAGAAACATGATGTAGAAATACAACCCTTGAATGATCTTATGACAATCTATGATGTCCAAACAATCTTTCTCTTCCAAGTGTGTCTTTTCTCTCTTAGGTTTCGCAATGTACGGCCCAAGATACCAAATAAATCAACAAGGCGGCTATTTATAGAATAGAGAAAAGTCATGTATGCGTAAGGGTCTGCACGGCTGTGCTCAGGGCCGTACACAATGAGAAAAAATGGATTTTTGACATCTTTAAGTTCTGCACAACCTTCTGCACGGCCGTGCACGGGGTTGTGCACAACTCCATATCTTTTTTTTCTTCTCAGATCGAGTTATTTGCTTTTGCACTACCTTGTGCGCTCCTTGTGCAGTTGCTAGGGCATGAATTAAGATACTTGCTGGTCACCTTCTTTCCCTCTGCACAAGCATCTGAATGGCCCTGCATGAACGTTGTGCACACTTGAAAATCATCACTTTGTAGCCTTTGTTAAATATTTCCTTATTTTTGCTCAAATCATCCATAAATCTTCCAAATAAATACTTGAACCCTGAAAAACAAATATTCAACACTTAAGTATCTTTCTCTTAAGAATTTCACATAAAATTAATGCAAAATTATATCAATTGAGTATAGAAAATATGGATCTTTTAACACTTATCAAACTTCCCCACACTTAACCGTTTGCTTGTCCTTTAGCAAACAACTAAGAACATTGAAGATCTGTCATCAAATATACTTAAAAAAATTTTTTTCAAAACATTTAATAATTTCTTCAAATTATAGCGACTCACTTCATATCTATAGCTCAAACCCATTATATAAATGTAATTAGCATACTAAAATCAAAATTCTAAGATTAATCTATGTAAGTTAAACTTTACCCCTACCAATTACTAATAGCTTCCAAAGTCACAAAATAAACACAAAGTCAAGCAATAGTAAAAGAGACCCAGTTACACTTCACCACTCATTAATGAATATATAAACTTTTTAACAACTTCTCTTGGCACAACAATCTAGAGTGAAAGTAATTGCATCAGTCCTTCCCCTAGATTTCCTCCTTTTAGTTTAAATCTCTTCATAATTTATTAAAGCCTTCAGAGAGACGAGTCTTAGCCTGTATCTTTTCTTTCCTTTTCCTCTGGATGGGTTTTTGTCCGCATCTTTTCAGCTCAATTTTTTTTTCAAGTTCAGAAATTGAACTTATGCCATTCCTTCCTTCTCGTTATAGTGAGTTCATTGAGTTGGCACATCCTGAGCTCATCACCCAAGTGATCAGGTTTTAAATGGACCATAGAGAACTCTCTCTCACTCCAACATTCAAGGTTGGATACTTGTGACTCAAATACTCGAGTCATTGGAGTAAAGATTTTTTTTTTTTTAGATGTAAGAAGCTTGTGTAGTTAATAGCGGGGTCAAACTTCGCTCTTCTGAGGGACCAAAGCCTGCCCATATCAACTAAGCTTTTAATATTCAATTTAGTACAAAGGTTCAAAAGAGATTAATTCTAAGAAGGATCACTAAGTGATGAATTTCATATGCTCTTTCACTAAAGATTAGGAATGTTCTCAAAATTTTTGAAAAGAAAATATACAAATCAACAAGTTCAGAACCATAACCATTTAACTTTCAACCAAGGACTTCGATTCACTTTAAGACCTTAAATTCCATTACTAATTAGTAAGTAAGTTTATCCCACCTAGAGTTTATCCTACAATTTCAATTAACTATATTTATCACAAAATAGGTGAGTAAGGTACTATATGAGCCACTTTCATATTAATTCGACTTAGCTTGAATGCTTCTTTTTTTTTTCGAATATATTTTCAAGATCTGTCAGTTCATAATTAGCTTTGAAGCACAATTGCAAACATGAACATATGGGGATTTTTTATCAAGATCAAAATAAATTTCAAATTGAAACACAAATAATATGATCCAGTGCATAATAAAAAAAAAATGTATACTCAAGACCCAAATTTTCTTTCTTAATTATCCCTATCCCCACACTAATGTGAGACATTGTCCTCAATGTCATTTCAATAAGGAACAAATAAGGAAAGAGAAAGAACATGAGAACTTCCCCGGTTCATGTAGAGGTTTGATTGTGAGATTCTCGTAACTGATAGGTTAAAAGAGAAAAGCCATATGAAAATGCAGCATCAGCATTAATCTTGTGAACCCAAAATAGATCATGCCTGGAGACAAAACCAAAAACAAAAACAAAAACAAAAAGCAAAGCTAAAAAGAAGTTAGCCTATCTTGAATTCTAACCAGGAATTCCGAAAAGAGTTCGTCAAAATTATGAGTTGTCCCACAAGTAGGGCACTCATTAGTACAAATAAAAGCTAAGTGCAAAAATCAGAAAATAGGATCATTTTTCTCCATCATTATCGTCATCATCAGAGCCACTAGGGGACTCCTCAACATCACCATTTGCGACATCATCTCCATCATCACTATCATTCTCCTCTTCTTCACCCTTATCCTCCTCCTCCTCTTGTTCAGCTTCCTCATCGTCCTCCTCTTCTACAGGTAAAGTAGAGTCAGATTTAAACACAACTTCAACAGGAGCTTTTCCCTTTCTCTTGACTGGTTCAGGCTCAGGAGAATCCAGTTTGAGTGAAGTCTCATAAGTGGGTAGATCAGTAGGGGGAGGAGAAAAACAACCACCATTTTTTATCCAAAAATGCCTAAACTGAAGCTCTAAACCGTTTATTCTTCTTCCTCTCTTTTCTATTCAGCTTCTGTTCTTCATAGAAGTCTCTTTGTAATCGTTGAATATCACTGTCAAGATGTGGGGCCTGGGAGCTAGATGCAGATAAAGGAGGGAGGACTCCTTTAGAAGGAGTGGAAAGATTGGCAAGCTTAATTAAACCCCATCTAGGAAATGGACCATCCGAAATTTTCTTGGTAGGTACTCCAAAGTTAGCTGGTGATGGTTCTTCAAAAATCCGAAAACCCTTGAGGAACTTTGTGACATAACCACCAGACTAAAGTCCCTTAGTCCTTGGGTCTATTGCTTGCCTAAACAGAAACTTAGCCACTTCTAGACCCACATTAATCTTTTTTTTAGTAGCAATACTATACAAATGAAACAGTTCAAAGTTGTTTACCACACCGTGACTGCTCTTGCGACCTCCAATGGTATGTGCCAACAAGTGGTGAACCACCTTCAAGTTGAGATCAGTCATTGATGTGGCTTTGGAGCGAGATGGTTGATATTGAATAACAGTTCCACACAGCTGCTCCCAATACTGTTGTGCAGTGAGATTAGATGGCCAAGTTTCAGGCAGTTTGGTGAAGCTGGCCTCATTGCATTCTTCAAAGTCATATAAACGCAGATATATGCCAAACTTATGAGCATAGACATGTTGTTGTTTTCCATAAACTTGAAAATACATGTCATACTTGTCTAACTGGGGAGTGAGTAGGAATTGTAAAGTAACTTCCCTATAAGCTGGCTCGTTTATCTCAAAGAATGAAGCCCACGGTCCTACACTCAACAGTTCCCAGATTTCTTGCTCAAGGCCATATTCCCGGAGTAATTTCCAATCCAAATATTCATTATTCATGAAGGCTTTCGCCTTGAGCTTTTCTCTCCTTTGCTTGCTCCACTCTTGCTCAGAGTATTTTACAAAGCAAGTTGGCCCCACGTCTTCTTCTTCTTGTTGAGGTTGCTTCTTTTTCTTGGCTTGGGAAGTTGAAGCTTGTCGTTTAGATTGTGGCTTTGTGGACTTGTGCGCTACTCGTTTGGTTCTCACCATTTCTACATAAAGGACAGGCATATGTTAGGGACATTGTAAAAGCAATAGTGAGCAAGTGTCAAACATAACTTAGTATAAGTACATCAATGTTCATAGATGTGCTTGACTTCTATAACAATGATGCAACAACTTAGTAGGAACAAGAATGAGTGAAGATTAACCTAATAATAATAAAAACAGAGTAGCTTAGTCACTTGCAAGACCGTGCAGAGGGTGATGCAGACTATAGCTATAGGGAAAAACATATTAAGGGAACCACATTCATCATGAAATCATCAAGAATATACCCATTTAATCTTAGGTTCATGAAAACCCTAATATCTTATACATGAAACCCTAGAAGTCCGAATTGAGCCATATAAGCATGAATAGTGGAAACTAATTGTAAATGGTGATAGGAAAACGGCTTAATTACAAGGAAAAAGCAAAAGCCCCAAAAATTTTTCGCATCCACAAATCTCATGAACCTTAGCATTCAAGACCAATCGGACTAATAAGGAGTGTTTCGCGCAAATAATCATGGAAACTATGACAACCACAAGTAAATACGACATTCATAGTATCTATAGCTCATGACTTCAACAACATTCTCAAAACCAAACACAAGCCACCATAATTTACTTGAGCCCGCTCACCATGACAGCAAAATTTGAGTTCCAAATGGCGTGTGCGCTAAAGAAGGAGAGGGGAGGAAACTTACTTGAGTGTGGAAGCATAAGTTGAACGAACTACGAGTTTATGATCTTGATTGGGAGAGTGGTGGAGTGGTGGTGTCGTAGCATAGAGAGAAGAGGGGATTTGTGTTGTTAAAAGTGATAGTAATGAAAGAATAAGAGAGAGAAGATAGGATATATATAATATATATATTTCATAAGTGCGTGCCCGGTCTCCTGCACGGCCATGCAGGGTAAAAAAACGTGACCCGAGAGCAAATGAAGCGGTGTAGGTATGTGCAAGTGGGCCTGCACGGCCATGCTCGGGCCGTGTAGGGTGTAAAAAAGTGCACCGATACCTCCTTGGTGGAACTTAGAGTGTGCAGGGGCAACTGCACGGCCGTGCTCGGGGCCGTGCAGGGTGTGAAAAAGTGCACCGAGGCCTCTTTAGTGGAACTTAGAGTGTGTAGGGGCAGCTGCACGGCCGTGCTCGGGGTCATGTACGGTGTGAAAAAGTGCACTGAGACTTTGTTATCTTGATTTCAAGTGTGGCTTAGCTTCTACATGGCCATGCTCGGGGCCGTGCAGGATGTGAAAAGGTATCCAGTAGCTGTTTTAAGATGTGCTCTATCTCAAGTATTGCTTGGGTTCAACTTTATGCAGGTATTGACAAGTCTGACGAGTTTTGTGCACCTCGTTATGAGTGAATAGGGCTTAAAAAAACTTACCAAGTATGTTGGGGATTAAAACTTGAGAAATCTTACTTGAAGTTTTATGTTCCCACACTAAGAAATCAATTCTTACTTCCTTCAATTAAGTTGGGGAACCTTCCAAAATCTACAATTTTGATAGCGATAGAACATCTTAGGATAGTGAAACGAAAGAAAAACTAAGGAAACTAAACTTACCAAAGTTAGACATGGGTTGCCTCCCAAGAAGCGCACTTATTTAACGTCATTGGCTCGACGTCTTTCACTTTCATCAACTAATTGTATGGTAATTTGAGTTGAAAGTCCTCTCGGTTCTTATGTTATGTTCCGTCCCTCAAATAGAGTTTCAAGCGATGGGCATTGACTTTAAAATTGTCATGATCCGGGTGTTCAAGCTCTACCGCGCCATCTGGGTTGTGCACAACTCCATATCTTCTTTTTCTTCTCGGATCGAGTTATTTGCTTTTGCACTCCTTATGCAGCTGCTAAGGCATGAATTAAGATACTTGCTGGTCACCTTCTTTCCCTCTGCACAAGCATCTGAATGGCCATGCATGAACGTTGTGCACACTTGAAAATCTTCACTTTGTAGCCTTTGTTAAATCTTTCCTTGTTTTTGCTCAAATCATCCATAAATCTTCCAAATAAATGCTTGAACCCTGAAAAACAAATATTCAACACTTAAGTATTTTTCTTTTAAGAATTTCACATAAAATTAATGCAAAATTATATCAATTGAGTATAGAAAATATGGATCTTTCAACACTTATCAGTAATCCTCTACGACAAACGTGGAGTACAAATAGAACACTCATACAAAAAGTACACAAAGTCATTAAATACCACTTACATATGCAAGATGCTCGAGCCGATCGCCACCTTAAGTAGGCACCCTTAGAGAAAACATACGCCTACACTTACGCAATAGTTTCAATTTGCTCTATAGGCCCCTAAGGGATAGGAGCCGGAGAAAGGGCGACTACTAGCCTAAACGTTTCCTCAACACCTACTAGCATAGGCACATATTCCTCATGATTAAAACTTGAATCAATTTCAACCGAGTCGTCAGGTTAATGACTCAAGCCAGGGCGATTCATGACCCCAACAACCACACTAGCATTCTCATGACCATCCCTTCCAATAGATGGAAACCTACTACTCAATGGAGGAATGACCAAAGCTGCTATTTCCTAGTGGCAAGGCCTCTTTGAGGGAGTTAGCAAGCGACCAAACCCTCCTTGTTTGGTGTGCCCTCTCTTAGCACTTGCAATCCCCTCAGATGCTTCCATTACAAGCTAAAAGGACTAGATGACTACCTTAACCCTCATTTATGAGGGTTAGAGGTGCCTTCTTCTGACCCTTACATGTGGTCGATTAGGGACCGACAAGAGAGTAGATGTCTCCAAACTTTCCTTTTCTAGTGTCACTTGCAAAAACAAGACTATTCAACAACATGTCCTGATAACGAATATAACAGGCAAATACATAACATAATGTGTCCAAAACAACCCCCAACAACAATTAGTAACCTTAAATACCTAGAAGTATTGTCTAGGTCGTACTTGGAGTATCTTTTTCCCTCTCCTTGAAGAAAGCCTGAGGGATGAAGCAAAGACCTTACTTCACATAAAATCACACGACCTCCTTAGCATTTAAGAGATCAACGCATATGAAACAACGCCAATCCATAAAGGCTTCAATTTCTCCATGGTCTCTTGATCATTAGCAAGTAATGATGCTTGAGATAGTGTCAAAGGAAACCTCACCCATCATGTCGTAAAAGGAACATCTTTTGCCATCTTTACAATGATAAATTTGCTCTTCCGATCTTTAATACTTGATTCTAACCCAGTAATGAAGGACAACTCCCTCCTTTGCTACAACTGTATCCATTAATTGCCAAGGCATTTGATCATGAAAAAGTATTGAAGTAACTAAGGAATGGGCCTCCGACTTAACGTGACACATAAAACGTCTAAGGTAATCAACAGCCCCCAAGAATTTGGCATTAAATAAGCTGGACTCCAGTTAAAATGATTTAATACCTCTTCTTGGAAGTCCGATATCAGAAAATGCAAGCCAAATTCCAGACATTCAGCATAAACACAAAACCTAGGCCCATATATCAAAGTTATCTAAGCACTTGTGGCGGGAATAGTGATGGAGTACTCACTTGGAGTTTCAACAACGTATTACTCTTGTATTATATGGAGATCATCCTTACTAATCTCACTATGAAAGTGATTCGACCCATTACTTGCTCCTAAATTAGGCAAGGAATGAAAACCATCTCCAGAATCAACTTCTTTAACCCTTCTAACCAAGTAGAAGTCCCAAGGACAAGAAATTGCCATTAAGAATAAGTGACACTATCATGAAGAGGAGCCGAATAATTGTCAACGGTATAAGGCCAATAACAAAAGCTATGCATATAATAGAAGGAAGGACGTAGAAAAAAAATGATATGCCGCTGAGGGATATTTATAAATCCTAATCAAAACCCTTAGGAAAAGGGAGAAGTAATGATGGAATCATGAAAAGTTAATTGCTCCAAACCGTTGGATGCACAATCACCTCAAAACCAATGGTCAAGATAAAATGACGTAAGATTATGCCATTTGATAAGGGACGGACAAAATAACCGTCACATCCCATGATTTGCAACATGTGCCCACATAAGGATATTCTCGTCAAGATTTGAAAAGTTACCCTTCAAACGTCATTCAAAGTGATATACACCCCGATCAACCTAAATTCCAGCCCTCAAACTGACGACTAAGTCGCGAAATATAGACCACTCCATAAATTCTGAGCCTGAGCTAAACTTAGTTGACTTCTGCGCCATGTTTACTCCCTTGAATATGTAAACAAAAGGAGTCAGGATGGACAACTGTTGATAGTCCATTATTGACTATAAGCCTATCCAAGTGGTGCTTCATGTGCTGATGTGCTGGGCCAACCCGTTGGGCCCAAGTCCTTTTAACCTATCCTACTAACATGCAACCCAACTTCATTACTAACCTCGATGAATCACTCGGTCACCCCTGCTTTACTTGTCGCTTAGCATAAATGACTTAGTTGACTTTGGTTTGCACGTAGTGGAGACGTGGTCTCTTCTCATGATCTCTACTACTGCCTTCAACTAAGCACTCGCCTACTTACCCACTAGGGCCATAACCACGAGGTCGGTCCCCTATAAATACTCTTCCACCTCTCAGGATTCAAGTAATGTCGCACTTGATTATTCTTCTTCACTTAAACAAGGGCTTACCATAGCAAACATTAACTTAAATATTGGAGTGGCGACATTGAGCCAACGTCCAACGTGCTACTAACCTGTTTCCTGACTTCTAGACCTGTTAACCAATTGTGATCTAAGCCTAATTTCTTCAAATCCAACCTCTACAGGATTCGATCAAGCGATAATTTCTATATCTTACCCACAATCAAAGTTATCATTTAATTTTAACAAATGTATGAATATAAATTCAGAATACCAAAATACATAACTAATCAAGATATAACATATGATGAAATCATTAGCTAAACCAAATTTTAATGATAGATTGGAGAAACTTTTTCAATTTATACAAAATTTTTTTGGGACATTATATTATAAAGGAAACGATCTTATCACAAGATAGTTCTGCCCTAATATTATCATTAAATTGACCATAAAAAAAGAATTACTATACAAAATATTAAGAATTTTGATCACAATTGAGATAAATACGAGCAGTCAAATGATGTAATGAGACCAGCTCTACTATAACCACCACCAGATGATAGAATTTTCTTAATTTTTTATTTTTCAAAAACACCTCATGAAAAATAGCTAAACTCCTTTTAACTGTTTAACATCTACAACTTCTTATATATAAAGACCAAAAATAATTTTTGTATATTCCATCATTTTGCAAACAACTCATAGCAAAAGCCAAAACAAAATAACTAAACCCACATAAAAAGAAAAAAAAGAAGCCAAAATAACTATATCCTATTTTACTACTCTTTTCTATATTTTTATCATTGTTTACACTTAATTTCTATTAAAACCAATCTCACTTGTCCAAGTATCTTCCATATACGTATCACACTCATTTCTTATTATTTAAAGTTCCACTTTTTAGACATCTCATGCATGTTTTGTCTTCTGATACATGGGAAGATTGTTATCTTCGTACATTTAGTTGACAATTTTATTTTCAAAATTTTGTTAAATAAGTATATTTCACTTAAATGGCAAAAGGGTTTCTCCGACTATCACAATATGTGTGATGTTTTTTATGTGTTGGTATGTCGGACCTTAGAATTACCTTTATATCGCTGTCTTGATGGCTGATGTTGGTGTTGTCTTCTTAGCGAAGGTGGTGTAGGCACGGGAGAGAGTGACAATCGCTAAGCTAGGAGATGAGAGAGTAGCATCCAGCAGAAAATATTAAAGTGTACGGGAATTTAAAATAATTATCTCTTTACGATTGAAATATGTCTGAATTGAAATGTAAAACACACACAGATAGATAAATATTTTTGTTAAGCCTAATTAAATATTTCAAGTCTCTTTGAACATATATAGCATAAAATTAGAATATGTTTGGTTCATCTTATTCCGATCCATTTGACATTTTTATTTTGTAATTTTTAAATAAATTATTTATTAAAAAGAAAATAAAGATAATTTTATTCATAAATAAATCAAATAAATAAATTATAGATAAATTATAAATATATATAAGATACATAAAAAAAATCAGATAATTAAAATAAATAGCTTATATATTTCAAAATATGGAGGTGCTCTCCGTTCATTGCACGCCTTGTAACTAGAATAATAATATTTGAAAGTATTAACGATATTTGAAACATGTGCTTTCGTGGACACAACTTGAAATTGAAACAACGAGTATTGTCCACCAACAGCAGCAGCAATTGCCAAAACACAAGTTCTATTTTCACTTCTTACATCGGAGAAAACATGAAAGGATTCTTAAAAGAAGGAAATCAATGAGCCTTTAAGGAAGGCGTGGTCGGCGTAGAACCCGAACCCCTTTTCTCTTTCGCGCATTCCTTTCCTTCCCTCAAACTCAAAGCAGACAAAAACCTATCATTCCATCTTGCATCACCCGCAGGGACGGCGGCAGTCCGCGCCTTCTCGGGTGATCTCTGACAACCATACCTGGAAACGCCCCGTCGAAGACGGTTATGAACTGCCAAAGGACTCGCCGGAACCGGCGGGTCTTAGCAGTTCATCACGCAGAACCGGCGGTTCCACCGGTTCCGACCCACCAAAAATACACACACACACACACAGAGAACACAGAATGATTTTGGTGTGGGGTGAGGGGAGGAGAGGAGGAGGGGATGGGGGGTGTAGGGGGTCAGTCTGTTTAAAAAAAAAAAAGAAGAAAGAAGAAGAATAATAATAAACATGGTTCACGGTTCACGTGGAACCGGAACCGTCAAAACCAGCAGTTTCGTGGAACCGTGAACCGTCCCGGCTCTAGCGGTTCCGGTTCAGGTCCGAAACCGACCTGAACCGTGCCGATGTCTAGGAGTGAGTGACAATCGCTAAGCTAGGAGATGAGAGAGTAGCATCCATCAGAAAAGATTAAAGTGTATGTGAATTTAAAATAATTATCTCTTTACGATTGAAATATGTCTTAATTGAAATGTAAAACACATGCAGATAGATAAATATTTTTGTTAAGCCTAATTAAATATTTCAAGTCTCTTTGAAGATATATAGCATAAAATTAGAATACATTTGGTTCATCTTATTCTAACTTATTTGACATTTTTATTTTATAATTTTTAAATAAACTATTTATTAAGAAGTAAATAAAGGTAAAAAAAATAGATAGTTTTGCTCACAAATAAATTATAAATATAAATAAAATATATATAAGATACATAAAAAATTCAGATAATTCAAATAAATAACTTATATACTTCAAAATATGGAGGTGCTCTCCATTCATTGCACGGCTTGTAACTAGAATAATAATATTCGAAAGGACTAACAACGATATTTGAAACATGTGCTTTCGTGGACACAACTTCAAGTTGAAACAACTAGTATTGTCCACCAACTAGGGGTGTGCACGGTACGGTTCGATTCGGTTTGCATCTCGAACCGAACCGCACCATAATTTACGGTTCGGTTTTTCTTTTAAATTCGAACCTAACTATACGGTTTGATTCGTAATTTTTTCGAACCGAAAAAAACGGTCCGATACAGTTCGGTTTGCGGTTCGAACCGTTTTTTTCATAAAATAAAAAATATATTCTATTGAAAAAGTTCAATTACATATTTCTTATCACTAATGCAAATATAAACAATAATATTTAAAATTAATCATTTATCAAATAAACATGTAAAACTTATAGGAAGGAAAAGATTTCATCCATTATAAAATGATAATTGTTTATAATTATATGAATTGAGATGAATTTGATTGTCCAACTGCTGATGACGACTGAACTGTTTATCCATCATGCAGAGGTGTTGTTATTGAGTTGTCCACCAATAGGCCTTGCTTTTTGAAAGGCAATGACTGAGTACGTGGGTTAGGGGGCACCATTAGGTGTTGGGTTGGATCCTGAGAATAAAAATTTTAGGCCGACATTTGATTCAAAGCTTCTATTATGTTTTGTTGATCTTAGACATAATTTTGAGGACAGAATAATAATGTATGACCCATAATGCCGCAAATAGCGCATAGACTCTTAATGCTCTTATATTGAAGTTGATAAGATTGATGTGCTATAGATAGCTATGACGATTTTTAGTAGATTATAATGGTGATCCCATAAAAAATATCTATTATAAAAAACATGGAATAACTATTCATTACTCAAATTTAATGACTAACACATATCTAAGTAAAAAATTTTAAAAACAATTAATTTATTTTAAAAAATTAATTATTTTTAAAATTTATGATATAAATATGTACCATTAATAAAACAATTAAGAGTAAAAATAATATGTTTAATTTTTTTAATATATAAAACGGTTCGGTTTGGTTCGAACCGTACGGTTCGGTTCATGGTCCCGAACCAAACTGCGAACCGTTTGCTCTTCAATGAACCGAACCGCGAACCGAACCGTTTCAGAAAAAAACCGAAATTTCGGTTCGGTTTGATCCGGCCTGGTTCGGTCCATGATTCGATCGGTTTTTTTGCCTAGCCCTACCACCAACAGCAGCAGCAATTGCCAAAACACAATTTCTATTTTTACTTCTTTACATCGCAGAAAACATGAAAGGAATCTTAAAAGAAGGAAATCAATGAGCCTTTAAGGAAGGAGTGGTCGGCGTAGAACTCGAACCCCTTTTCTCTTTGGCGCATTCCTTTCCTTCCCTCAAACTCAAAGCAGACAAAAACCTATCATTCCATCTTGCACCACCCGCAGGGACGGCGGCTGTCCGCGCCTTCTCGGGTACTCTCCGACAACCGTGGTCCTCTGGGAACCTGTGTTTTAGACACACTTTGGCATGGCAGGTCTTGCATGTGGTTGTGTTGGAAAATGTCAGGACTCCCTTGCACCTTTTAACTGGACAAACCGGTTTTTTGTTTTTCAGGGGATGACAAAATCCAGACTTTGCGTGACTCTCCAAAACCGCCTTCTCCTCCGCTGCTGAGTCAGTCCCTGTGGTCTCTATAGACATGGCACATGTTTCACATACAATCACCTTTCTGCTGTTGTGATACGATTTTGCGCAATCGTGTGATTTGTAAGATCTGTGCTCTAAACAAAAAACCTGCTCAACAAACAAATTAACAGACAGGAACAGGATTAATCATCAGGGGGAAATATGTTTTTCTAGGTTGCCAAACTTGTGATTTTTCCTAGAATTGGAATGAATAGGAATTCATAGAATCCAATCCATTGTATACCAAAACCCAAACCCATAATTCTACTAATTCTATACTTAAATAATTTGTCACCTGTCCAGAAAATCTCCCACAATTGAATTGGCTCGTGATTTAAACAAATTTATTAAGAGATAAATTTATGAAAATAATTAAAAAAAAAGAATAAGGTAAATTGTGCATGTACCTTTTCGCAACCATCACACTTGAAAGGTAGGAAATCGAGTTGATTGCAGTCGGGATTTTGGCAGTGTTTTCCCAAATCAGGAAAAGCTTCTGTCCCACCTCCCATTCTTTCTCAGATGTATAAATTAAAAATAGTTGAGATTGAGGATTTCTTTTTTGTTTCTTTACGGATTATGCAGGAAAAGTTATAGATTATGACACAGGTGTTCTTTTATTTCCCAAATCCCAGGTATTTTATAGGTATGGTGCTGGCTTGGGGGTTAAGATAGATTTTGGCTTGGCGAATGGGTTTTCTTCCAGACCACACGCGCACCTTCCACGTTTACACGGTTTCAAATTCGTCAAAGCAATACAATTTCAATTTGGGTTAGACCAAGTTGGAAAAAAAGAATAGGCTTCTAACATTGTTGGCCCATAAAGCAACACATAATTAAAAGTTTTGTCCTTAGAGCCCTCAGGCCCATAAATCCATTAAATAGGAAGTAACTTCTTTCAGGCCTTTGAAGATGAATCATGTATCCTATGCATTTTTGCTGTCCCGCCCCCAACCCCCCTCTGCCTTGAGTAGATTGCTAATAATATCTCGTCCAGTTCGGATCTTCTTTTCCCCTTAATTGTCACCGCGTATTAATTCATTCTTATTTAATATAAATTTCTCGTTAGAAAACTAAGAAAATAACTATTTAAGTCAAAAACCCTTTCGAAAAACTATACATATTTTAAATTCAAAGAAAAAACGGTTATGGTTAAATGAATAGGAGATGCCACCCTAATCATTGCTCTGCGACTTTAAAATTATATGTTTTTAAAAAACTAGTTAAAAATTAAATAAATCTAACGATTAACTAATTTCAAAACCTGTTTGAATTTAGGACGTTAGCTAGTAATTTTGTCATACTCAGTACCTTGTAATATATTACTCAACCAAATGGATTGCAAGTGAATATGGAAGGCCAGAAGGTAAGGTTTTTTTTTTTTTTTTTTTTGCCATTACATGTAGAAAGAGAATTTGAATATGATATATTTTAGAGATCACGAGAGATGTCACTATGTTATAGTTACGTTGATAGTCACAAAAAAGTTTAAAGTATGAATTTTTCAACCCTAGCTCTCATAAAGTACTAGTAGGATAGTTATATTAGTTACTAATTCTTAGATAACATGTATACATCCTCTAAAAATTATTAAATAAATAATAATAAGAGAAACATGAAGAAGTAATGAAGATATATACTGCCAAAACAAAGAATAAATCTCATGGTAAAAGGATAGAAAAAAGGATAATTTAAAGTTATATCAGCCATATGATATAAAAGTATAAAGCTTAAATGTAAAATATTACTGTTCATCTGTATAAAAGTGTGTAATTATAAATGCCTATTTAATCTTGTGTTTAATTTTTACTATTAAACCATCATAGATTTTAAGTTGTCGAAATTTTACCTTAAGATTTAGTAACATATAAAAATGTAATTTGAAAATTCATAAGTTCCATAAGATAGATTGTAAGTATTACAAGTTATGAAGTTTAAGATGCTTTCAAGATACCAAAAGGTGGTTTTCACATTTTAAGAATTTGTATTCATTTGGCAATGGTGGTCAACTCTTCCATTGAGCTGAAGGAGTCTTAATACCCATAGTTTACACTTTTTACCAACTTTGAAGACAAATTTAATGGAGCTTTTGTCTTTAAAAAAATACTTTTATGAGCTCTAATGTTTATTACTTTGAGTCTTTTATCCATTTTCATCGTTAATTTGATAAAAAAAAATATAAAAATTGAGGCAAAAAAATTGTTGAATTACATAGTTTCAAGCTGCTTGTGATGGGAACAAAACTAATTTGATTAAATGGTCATCAATTTGAACACAACTTAAAATGCTAAAAAACATCTTTTGAAATGATTTATTGTTTAATGTTAGGAGTGTATCAGAAATGCAACTAGTGTCCAGACATTAGCCATGATAAGAACATCTAATCATGTTCTCTAGATGGCGTTTAGACAATAGGGTATAGCATCAGGATGCCTTAGTGGTTTTGAACATCATTAGGATATTCTAATCATGTGCAAACTAATATATCATTCAAACAAAAGGGTGTGACGTTCACATGCCACCCATGTTTGTACATGATCAGAAGCTTCTAATCATGATGAATCTATTGTAGCATCTAGACACTAAGGTATAACAATATGTCGTGCTTTATCCTACTTATACTTTTCAAGTGATGTCTAGATGTTAAAGTGAAAGAGTGAGGACACCAAGGATCTTTAAATGGTGCCTAGATACTAAATAATGGCATTTGGACACTAGATCTAGGAAACTAGTCATTGGGTGCATTAAAAGCAAGGACAAACTTGTCCAATATTTATGTAACGACTATTTTCTCTCCACTGGCTATATATATTGAATGTTAAGCAAATGTTTGAAAGTTAATTAAGCTTACTATTTGCAATCAAACACTTTTGTCTAATTGCAATCATAGTTCTTGTCTCTTGCTCTTCATTTTATATTTTCTAAAGAGAGAAATTTAAGTAGAACTCTTGTGAGAGTAATTTGTATTGCATTGTGAAACTTGTTTGTAGCTCCAAGTGAACAAATTTGATTGATCAATAAAATGGTGTAAAGTCCTTGGTTTGACTCAAAATGAGTTCGTGGAGATTAAAGAGTGATATGAACTCCATGTTATGTCTAGAAGCAAATTTCTTTAACCTTACCGTTTTTATTTTCCATCATATTATTATTGTTATCTTTCTTATTATCATAGCATAACTTGTCCATTTATGCTTATTTTTCAAAGAATGGTTAAATTATGTGATAAACCTAATTCACCTTGTCCTTCCCTTTGAGTATATTTTAATGCATTTTTAAAAATGGGATCAATATAAGGGTTACAAATGTGCCAAGCTCGGCTTTTGAATGTTTGAACTTGACTTGTTTTAAAAATTAATGAGCTTGGGTTAAGTTAATATTGAGCTTTAAAATGCTTGAAAGATCAGTTCAGTTACACTTAAACAAGCTTGCTCAAAAGCTCTGCTTGATTACAGTTAAAGGTTAGCTCAAAAGCATGGCTTTTATACTCTTAAACAAGCATGGAAAAGTTTGCTAAAATAAGATCTAAGCTAAATAAGAAGCTTATTCCAAAGTGGAAAAACTCTAAATTTAACCTTAGCCAAAACTTAGCTCAAAATCAATCCCAACTCAATAAGCTATGACTTGTAATAATAAGTAAAGATCTAGTAAATCACTAGACCAAAATCCTAAGGCATTAATATTTTAGGCATCAGGTTAAGCGTGATCTAAGGGAAGAGTGATTTACCTTTTTATAAAGTGCAAATAAGAAGTGGCCTTGTTAAATAACTCATATGGGACAATAAACAACACTACAACTACCATAAGATTTTTTTTTTTTTTTTGACGTCCCACATGTAGACATCTCCATGGGCCAGGTAGAGTCAAGGTCCACATTTCATGGACTTGTAACCGCCCCGTGTAGGTAGCTAAGAAGGTCCAACTCGTGGACCTACCAAGTCTCGAGGTAGGTTGGGATAATTTCGACCTATCCCTTATTTAAAAATATAAAGAAAGAAATATGGTTAAATTAAAATAAAATTTTAAACTTTAAATATATAAAATAAGCATAAGAATATATGACTCTTTAGTCCATATTCATTGAACACTATTAAGGACGTATAATTATTTATACATAAGCATATCCCTATTGAGTTAAAATATTAGTAATATGAAACTAGAGTAACAATCTAAAAGAGCAAAATTTAATACAGAAAAAGAAGTCTCACATTGTTTAGATGTGAGATTTTTTTTCTTGGTAGAATTACATATAAAGTATAAGGCATGATTTTCGATTATATTTGCAATATGGAAGTGTGTGATTTAGATGAGGAAAAATCCGAATATGGATTTAGCTTGAATTCAAGCTGATTTGTAATATGCAATACTCAAATCTAAGTATTGGGAGCAAAATATTTGTGTATTTTCTGTATATTTTTTTGTTGCACTTTGTAATACATATTTATAGATGAGATAGGCTCCCTAACTATGTAATAACAGAAAATAAGAATAAAATCTGTAGCATGTGCAACTATGCTACGTAAGAAACGGTTACAACTAATTCTGTTTAAAAGAATGGGCTCCCATTATTTTGGGCCCAAAGCTTGACCCTAATTGGATCATATTGAGCCCATGGTCTTCTTGTGATTTATTCCCACGCACATCTACACTCGCCCCGACTTCACAAGTACAGCTCTGTCTATCTTCTTCATTCTCGGCGACACAACTATCTTCTACTTTACTAACCTTCTGACAAAGACTATCCTTCACTTCACCCGTATCCTTCACTTCACAGTTGAGAACCCTAGAAAATTACTTCCCTGTTTTGCTCCGGTTACAATCCCTTCCCTGTTAAAATCCCTTGTCCAGAAGGGACAATGAGGGAATTGTAGTTGCAAATCCCTAAAGTACTCCCATGTAGCTTCGGAGGGTGAAAAATTTTCCATGAGATAAGTAACATTGTCTCTGCTTTGTTGTTACATTTCACCATCTTCCGATCTAATATTGCTAGTGGTTCTAACAATGAATCTTCTTTTGGTGTAGGCAAAGGAGAGACAATCACTGGAAGAGCTCCATGATAGGGTTTCAACTGCGACACATGGAAGGCGTGGTGGATGCTTGCTTCAGGAGGGAGATCTAGTTGGTAAGCCACCTTTCCTTTTCGATCTATTACCTTATAAGGCCCATCATATCTCTAGCTTAATTTTTGAGTCTTTGCATGCTTGAGTGTCACTTGTCTGTACGGTTGTAACTTAAGTAGAACATAGTCTCCTATGTTAAACTCTCTTTCACTTCTTCGTTTATCACACATGAGCTTCATCCTATGTTGTGCTCTGTTGAGATGAAATTTGAGCGTCTTGAGCATGTCCTCCCTAGTAGTAAGCATACTATCCACCGTAGCATTCTGAGCATCTCTAGGAACATAGGGAAGATGTAGAGGGGGAGGGTAGCCGTAAAGTATCTTAAAAGGAGCGCATTTGGAGCTAGTGTGGTAATTAGTATTGTACCACCACTCAACCAAGGGTATAAAATGACTCCATCTGTTAGGAATCTCCCCTGTCATGCACCTAAGATATGTCTCTAGGCACTTGTTAACCACTTCCGATTGACCATCGGTTTGAAGGGGGTAGGAAGTGGATAGGTTAAGAGCCACACCTTGCAAACTTAGGAATTCCTTCCAAAAAGTGCTCACAAAAATTAGGTCTCTATCGCTAGTGATGGTCTCTGGCATGCCATGCAACTTGTATACTTGCTCCAAATATAGCTGTGCTACCTGCAAGGCTGTATAGTGAGAAAGAGTCAAGAAATGAGCATACTTACTTAATTGTCTACTACCACCAAAATTACTTCCTCCCCATTCGACCTTGGCAGACCCTTAATGAAATCCATAGTTATTTCCTGCCAACACTCATTAGGAACTGGTAGGGGTTGCAGAAGTTCAGGATAAGCTACGTTCTCAAATTTATACTTTTGACATATATCACAGCATCTTACATATTGCCTAATTATTCTTTCAAGTTTAGGCCAATAGAAAACTGAGGAAATCCTTTTATATGTAGTTTGTGATCCTGAGTGACCACCTAATACCCCTCCATGAAACAATTCTAGCAGTTTCTTCCGTATTTCCTCCGATGGTCCAACAACTATTCGCCCCTTCCTTCTCAAAATTTCTTGATCAAAGCTGAAATTCTTCACTACCTTTCCTTCCTTCAGCTGCTCAATTATCTTGGTATACCCAAATGACAAATACCAGCTTGCTTTGATTTCCTCCATCAACTTTGGAATAGTGGCTTAAATTGAGAGTTGATTTAATTGAGTTCCTCCACATTTGGATAAGGCATCTGCTGCATTGTTAGTCCTTCCACTCTTGAACTCAATTAAATAATCCAAGCTTAATAATTTGGTGAGCCATTTTTGTTGACTAAGGGTCACCAACCTTTGCTCCAGCAAATATTTGAGACTCTGATGGTCAGCTCTTATCACGAATTGTCTCCCAAGCAAATAGTGTCGCCATTTATCGATGGCATACACAAAGGCCAATAACTCCTTGTCATAGACTGACATACCTCTGTGCTTTGGGGAAAGTGACTTGCTGATATAAGCTACTGGATGGTTGTCTTGCATTAACACTGCCCCAATTCCATCACCACTCACATCAGTTTCAATAGTGAATTTTCTGCTATAATCTGGCAAACTCAGGACAGGAGAAGTAGTCATTGCATTTTTCAACTTATCAAATGCTTTTTGGCTACTAAATTCCAGTAGAACTGATCTTTGCGAAGAAATTTGTAAGTGGTTTAGCAATAATTCGAATCATGTATAAACCTCCTATAGTAACCTGCTAACCCTAGGAAACCTCTCAGTTGTTTGACATTGGTAGGAGCAGCCATTTACAATAGCTTCTATTTTCTTAGGGTGGTTGCAACCCCTTGATTAGAAATGATATGACCAAGGTAATCGATCTGCTTACCCCAAAGACACATTTAGTCCTTTTAAGATATAACCTCTCTGCCCTCAATATCTCAAACTACCTCAAATGTTCCTTGTTGATCCAAGCCTGGGCTGTAAACCAAGATGTCATCAAGAAAACCAAGACAAATTTTCTCAAATAGGGTCTAAACAAGTTGTTCATAAGGCCCTGAAAGTGGATGGGGCATTAGTTAACCCGAAGGCATGACTAGAAACTTAGTGCCCATCATGAGTTCTAAATGCTGTTTTATAAACATCATTAAGATGCATCAAAATCTGATGATACCCTGAGCGTAAATCCAATTTACTAAAACAACTAGACCCATGTAACTCATCGAACAGGTCCTCAATTATAGGAATTGGAAACTGTCCTTTATAGTTAACTTGTTTAGATCCCTATAGTCTACACACATGCGCCATGTATTGTCTTTTTTTTTTTTTTAACCAACACCACAAGGGAAGCGAAAGGACTATGGCTAGGTCGTATTATTCCGGTCAATAACATCTCCTTAATCATATCTTCTAAAACTGTTTTTTGAATTGAGGAATGGCGATATGGTCTTAGATTGACAGGTGTTGCTCCTTCCTGTAAATGGATCTATGATTACATGACCTATTAGGAGATAATGCGGTGGGTTCCTCAAATAGGTCAATAAATTCTTCTAAAAGTTCGGTTAAATCAAGATGCGTAGTTGACTCAACCATAGGATCCTTAATAGTTATAAAATTACTAATAACCCAGCATTGTACCTTGAGTGCAGGACTATGAGTTGATAACATTGATGAGATGTTATTATCAGTGATAGGAGTAATTACCTCATTATGACCATGAAGTGTACAACACGATCCCTTCCACTGGAACTCCATCTTCATTAGATTAAAATTCCATTGCACTGTACCCAAGGAGACCAAACAAGGCATTCCCAAAATTAAGTCATATGCTGTTAAGGGAAGCGCATACACATCAGAATGGAACTGTACTCCTTCCATCCACCAGCTAAATTGCCTAACCATAGAATAACTGTAAATTTTGACTCCATTAGCCAAATTAACAGTGATTGGTTCAACCGGAGTCATCTCACAATTCAGGTTCTTGGCTAACTCCTCATCTATAAAATTAGATGAACTACCTGTGTCAATTAGTATGCTCAACCTTTTTTTCTTAAAATACCCTCTCACACACATATTGTGTGCCACATTGTTATTGTCTTCTCCCAACGCACAAAGGGTTAAAGAGGCTAGATCTTCTTCCAATTTATCCATCTCCTCCGCTTCAGAGATTTGCTCATCTTCCTCCTTACCTACCACCAGGAGATTTAACCTTTTGTTTTTGCACCTATGACCTGGTTCAAAAGCTTCATCACACCAGAAGCATTGCTTTTTTCATCTCTTCTCCTCCAATTCTTCAGGGGAGAATCTACGAAAATTCCTGGTAGTATTGAGGTTATGGATAGGGGTTCGAGGCTGGGAATTAATGGTCTGTGTGATGGGTATAGTGTTTCGGTTAGTGTATGTTGGTGGTTTGGTTGGGACAGTGGTGGGCTATTTGGGATAGGTATAGTTTGAGGTGAGTTTATGGGTTTTTTGGCTGGTTTAAGTGGTAGAGTTTGTAACATCTTAAAGTTTGGCTAGTGTATAGGCTTGGGACAATGTGTTAGGTTGGAACATGCGGATGGGAAACTGTATTTCAAGACGTAATCCAATGAGGAAACAATTGATTAATTGAGGTTCAGTGAGTTAGTTCTGTGCGAATAGATGTATGAATTGGTCAAGGTACTCTTGTAATGAATTTGTTTGTTGAAGTTCCTTAAGTTCAGCCATGGGATCTTCATAGGCTCGCTCATTAAATCTTGCCTGCAATGCTTTCGTTAATTCTTCCCAAGTGATTGGATTAGTCTCTATCCTCAACTTCAAATAAGAAACATACCAATCATAGGGTTTTTCATTCGAATGCATGATAGCCACTTTTGCTTTAAGATGACTTGGTGTCTCATCCAACATAAAAAGATTGTTCAGCCTTTACTATCCAAATCTTAATGTTTTCACCATTAAATGTAGGAAATTCAATTTTGGTACGCCTCATGGGTAGTTGGTAACCACTCACAACTACAATATTGCTAGGCAACCCACTGCTTGTCACATTTTCCATTGCCTTATTTTCATCAATGTTCTTATGTGCACTAGATAATGCTTCCACTACTATGGGTTTACTTTTGAGCTGAGTTTTAAGATCATCTATTACCTTGGATTGCTGCTCTAACGTTGTTTGCTGTTGTTGCAGGGTATTGGAGAAGAGCTTGATCCAACTATCCTGCTTTTCATTTTGCTCCTTCAACAAATTCTTCATCAATTCTTCAACCCTCTTAAATTCCAAAGTACCTTTGGCCATGAAAGCTCCTACAAAAGAGCTATGATACCACTTACAATATGGAAGTGTGTGATTTAGATGAGGAAAAATCCGAATAAGGATATAGCTTGAATTCAAGCTGATTTGTAATATGCAATACTCAGATCCAAGTATTGGGAGCAAAATATTTTTGTATTTTCTATATTTTTGGGTTGCACTTTATAATACATATTTATAGATGAGATAAGCTCCCTAGCTATGTAATAACAGAAAATAAGAATAAAATCTGTAGCATGTGCAACTATGCTACGTAAGAAACGGTTACAACTAATTCTGTTTAAAAGAATGGGCTCCCATTATTTTAGGTCCAAAGCTAGACCCTAATTGGATCATATTGAGCCCATGGTCTTCTTGTGATTTATTCCCATGCACATCCACACCTGGCCTGACTTGATAAGTACAGCTCTGTCTTTCTTCTTTATTCTCGGCGACACAACTATCTTCTACTTTACTAACCTTCTGACAAAGACTTTCCTTCACTTCACCCGTATCCTTCACTTCACCAGTTGAGAACCTTAGAAAATTATTTCCCTGTTTTGCTCCGGTAACAAGATTGTAAATAAATAATTAATAATTTCTATTCATATAGAAAATAGTATAAACATTAAATAGTATTTAATTTTTAAACTTTCCTACTATTTTGTATTCTATATTTATTTCTTATTTTCATAATAATTAATATATATATATATATATATTTTTAAATAGGACTCGGACGAGCCCATTAGGTCCACGGATCTAGCCGTAACCCAGCCAAAACTTGTGGATTACGACTGGTTTAGAAGCAGGGTAGGACCCTACCCTTAAAGATGTACCTGAATGTACCATGGACCATGGTAGGTCTAAAAACTAGTTAGACTCAACTGTTGGGACGAGTCAAAAGACAGACCAAACATGGTCAGGTTGGGTCAAAACCCTTAAAGATGTATACTCGCATGGAAAACTCCAAAGATCAAACCCTCTCTACTCCTTATATACAAGTAGTTAAAGGATATATTTTCAATAAATTTGATGTCTGATATCTATATTTAGAAAAAAAATGATGTCTTTAATTAGTTATTTTAATATATATATATATACTTTTTATAAAAATAATAAAATTATTTACACAATAAAAAAATAAATAAAATGTGTACATTTGCCTTTATAAAAATAATAAAATTATAAAAAAAACGATGTCTTTAATTAGGCAACAAATGTGTCATTTATCTTTTTTAATTTTTTTTTTCATTTTTCTTTAAAGTTAAATCTAAAACTACCCTATATTATGTGTACATTTGCCTTTATTTTATGTTTTCATTTATCTTTAAAGTTAAATCTACAACTATCCCATTTTATTTGTTAAACAAGATAAGCTATCAAGGTTGGGGTGTCTAAAGATAAGCTGCAACGAGTATTTCGATTTCTCTATTCCAAAGGTGGAATAGCAATTATTTCCATCTTATTTACTCTAATTACCATTTTTATCCTATAAAAATTACTATCTTATTTCTTATTATGGTTATTGTTGTCAAATTTTATTCCATATTTATCTTTTTTCATTCCATTTCGTGTATGTATTTAAACATAATAATGGATTTGTGATTCCATTAGTTGTTCCATTCCATTCCATTCTTTTGATTCCAATCCATTCCATTCTAAAGGATTCCTATGCATCAAATGTAACATAAGTTTAGTGGATCTATAATAAAATTTAGAGCATTAAAGAAGGTCTAGTACTAGGTAGGTTAGTTGCCCCGATCTACCACTTGATTAACTTTAGCTCTTAGATTACCCAGTTTTACCTATATACTTTATTTTTCAGTTAAAGTTTGAAAGAAATCTAAGGTGTATGATATATGACATATAAGAATCCAATTGGTGTTATATAATGAAAGAGAAACTTATTAATCAAGACTTTACCAAAGCATTTAAAGTTAATGTTTTTTTGAATCTTATTTGTTGCTTGTGTTAATTTGAGATTTGTTGTATAATAAATTATGGCATTATATTTGAGATCTTGGAATCCTCAAGTTTATTGTTATATACAAGATCCTTGAATCTTTAGATTTATTTATAAGATCTTGAAATCTTCACATATATCATTATATATGAGTTTTGAAATCTAATCACTAAAGAATTGTGTCTTCCACAGTAAAATTTAATAAGTTAGATTTGGGGCAAGTCCTTTGATAATCTTCTTCTTTCTAGGATAATGATTCATTCAAAGATTGAGTCACTATTAATAGCAACATATATAAGATCTGAGATATTAGAATCTTCAACTCTTTGTTATGTATTTATGAGATTTATGATCTAGTTTGATGTTAGCTTAATTTCAAGATAGGTCCTTAGTGCATATGGAATAATTCAGGGATTAATAGAGGTCCTCATTGCATACGTGTCTTGGTCGTCTTGTTTAATCTCAGCGGTTTTTTTTTTCCTTTTTTTTTTTTTTGTTAACAAGCATGATGGAGTTTTTTTAATGGTTCTTGGTGTAAACTTGCTAGAATAATAGGGATCGGGAGAGATAGACATGACTTACTGTGATACAGAATCATTAAGAGCTTAGTATTTCAGAGAAAAAAGTTATTATTTTTTTAAGAATATAAAAAGAAGGTTAAAATTTAGGTGGTTAGATATATCAACAGAGAGATAGGGGTTGGTTGAGTTTGAAATGTGGAAGTAGTTTTCTACTTTCTTCTAATACGGTTCTTTCAATACAAACAAACTATGAATTGAATGTCAATAGGTTTGAAAAACAAAAATTTAACCAAACTATGAATTGAATGTCAATGGTCAAATTGAATTAGTTTGAAAAATAAAATTTTTGATTCGGTTCCATTCAGTATAATACAATCACAATTTGATCGTGTTTTGTTTTTGCATAGCTCTATATAAGATAAACGGGGATCGAAAGCAAATTATCCAAGTGTTTTTTCTTTTAATAGTATGTGATTATTATCACTCTATCTTTTGGAAGATGAATTATATTTTGTCAAGATGAAAAATAATTACGGATTCTTGTTTTTGGGTTTTCAGCACCCCATACACAATAGTAATTAAAATTGTAGCAAGTTAATAGTTTTAGTAAGTTAGCAATTTAAGGGGAAAAAAAAAGAAAAAAAAAACCTTATAAGTAAAAAAATATTATAATACAATTTTATTATATTGTGATTTACTCTACTATTTATTATTTTTAGTAGGCTTTGAGCTGAAAATTTTTCCCCTAAACTTAGAACCCACTGATTACATAAATCAAAAAATGGAAAACATTATTTATCGGTAAAAAGATGCAGAGCCATGTCTCGAGTACCCTGTCTTTGTCCATAAAAGTTTGGTTGAAAACTGGAGCAGAAGGCTCTTTATGCAGAATTCTAAAGCACTTCAAAGTCCACTAACACCAACAGCCCAGATTCCATATATAAATAATTAGTCCAACATGACAAGAACATTTGACATTAGGGCATAAAGCAACGCTTTTCCATATGCTTCGATGGCCCTGCAAATAATAATTAATTTCATTTTTGGCATTGAAACGAGATATAAACTTTTGCTCCAGTAAAAGTCATCAAAGCTTCAAAGACTTTTACATGGTTTTATGTCATAGTTGAAAAGGTTGTCTAGACATGTAAAAAGCAATGAAATTTGTTCGGTATTAAGAATCAAGCGGCCAGAAATAAGCTTTAATCAACCGATTTTAATAACATATGCAAGATACAAAAAAAAAAAAAATAATAATAATAATATTTCATATCTTTAGAGCAAAATGAAATTTTATATTGATCTCATGCTCGACAAGTTAATTAGCGTATTGGGACACTTCTTAAAGAGAAAACAAAGTTAAAAAAGAACAATAGAATATTTCATATCTTTAAAGCTTTATTACAAACTTCACAACATAGATCTACATATAAAGTTGTGATTTTTTTCTTTTTTGGAATAGGAAGCCTTTATCGCATCCATCATCGAACAATAATTTTTATTTATTTGTTTATCTAGCTATTTATTTATTTTTCAAATCACATGTTGAAAAATTGCCAGATGTACATAACATGCACTATAATGGAAACGTGCACTATAATGGAAAGAAGACGTAGATATTTTGTTTCATGAGAAATTCTAAAAATGCACTAAGTGGGTAAATACAACCTCTATGGTTCAACGATCATGTGTTTCTATAATTGGCCAGGTGCCCTTTATTTTGTTAGCAAGGTCGTGCAAGACATCATAAATAGGAATCATTCATGTCCCTTTTTTTTATATCGTTATAAGTGAACATCTTTAAAAAAAAATTTGCCCCAAATGGATCTGATTTAGCCTAGCAAGCAATCTAATCGACCATTAACCATACAATAAGGAGCGTTGGGAATTCGTTTCAATACAGGACAATTATTAATACGGTATAGCATATCAGATCATATGGTGAGGTTCTAATATTTGGTGTGACGAATACAACACAAAAATTCTTTATTCTTTATTTTTGTCCTTTTTTATATATATTTTATGTTATTTCTAATGTACAAGTATTATGTTAACTTAGAGATTTTAATAATTATACTATTGATGTTTTCGTGTTTTTAACGTATAGGTGTAATTGTGTTGGTGGTGTAAACATTGACAAAATGGTGATATTAACAATGCTAGCATGGCCAAGGTACTAATAATATAGCAATGGTAATGAAAGCATGATACTTGTATTGTTTTGATGGTGCTAGCAACTATGGTAGTGATACTAGTAGCAGTGGCAATGACGGCAGGTAATGGTATAGATAATGGTAATGATGATACTAGCGCCAATGACAGTAAGATTAAAATGGTAATAAGGGGTCATAAAAGTACTATTATAGAGTTTTGATTAAAAGTTTTTATTCTTATAAATGAATTTTTCTATTTGAAAACCAAATATGATATAATAAGTTTTGTCCAATCTAATACTCCAAATAGTTGCAAGCCAAATATCCATATTCAAGTCACATGTAGTAATATAATTATTCTAAAATGTGCATATCAACCTCCCAGTCTAACCAAACGGTTTCAATTTACTTAGCTTTCTCATTCTTTAGTCTAACTCACACTTAGTAAAGAATATATGTTTCACTCCAGTTTTTCAAATCGATGCAGCCCTTGATAATTGATCAATGTCCTTGTATCCTCCCGGACATTCGGTAATAAATAGACACTACAAAGTTACCAACTCATAGCCATTATCAATAGTATGCTCAAAAGTTGCCTATCCCAAAGGGCTTTAAAAAAAAGCAATAACTCTTCGCTTTGACCCAATGGACACCCTGAAAATGGCTACAATTGATGGTCCCATAGCATGCATATCCTGTCCCATATTAGATAGCTCGTTTACTTCATGTGCTTATATATAAGTAATGGTGTAGACGTATGGATTTCATTATAAAGGCTTTAAGCCTGATTTATTATTTGGATTTAACTCTCTGGATTAAAGTGATAAGGTTTAGAGAGTTAGGTCCAATTACATTGGGATGATCACGGGAGAATTGGCGTGAAAGGCTTGGAGTAGGGCTCGTTGGAATTGGCCTGTCCAATTCCAACCTTTCTCAAATTGGCTCACACACATTACAATGAGGGCCTCAATGGGCCTGGGTCTATAAGGGAGCCCACATCCATATCTATAATAAGAGGAACTCATCCTGGCCGTTGGTTATCTGTCTCATCTAACGGACGATATCGATAGCTAGATTCTCTATAAATACTCTTAGTCCTTACCTCATTTGGACAAGGTGAAATCTTGGACAAACACCGTTGTGCTGTCGGATTTCCATCTTTGTGAATCAAGTACTTGACTCACTCAAGAACGCATACGACATTCATGGTATCTACTGGGGTTGATGCTTTCTAGTTCCCTCACTTATCACACGTGTGTTAGAGCCTATTGAGACCGCCTACTCCTCTTCTCTACACGATTCTCTATTGATCATCCTTGCACGTGTTGTTTCCCTAGGTCACATGTAACGCGATAGTCACGCGGCACGTACGTGATCGTTGCATCCGGATTCATACCCACATAGATGGTAAATGAATAATCTATACATGCTTTATTGATTTGTCATGTTAGAAAATTGCTATAAACTATTCCGAGAAACTCACATTTACCAAATTGCTATTATATAACTTTGTCTCTAATATTAATCATTCCATGGATGAGTCTCCTTAACCAATTGTCTTTTTGAGTATTGAAATGCTCATTTACTAGTATTAAAAAAAAAAAAAGAAAGTATTTTTGGATTATCCAAACCCTAGAGACATTACGTTTCTTTACACAACCAAATAAAAATTCCTTTTCCCCTTTTTACTTTTCACTTTCGCATTAGTATTGTGTTTTACGGATTAAATATTTAACCCGGTGGTGAACTTACACTTTTTATCGAGTTCTTAGAAGCTAAAGCATAAGCATATAAAAATGATTATTTCTCTGCATGGAAAACACACGATCATAAAGGTGGAGGAAAGAAAATGATGGATGCTAGTTGATGCTGGGAAGCAAAAGGTAGTCACTTTTGCTAAAATAAAGGGAGATATTGTCCAGCCTAGAACACTCTCAAAGTCAGTATGAATGCAGTTTGAATAAATCAAATGCTTAGCAATTAAGTTAGACACTAAGCAATAATGTCCTCAGTGGTGTTCCTGTTAAATTAGCTGTCGTTTCTGTAAAGCTTTTTACTTTTTAACCCATTTCCCTACAACTCCAAAAAGAAACTGAAAATCCACAAGCAAGAATAACATCAAAAGCAGAGGCCACTTTTCTTTGGCATAGTGTTGTGGGGACATAACTTTTGGGCACTAGTCCAATCATGTAGGCCATTAGGGCTCTTTGTTTATCGTCTTTCAGATATCAAGCTAGGTGAAAAAGATAGGAAAGGTATTTGCTGTTTTGATTATATTGTTCTTTGTGTAATGCTTTTATTAATTACCAACTAAATACCCAAATAGTAGAATAAGTAATATAAAATTAATCCTTTTAGAAATGCTGTCCAAACATTCATTAATAGATGAAAGATGATTTAAATAATCAAAATATTTTGATTATACTTTTTATCTTGTGGGAAAGACTGGCAAAATAGAATATTTAGATTTTTCTTTTTATAATACTTTTATAAGTTTATCAGATACCATATTTGCCAGAAAAAAAAAAAAGTAAATTTTCTTTATCCACTGATGCTATAATATTTTTAATTTATAGGACGACAACTTTTGTCAAATAAAGTAGATAATTTTACGAGTAAATATAGTCCAACAAAAGATTTTAAAAAAACATATTCGCGCATCAAATTTCACATAATTGTATATAGCTTGTCGTATTAGCTTATAATTCTTGTAATATGAAAATTCATGTTTATTGGTTGTCCCAAGTGGAAGTTAAAGACAAAATAACTTCAAATGATGTTGTAAGGCACCAACCCAACTGTATTAAATGGATTTGGATCAAGCCCGATATGTTGCAATCAATGGATCTTTATCCATTTCGCGCAAAATTTTGTAACTAATTTGAGCTTAGTACTGCCTTTCTTAGAATTTCAAACCAATCGTTTTTACTTATCATTCGTGTGGAATTTTCAGTTTTCTTCCGAATCGTGAGGAATTTAACTATTCCTTCTTCACTCACAAAGGCTTAAATATGTCGTCGCATATTTTTATAACACCCTTTATATTTTATATTAGTTTATAAGGTTAACACAATGCACACCTAAAAACTTCTAGGCTAAATAGTTAAGAAATGAGGACTTATAAACAGAAAGCGGTAGGAATAATCCGAGTCATGAATTTGGGGGAGAAATTGGGCCTAATTACAAGGTCATGTGTTTAGGAATAAAAGAAATTTGTGTGGGTTTATAAGGTTAAGGTAGTGAAATCATGCTAATATTGGTTAGAACCTTTTTGGATTAAGTGGTTGAAAAATATTCAGCAGTGCTAATTGTGAAGTTCGGTATCTCAGAGGCTCAAAAACTTGTGTTTTGTTTCATTGCTTTCAAGCGTATATATATATACAGAACTATCATGCTAATTTGAATACAAAATAAGATAATATATCTCAGCTGATATCCTAGCTAAAGAAACTAATTTTGTTATAACAAGAATTCTGTTGTTGATCAAGTCTTTTAGTTTATCAACACAACTAATTCCAGCTGTAAAACCGTTTTTGACTAATTCTGTTACAACAAGAATTCTATTGTTGATCAAGTCTTCCAGTTTATCAACACAACTAATTCCAGCTGTAAAACCGTTTTTGACAAACTAACACCCTCCCTCAAGTAGGAGCATGAAAATTTCGAATGCCTAACTTGCGTAGAAGAAACTCAAACCGTTCTCGTCCCAATGCTTTGGTGAAAATATTAGCTAGCTGAGCTTCGCTGCGAACATAAAAAGTAGAAAACAGGCCTTTTTGCAACTCATCCCGCACAAAGTGACAGTCAATTTCGATATGTTTCGTACGTTCATGGAATATAGGATTAGCAGCAATATGCATGGCTGCTTGGCTATCACAAAACAAATGAACAGGTGCATCATGAGATACTCCCAAATCCGTGAGTAACCCTTTTAACCACTTGATTTCGGAGACTACTGCAGCCATGGATCGATATTCTGCTTCGGCTGAGGATCGAGACACCGTATGCTGCTTCTTCGTCTCCCAAGAAATAGGGGAATTGCCGAGAAATATAAAATAACCAGTGAGTGACCGCCGAGTCAAAGGACAGCCACCCCAATCAGAGTCACAATACGCCCAAAGGCTGAGATCACTGCTATGTGCAAGAAAAATCCCTTGCCCAGGACTGCCCTTCAAATACCGAACCACCCTCAATGCTGCTTCCCAGTGTTCTTTCCTTGGTTGTTGCATGAATTGAGCCAAAACATGAACACTATAGGCTAACTCAGGACGTGTAAGACTCAAGTAAATCAACCGTCCAACCAGTCGTCGATAGCGTTCTGGATCATTCATTAAGGCACCCTTGGCCAATGCTAGACGATGATTCTGCTTGATAGGAAATCGTGATGGCTTAGCACCTAATAGACCAGCTTCATTGATAATATCTAGCGCATATTTACGTTGGCAAAGAAAAATTCCATTCGCATTTCGTGCCACTTCGATGCCAAGAAAATATTTCAAAACCCCTAAATCCTTCATATGAAAACAGTTCTTCAAATATGATTTGAATTTGACAATCATTTCCGAGTTATTACCGGCAATAACAAGGTCATCCACGTACACTAACACCACTATCCGTGCTTCTCCACGAGACAAAGTAAATAGCGAATAATCAGAATGAGACTGAGAGAACCCAAACCTTTTCAAAGCCATAAGTAATTTGGCAAACCAACATCGCGGAGCCTGTCTCAACCCATAAAGTGACTTCTTCAAACGACAAACCTTTGTGGATTGAGAAGTACGAAATCCTGGAGGCATCTTCATGTAGACTTCTTCGGCCAAATCTCCATGAAGAAATTCATTGTGCACATCCATTTGATGCATTTCCCATCCCTTCGCAGCTGCTACGGAAAGAACTGTGCGCACGGTTACCATTTTTGCCACAGGAGCAAAAGTTTCCTTGTAGTCTAATCCTTCGACTTGATTATTTCCCAAAATCACCAGACGCGCCTTGTATCGTTCCACCGTGCCATCAGAATTATATTTAATTTTATACACCCATTTACTTCCGATAGCCTTCTTCCCTTTTGGCAAATCAGTGACAACCCACGTTCCATTATTTTCCAGTGCTTCAATCTCACTTCGCATCGCTTCACGCCATCTGATATCTTTCACAGCTTGATGATAAAATGCGGGTTCTTTGTGTGAAGTTATAGCTGCTAAAAACACTCGATGATTCGGTGAGAAGTGTGCATAATTCACATATTTAGCCAAGTCATAGGACATACCGGAGGATGGGACTGATTCGGTTGAACTCGCAGGGGGGCTTATACTATGTGTTGCAAGTGTGACGTAGTCCTTCAATCGACTAGATGCTTGTTTGGAACGTAGACCTCGTCCAAGGTCAGGTTCTGCACTGCGTGGTTCAGGCACAGGTTCTGCGCTGTGTGGTTCAGCAGCATCTTTAGTCACTGGATCAAATTCAACCACTACATTTCCCTCCCTTACTTCATTGCTCTTGTCTTCGGCACCTTCGATATTACCAACTGGTTCAGGTGTGCCACTATTTTCGTGATCATCATCACCTTCAGCAACACACTCGAAACCTTGCATTGACTTTGAATTGGGCATATAATCATGAGAAACATTGTCTGCATAAGGAAATTGTTCCTCACAAAATAATACATCTCTGGATACGAAATATTTGTTAGTTTCCAAATCATACAATCGCCAACCCTTCTGTCCGAAAGGATATCGACAAACATGCATTTCTTACTTCTGCTAGCAAACTTATCATTTGTTCGGTTCAAACTCTTCGCATAACATAGGCATCCAAATATACGAACATGATCATAGTTAGGAGGTTTTCCATACAGAATCTCATATGGAGTCTTACCTTTCAACACTTGTGAGGGAGTCCGGTTAATCAGATAGCCAGCCGTAAGTACACTCCCCCAAAATTCGATGGGAAGGTTAGCTTGAAATCGCAATGCTCTTGCCACATTCAGAATATGGCGATGTTTGCGTTCTACTCGTCCATTCTGTTGCGGCGTTCTAACACATGAAGTTTGATGGATTATTCCCGTTGTCCGGAAGTAATTTCTCAAACTTATGAATTCTGCCCCGTTATCGCTGCGTACCACCTTTACATTCCGATCAAATTGCCTTTTGATCATGGCAATGAAATTTTGTAAAATTTTTCCTGTTTCACCTTATCATTCAACAAATAAATCCAAACACAACGAGAAGCATCATCAACAATTGTAAGAAAATACGAGGCATTGCATGAACTCGGAACTCTGTAAGGACCCCATAAATCACAATGAATAATGTCAAAAATGTCATCGGCTTTACTATCACTAGAACAAAATACTTCTCTAGTCTGTTTAGCCTTTAAACAGACATCAATTTTTATTCGAACATGAATTTCTAATTCCTGAAATTATTTCCACTACTTTAGGCGATGGATGCCCCATCCGTCTATGCCAAAGTTCAGTCACCTTCTGTGTCCCAACATGAAGTGCTTCTACTCCCGAATGTCTTCTGAAGTAGTATAGCCCCTCGCAACGTTCACCCGCTCCAATCACCGTCCTCGAAATGCGGTCCTGTATTAGACAAAGCTTATTAGTGAAAGTTACATCACATTTTAGATCGTCAATCATTTGAGAAACTGAAATGAAATTGAACTTCAATCCTGGCGCAAAAAGGACATGTTCAAGCCGCATGCCGTTTGTCAAGTCAAGTGACCCTTCTTGCATAGCCACAATTTGACTTCCATCAGGTAACCCGATTGGGCGGCCCAATATTTCAGTCAATTTGTTCAAGCATTGCGACTGTCCTGTCATGTGTTGCGTCGCACCTGTATCAATGATCCATTTCGAACATTCCTTACCAGTCAATGTTTCGTTACTCCCTGTTTTGCCTTTGCCCAACAAGCTCATCACTGCTTCCCATTGCTCATTGGTTAATGTTTTTGGGACCGCAAGCTCTTGCATCTCTTCGCCCGATTCTCCAATGACTTGGACAGAATTTACTCGAGCACCTGAACGTCCTCTTCCTCTCTGTCCTCCTCGTCCTCTTGCTCCATTTTGTTGCCTGCCTTGACCACGACTCGGTCCTTTTGGTCTGTCTCCCCACCATTCGGGATATCCGATCAGTTGAAAGCATCCTTCAGCATCGTGTCCTTCCCTGTCACAATGCTTACAAACAACACTTTTATCCTTCCTTCCTGTATTTGCCATGAACCCTACTGTTTCTCCTTTCACTTCTTTGCTGGCCGAGACATTTCGCACTCTTTCTTCCTGGCAAACCAACGAGTATGCCTTATTCACGCTGGGCAAAGGTGTAGTGCTCAGAATGTTGGATCGCACCGCCCTATATATATCGTCCAAACCCATCAATAATTGATGAAGTTTTTCTTCCTCCCGCTTCTTGGTCAATCGTCCTGCAATATCACAGTGACATCCTTCACATTGACACGCTGAAATAGTATCATACTGTGCCAATTCTTCCCACAACTGCTTCAGTCTTGCATAGTAATTCAAAAGTGAAACTCCTTGCTGTTTGCAATTAGAGAGTTCAGCTTTCAATTGTTGCACTCGTGTGCCATCGCTTATAGAAAAGCAATCTTTAATGTCTTCCCACAAGTCTTTGGCCACCTCCATGTGTGTCAATGTAGATCTCACCGTTGGCTCAACTGTATTCAAGATCCACGACACAAGCATCGAGTTTACTGTCCACCAGTCTTCTAATTCTTTGTCATCTTCATTTGGTTTCTTCAAAGTTCCATCAATAAAACCAAATTTCTTCTTGGCTCATAACGCTGTCCTGATCGATCGAGCCCATTCATCGTAATTATCCCCCTTCAGCTGCACTTGGGTGATAATGTTTCCTGGGTTATCATTTGACGATAACAAGTATGGAGACGTTTTCTTTGTCTCACTCATTTTTCTGTTTCTGTTTGTTCTTCCTCTCCTCTCCTTTTTTTTTTTTCAGAGATTTTGATTCGGCTCTGATACCATGTGAAGTTCGGTATCTTAGAGGCTCAAAAACTTGTGTTTTGTTTCAATGCTTTCAAGCGTATATATATATACAGAACTATCATGCTAATTTGAATACAAAATAAGATAATATATCTCAGCTGATACATCTCAGTTGATATCCTAGCTAAAGAAACTAGTTCTGTTACAACAAGAATTCTGTTGTTGATCAAGTCTTCTAGTTTATCAACACAACTAATTCCAGCTGTAAAACCGTTTTTGACTAATTCTGTTACAACAAGAATTCTGTTGTTGATCAAGTCTTCTAGTTTATCAACACAACTAATTCCAGCTGTAAAACCGTTTTTGACAAACTAACACTAATTATTGAATGTTTTTGGCTTGGTGTTAGAGTTTTTATTTATTTATTTATTATTTTTTTATTTATTTATACATAAAGAGTAGATATGATTAGAATAACAATAGCTAACATAGGATTTGATATATGTTTAATGATTGTTGGAACTGTGTGGGCTTAGATATTATTTATTCACTTTGTATCTAAAATGTCTAAGCCATTTTTTTTTTTTTTTTTGCCAAAAAATGTCAAAGCCAATTTAAACTTGCTATCTTCTCACTTATTATTATATTTTAATTAGATTGTCCCTTATGAGCAAGTATGAGATTTTCTATTACTCCCTCTCAGGTTCAATAAGCCTGAATACAATACCAACACCAACCTAAAATTTGATATATGCATAATAATTATTGAAAGTGTGTGAGCATAAATATCATTCATTCGCTTTATGTCTAAAATGTCTAAGCCAATTTATATTTGCTATCTTCTAGTATATTATTATCTTTGGATTTTTTTTCCCAACAAATATGTTATAAAATGCCTAAGGTGATTTAGACTTACTGTCTTCTTACTTGTATTTAAGTTAGATTGACTCTTTGAGCATTTATATCTCATGGCACCTTTAGAGGTCTGTAAGATATCACATCAATATTTATAAAATCTCTTCTTTTAGTAAATTTTGCCATTTTTTTTCAAAATTCTTTACATGTGGTCATTCTCATCTTTTTTAAGTTTTGTGGGTCCTTATACTTTTACATATTATACTAACCAAAATAATAATTATAAAAATATGTGAGTATCTTACTTTCTAGGATCTTTAACCGAGGATTTTAAAAAATTCAAGGATCTCCCTAATCCTATCCTTCACATAGGGTCCCGTGTAAAAAATACTAGGATGGGATACTTTTGCTAGTGGATCTGAGACTATGATATTTCCTATTTTTAATAATAATATTATAATTTATAATTAATATTAACTGCTCAAAATTGGATATATCTGTCTCAGCATTAATATAACTATGTAAAATATAGTTTTATGAGTTTAGAAAAGCTTAAGATTTTATTTTATATGTAGGTATATTATATATAACATAGAAGTGGATTTTTGGGCCAAAAAAGGCATAGAAGTGGATTTTAACTCCACTCAAATTTTTACACCTTGTGTAAAATAATAAAACCCTTTCAATCCAAATTTCATTGATACTTGATAGTAAACAGATAGATGCAAATGAAGTAAGCCATATCATTATTCATTAGACGCGGTTGGTGCTAAATTACGATAAAATCCATGCAACCAGGAGTCAAAAGAAAGTAAAAGAACCATCACTTTAGCTTTTTGCTAGGCCATCATAGGTAGGTAGCTAAAACCGAAACCATCTCCATCTTTAGCTTCGTCCCAATTCGTCCATTTTCTCTCCAGACCAAAAGAATCAAATCCCAGTGGCCAAATCTCAATCCCAAAGGACTTCCTTTCCATCACCACCCTCTCTATTGATTACCGATCGACCCTTACATGATTTTTGAAAGAACAGGTCAACAACGATAAGCACACTGACCCTGTCCTTGTAAATTGAATTGCAATGCTTGTACCTTAATTCTAGGGAATTTGGTACTTGTAATACCAAACATATCTGCTCCTCTCCTCATATCATGGGACTTCGCCAACAACAGCACACTTATACCATCTCTCTTTTTCATTTATTCTTTCCATTTATACCATCATTCCATTCCTCCTGAAAATATCCAACGCACTTCTCGAATAAGAACACACCCCACCAGAGAAGAACAATTCATACACCAAATTGCTACATAACCATGGAGTTTCATGAAGCAGTTGTGGGGATGACCCCAAAAAACAATCTTGATGCTGCTAGATTTTTCAGCATCGGCAGCCCGCCACCCTCTTCGTCACCTAAAAAGGCGCTTAAACAGAACGGCAAAAGCAAAAGTAGCCACAGCTGGAAGATCTTCTTCAACAAGTCATCGAAAACATCCTCGATTTTCTCAAAATCACACACCCAACAAGAAGAATTCATCCCAAAAGAGTTCCTTTGTCCCATTTCCCGGTCCTTGATGTCGGACCCTGTAATCGTCTCCTCTGGTCACACCTTTGAACGTTCCTCTGTTGACGCTTGCAAATCAATCGGATTCTCACCTACGCTGGACGACCGAACAAAGCCAGATTTCTCAGCAACCTTCCCCAATCTCGCACTCAAATCTGCCATTCTCAATTATTGCAAAGAACACTCTATTTCGCCACCTCGACCTCTCGATCTCCCGTCAGCCTTAAAGGAAGTACGAAAATTGATCACCACGCAGGACTCGGAAACCAGTGGTGGATGTAAAACGGTCGTTTCGGAGGATAAAACGATTCGAGATAATGAAAGCGGTTCCCCTGTGATATCTCATCGAGCAGTTGATAGCGACTCGACTCGGCCATCGATCGACTCATATTCGAGCACGGTTTGCTCACCAGGGAATAGTGGTGAGTCTACTCAGCCGAGCTCATGACTTGCCAAGCCAGTTGTCTTGTTCGAGTTCATCTTCCCAGAAATGGTGGAACAAGAACCCAGTATTCAAGAAGAAGGAAGTTTCCTTAGAAAAATCAAGACCCAACAAGTAGATGAAATTGAAGAAGCTGTTGTTTCTCTGAGGAAGATTACTCGTACCAGAGAAGACATCAGGGCTTCTCTGTGCACTCCTCGTTTGCTCTCAGCCCTCAGATTGATGATCTCTTCAAGGTAGGACTTCCACTATCATTTTCGCAGGAATGAATATTCGATCAAGGAATATGTTTTATCAAACCTATAATAATTAATTTTTAGAATTTTGTGATTATCTATTCTATTTGATTGGGAAGGATTGACAACTCCTCATTGATCGGTGTATATAATAGAAACTTTTATGATCCAGTTAACAGAACCATGCAATCAATTATTCTTGTATTCAAATAATCATAGGAAACATTTCATTGGTCGGATCATAGGTGCCCATACAATTTTCTGTATCTAGTGTGAAAAATTGACAAATATAGTTATGGCATTTACATTTTTACACTTTATGGTTTACATTGGAAAAGATAATGATAGTTTGGTGGTTAAATATATATTAATATGACCGATTTATTTATGCAGGTGGTGTAAGGACATTCAACTGAATGCACTAGCGGCTTTAGTGAATTTATCATTAGAAAAAGTCAATAAAACGAAGATCGTCCGGTCAGGATTGTGCTCAACATAATTGACGCTTTGAAACGGGAATCCATTGATGTTCAGGAGCATGCTTCTGCTGCACTCTATAGCTTAGCTCTTGAAGATGATAACAAGTCGCGATCGGCGTGTTAGGTGCTTTATCTCCTCTCATTTATGCCCTTCGATCGAATTCGACCCGAGTTCAAGTAGATTCAGCAATGGCATTATACCACCTAACCCGTGTCCATAGCAATCGCACCAAGGCTGTTAAACTAGGATTGATTCGAGTATTACTAAGTCTAGGTGGATCAAATCAAATGGTCGGTCCAATAGTTCTTATATTATGCAATTTGACACAATGCCCTGAGGGTCGAACTGCGATGTTGGACTCTGGGGTGGTAGCATACTTGGTGCTTTTGTTAAGTCGAAATGAGTGGAGGTCTGCGTCCATTCAAAACAATTGTCTTACAGCATTAGTTAGGCTTAGCCAAGGAGGACCACGGTTTAGGGCATTAGCCAAAGCAGCTGGAGCAACAGATATATTGGTCAGGTTAGAAGACCATCGGCTAAAGACGAAGGCTTCATGGTTAGTGGAAATTATAGAAGGGAGGACAGAGGAGGATGAAGAGACTGATTGGGAGGCGTTGCTTGAATTAGGGTTACCGAGTCGGAAACTTAGTGGTGGAATAGATGAGTCTAGTGGTTGAGTTGTCTTTATTTGAGGAGGACATGGTTTAAGTTTAACACTTGGGTTTCTTTGTCCCCCAACTGTGATTCCATTGATTGAGTTATTCTGGTTTTCAGCTTTGGATATTCGGAGAATATTTTATACTTAGTTTTGCTTTTATCTTTTGTTCAGAGAGGGAAGTGATGGACAAGTTGTAAATGGGAGGTTTTTTCTTCTTTGTTTATTTTATTAATTTTTTTTTGGTCCTTTCCTTTTTAGGTATTGATCCATTGAGGAAATATTCTCCCATTAATTTTATATAACTTATTTTGTGTGATGGCAGTAGCTAGTTATTTTAGCCATTAATGTTAAGTCATGACTTATTGTATGGAGAAGCAATTGCTTCTATAACAAATGAGTTGAGTTGAGCTAATCTAATATTGAGTGTGAGCTCAAGCTTAATTAATAATTTTATAATTTGAGTTTGATTTGAACTCAACTAGATTTAATTTTTAATTCAAGCCTAAATCAGAGCGATACTAAATAAACTTAAGCATAACTTAATTAAGTTTGCTTAAGCTCGATTATTTAATAAAAAAGGGATATTTTGATTCCTAGTAAAATGATATAAATATTCAAATTTGACTGAACTCAATCAACATATACACTCGACTTAAGCTCAATCAAGTTAGCAAATTGATCAAATTAAATATTATGAAGTTCAAACATGGTTCGATACACTTCTTAAGTAGCTCAAGCTCAATTTAACTATTCTCGAATTGAAATTTCTAGCAAAGTTAAATCAAGTTCAAATACTTTATGACTTCATATAATTCATTTTTTTTTCCTTTTGCTGTGAACCGACATAATTCATTTACATCCTAACAATAACTATTTTATATTTCTATTTATACTTTGAACAAGTATACGCCCCAATTTGTTTCATGTAATTGCCATTCATTGAGGGGATCTCTTCTATTAATGTATATTTATATGTTTTTACTTTTTTGGGGCAAGATCTCACATGTTTTGAATAATAATAGGAACATACTTAAATTTTGAAACTTAGATTTTTTGCGCTTCTTATTTAAACCATTCATACTGTGTTTAGCCCATGCTGTCAAGTAGCATCTAGACACTAGGCCTTCAAAGTCCATACAGTAGAGATTGTTCATGAATGTTATTATATCTTATCCCTTTATATGACATCGGGTGTGTTTACCTTTCTGATAAGTTCATAGGAAGAGAAATGTTAGATACATAATTAATATGTATGAATGTTGTGTATGTGTTTATGCTGTTTATTAAGTGTAACTTATATTCCCTTAAGTGAAACATCATATTTTGAACTTATTTACTAAAATTAACCTAAACATGGATGCTTAATTAAGATAGTGTCATGTTGAGGGGGAGTTAATTATGCAAAAGTTGTCCCTATCAAAAAGGAGGAGATTGTTAAACTAAAGGTGATAGGGACAAGACCATAAAGCTTTCTATGTCTAAGCTATCGGAGAAGTTTGATCCATACAATGATAGCCATGGCTTATATGGAAGATCATATGCTCATGCCACGGCCCATGGTATGGGTCGTATTAGCCTAGATCGCAAGAAAAGAGATGTCTAGAGAATGTCACCTTGTTGCACAACCCATATGAGAGGTTGTATAGTATTCCTCACACTATCCCACAATATGTATAGGAGAATGTGTTAACCTAGGTTGCTTATCCGAGAGCTATACAGCTAATGTCATAGCTTGTAGTTTAGCCCATGAATTTATTATAAGGATTTTTATTATTTTCCTATTTTGTCTTATTTTATTAGTTTATTATTTAACTATGTTACCCTTTGCCCTACTATTGGCGTATAGAAGGGACTTATTAGATCTTGTTAGGTAACACTTGCTAATCTTTGATAATTCCTCATATTCTTGTAATTCTTAAACTTGGTTTTTGAATGAATTTGATTGTTTTTCTCAATTTTCATTGTCTTTATCAATTGTGTGTCATATCGATTGATCAACAAAACTAGTTCGTTCTTTTCTTGGTCCGTAATATCCTAAAAAAGAATCGTTCATATCATTTATTTTATTATGTTTGATTATTGAAACCCATAAAAATCATAAAACATAATTAATTCTATATTTCATATTCATAAGAGGAATCTACAACGTAACTAGTATGAATTTTATCTCATATCATTAAGTATCAGAGTGAAGATTGCAACTAGGGTTTTGCATAAGATTGTGGATTGTTAATATTGAATAATGTTGAAGTGAGATTGTAGCATGTTGTTGTGGTGCTCAAAATCTAAGGTTTTATCAGTCTTGCACGTTCCATTGTGATTAGGATTTCCATGGGGTGATTAAAGCCTATAGTTTATGTGGTGTGATTGAAAACTAGGGTTTTCTATTATTGTCAAGGGATTTGGTATTTTGAAAAGATGGCCATGAATAGTAGATACTATTGTGGTATTGACGCTACAATTGAGGCATTGAGGAAAATCAAACTAAAGCTACATGAGTTTGATAGTCATGGGTTTCCAAGAGATTATCTAGATTGAGACTTCTAAGTAGATCAAATTATTAAGGAATTTCCATGCTTTAGTTGTTAATTGGAATAAATCATTGCTAATAAATTAACTGAAAACATTGAAACATGGTGGAAATTTATTATGATGCAAAGGATTTTTATGGGTATGGGGAGAATTTCTCATGGGATCAAATGGAAAGACAGTTAAGGGATAAAATTGTTCCACCTTATTGTCAAGATGAACAATAACACAAGTTATTGGTGCTAAAACAAGGATATATGTGGGTTGGAGAATATCCTAAAGTGTTTAAGGCTCTCACCAAACGATGTGAACTGAATGAAACATCTATATTTCTCATTACTAGATTTGTGAATGGTCTTAATTCCAACATCACTAAGGGTATGGTGGATATACTGAAATTACCAACTACAGCTTATCCAAAGCCTTATTACATTAGGTAGAGAGATAGCGAGTAATTGACTTACATCATTGAACAAGTCTAAGTGCCTATTTCTCTTCCAAATCAGTATTTTAATGAAGTTTTGTATGATGTAGTGCCAACTACTATTTATCCTTTCTTGCTTGGCAATCCTTGGGTAAGTGATGGAGGAGTAACCTATAACGAGCAACGTGATTGCTTTTCTTTTAAGATAACTAAAAAGAAAATGTTACTATTATTGCCTATGAGTTTATATCAGGTTAAGATTGCTAGGTTAGAGATGAATCCTCCTAAAAGGGAGTTGGAAAGGGCTAAAGTAGAGGTGAGGCTCATAGATGGTGTTTCTACGTTTATTGATGGAGATGTTGCAAATGAGCCAAAAGTGTAAGTTATTGATCAAGAACAAGTTTTTGCAGATGTAACACTAGTTAAAAAGGTTCCTACAATTGCAAGTGTTGATAATTAAATTAGGAGTGATGATAAAAAGATAATAGTAGAGAACTAATTGAAGAAAAGAACAATAAAGAAGACAAGGTTACAAAGGTGGCATCTAAGGAGGAAAATAATTTTGAGGTGCTAACTAGTATTCACATACACGTTATATCACCCTTATTGTTAACTTTTGATGATTGCAAATATTTATTCTTTCATTGTCCAGCATCTAAACTACTTTATCATGATCCATTATTAGGATTAAGTGGTATTGGAAGATATTGTCGTTCTATCATGTTTGTAAGACCTTATAGCATGTTTGTTGCTAATTATTGGGAATAAATTGATGGTTATTTGTGTTGGTATGGTATTTTGCTTACAAATTGGTGTTGGCGTAAGCGAGTTCAAGATATTTAGTAGATTGAAATTATATGAAAATATTGAGAGGTTATATTTTTATGAACAATCACAAATGCGTCTTACCTCAATATGTGGTGATGTTCATTACTTTCAAGATAACAAAGGTGAGGCGAATGTTACTGGGGCCACAAGAGGTGTTTTTATTGAATACTTATCATCATGTTCATGAGACTTGGTTTGATTGAGTTCATGATGAGTGGTATGAATTTTTTGCAAAGCATTTAATTATGAGCATGAATTATGATATCGAATGGTTAAGAAGGCTTAAAGTTGATGCTAAAATGCTTTAGGAGTTATTATTTCAGAGAAGATTTGTGGATCAAGTAGTGGAGGAGGTTTTATGTCTCAGCTGTTGGAGAAGTTTGATCCATACGTTGATTGCCATGGCTTACACGGAAGATTGTATGTTCATGCAATGGTCTATGGTATAGGCCATATTGGCCTAGATTGCAAGAAGAGAGACATCAGGAAAATGCCTAACCTATCTCGTGCCCCGTATGGGAGGTTATATGATTCCACACCTTGTCTAACGACTTGTATGGGAGGATGTGTCAACCTAAGTTTCTTATTCAAGAACTCCATACCCCGTACCATAGCCAATGGATTTGTTATGAGGATTTTTATTAATTTCCTATATTTTTTTGTATTATATTAGTTTATTATTTGACTATTTTACCCTTTACCATAATGTTAGCATATAAAAGGGACTTATTAAGTTTTGTTAGATAACACTTGTTAATTCTTGATATCCTTCTAGTTATTGATTCTTGAATGAACTTGAGTTTTTCTCAATCTTTATTGTCTTTATTAATCGTGTGTCATATTGATTGATCAACACAACTAGTTTGATATTTTCTTGGTGTGTAATATTCTAGGAAAGAATCATTCATATCATTTATTTTGTTACTTTTGATAATTGAAAACCATGAAAATCACAAAACATCAAAACCTGATAATCGTATATTTTATATTCATCAAAGGAATCTACAGCATAACTCTAGTACATATTTTATCCCATATCAAAAGGGTTCAATGTGAATTTTGATAAGGAAACAGATTGCACAATTACTCACTTGTTGGAGTTAAGTGACACTTAACTAGCAAAACATGTGTATGGTTTAACTTGAATGGATTTGTGCAAATTGTATCTTGTTTTTGTATGTGCTAGTAATATTGTAGGATCTAGCTGCACTACAGCTAGCATTTGAATGCCATGGTCAGGATGCCAAACATACCTGAAGGCATGACATTCAAATGCTAATATAACCAAAAGTTTAGTTATGTAAATTGCAACTAGTGGCTTGATGTTAGGGGTTAGCATCCTGATGCGAGGCATGTTTCACATGGCTAGAATGTTTCTAGTTATTGTATTGTGAGCTAGCATATGGACTTTATGATGTGGTGTCTAGACAGCCTGTGGTGTTTAGACACTACTAATAGAAAAATAGCCATTAAAGTACTAAATGGAAGGAAATTTTTATGGGATTTGAACCATATTTATAGAACTTATAAATAGAAGACTTTTGGGAAAATAAAGATGAGTTAGTTAAGCTTATTAAGTGTTAGTAAATCACCTTGTATCAATTCTCTCTTTGAATATACTCTTGTACTCCATTTGCTTTAAATTGTGAGATAGGAAGAAAAAGTGTAGTGTCCTTAAGTGTTTGGTTGCAATATTTTATAAGGCACTATACTAAAGTTTGTTGAGAGTGCTTGTGAGTGATTAAGTTGTGCCTATGGTGTTAGAGTGATACTTGTCAATGGCACAACTTAAGCGATATTTGAGTGATTGGGTTGTAGCTCCTTCGGAGTGTTGTTTTTGTTTGTGAATAAAGTAATAGTAAAGCCCTCCATTATGAGGCATTTGTGAGATTATGAACACTATGGAGCGAATTGAACTCCACATTAAACTTAGCTTGTTTCTCTATCCCTTCTCTTTTACTTATTGCAATTGATTTATTGTTCTTGTTTACTTGTTAAATTGCACTTATTCAGACTTATTTTTTTTTTTTGAAGTGTTATTATAGCTTTTAAACTCAATTCATCATCCCTACCCCTCCGTACCTATTCCATTCTTGAGTTCTACCTAAGGTGTTAGATAGGTTTTTCAAAGATATATAAGCATCTTCTAAGATTTAAAGATGGTTGCTCGACATGTACAACTATGCTTATCAGCAACAAATACTAGTTTTGTTATCATGGAGTCAGTCCGCTTTGAAAGTCAGTTATTGGTTAGAGGTCTCAAACTAGCATATGATTACCACACAAAAATTATTAAACAATATAGGTTCTAATATCATGTTAAAAAAGCAAACTTTTCACAATAAAAAACTTATAAAAGTGGAATAAAGAATAACAAATTAATAGCTGTCAAATAGAAATCTTGAGGAGGTACATTGAGATTTTGTCACTACAGATTTTTGTAATCCTTGAAACTCACCTATGTTTAAAACTTGAAATTTACGAAACAAATAAACTTGAAGATGTGAGGGGTTGAATATAACTTTGGGATTTATCAATAAATCAATTCATCTTCTTACATCGCCCATTGGAAAATCCTCAATAAATCAATTTATCTTCTTACATCGCCTATTGGAAAATCCTCTAACACTCTTAGTAAATAAATATAAGAAACAAACCCATGTAGAATTAGACAATCACAAGGGATGCCATAGATTTCTACTATAAGAGGTCTTAACTTTACTAAAGTGAAGAATACGTAATGCTTTTTTAGGGGGTTACAACAATGACTAGATCCTAAGAGTGATTTGTTTTTGGAATTTAGTTTACATGCTTTTAATATGTTGCCACTTGTTGTTTGTATTTTTCATTTGGTTGGTAATTTTAATTTTTCAAATTGTCATTGAATTCAACTACATTTAATATACTCATGCTAAGTCAGGAAAAAATAAATAAATAAAAGTTCAAAAAAATAACTAATAAAGATTGAGAGTAAAAGAAGTTTATTGACATATTTATTTATTAAGCCATTCTTCAAAGTTGGTCTTTATCTATTATGTTTGTTAAGTTATCTATAATCTTAGCTAAATTCTGTTATAAGTAATTATATCTTTTAGACTACTATATAATAGAATTATGGATATTTCCAAAATTATATACAAATATTTTCTATTCTTCGACTACTACATGAAGGATACATATTCAATGACTATAATTCATCCCACACTTTGTTCTACTTGTTACAGCATAACCCCATACTAAGATTCCCTTGTTTCAAGTTATATATCTTTTGTTGAAGTTGATACACTAATGGGTCATTTAATTGACAATTCAACTATCTCATTCTATAATTCCAAAGAAGACCGTGCATAAGGAAAATCCATGAAAGATCATTATTCATTGAATTCAAGATCTAACAATAGACTATGTAATCATACCTAATCCATTTGATCAGATTGAGTGAATTGTCATTAGATTTAAGTATTGAACCATTTATAGACCCTAATTTTGATTCTACACCAAACATCATCTTAATCGAACAATTCCATGCAAAGAAATTAGATTCATTGAACATAATATTCCCCAAATACATGCTTGGATTATCATAATTATATAGAGACGATGGATCAAAAACATTGGAATCACTTTTTATGGATATCATTATGATTCATCATGAGAATTGAATAGAAGCACAACAACATCACTTTCAATATTATGATGGGAAAAATCGCATAATTTGCTTTGTTGCCACGTGAATAAATGTATTTCATAAAAAATTTGTGATTAATTCCATGATCATAGTCTTTGAAATTAGAGCCGATAGTGAGAAGAAGAGAATAATTTAAATGAAGAATGTATATGTATTTCTAGAAATATCTACAAGTCCATTGTATACAAGTCTACAAAACGTAACTACCTATAACAAAAACTAACTGAGAAAACCAAAGAACTTAACAAACATAACAAATAAAGGCTAACATATAGTAATGACTTATTAGAATAAATAAATATGTGAACAAATTTGTGGTGTATTAATTCGACCAAGAAAGAGGATAAAAAGGATTTTATCAAGTACAAAACTAATAATTTGATGAAGGGAAACCACAAAAAATGAACAAGCAAGCTAAGACAAAGTTTTTTGATATTTAAAAACATTCAACAATCAATAATCTTTCTTATAATCCATCTTCGTACCTATCAAAACAATAGTAGGCGGAAATGGCTGAATGAGACGATCAAGGTGTTGGAAGAAAGAAAAAAGAATATGCAAAATAATTGAGAAAGAAAATATTATTTTATTACTAGTAAACTAAAAAAAAAACACATACTTCAAACTAAATCATTGGTCCTTTAAATAAGTTGTGGACCTTACAAATAAGAGAGAATAGATAAATCAAATCCTAACAACCAAACCAATAATAGCTAAAAATCAAGAACAAACTAAACCAATAACACAAACTTAAAATAGAAACTAAAACATGATAAAATGAATAGATCACAAAGGCTTGAATTAGTCGACATTTCCCCCTTTAATTCAAGCAATGGAAGTAACCGCAAGCAAGTAATGAAAAATTTATGTATTTTCTTTTCAACCAAAGCCTTCGTCATCATATCAGCAGGTTGCTCTTTAGTATTGCAATGTTGCAACCCAATTTCTTCTTTACTTATCAATTCTCTAATGAAATGATGCCATGTCTAAGGGTGTACAAAAAGAAACGATGAAACCAAAAAACTAAACCGAAATCGGAAAACCAATATGAAAAATATGGTTAACTAATCCATCAATTTTGGTTTAATATTACAATTTGTAACCATCATAAATCAATGGTCAATAGTTAATCAGTCCAATATTTATAAGTATATTATATATATAATACACATATAATCAATTTTAAATATATATATATATATATACACACACAAACAATATGGGTAAGAAATAGAATGTAATAGCTTAGGTATGAAAGATCATGTAAAAGAAAAAGAAAATGGATATTGAGTTGTTTCTCTTTATCATATTTTTATATATTTAGTAAATATTATGTGGATAAGGAAAAAAATTGTTTTACAATATGATAGACCATGAAAATACCATGTAGCATATGAAATGCCTCGAAGCTTATGTACTATTGCAATAATGCATATGACATTTCAAAAGTTACTTTTCTATATTATAAACATAGAGCATTTATTATTGGGGTAAATTACATAAGAAGATATTGAAGTTTGGGCATAAATTCATTTAAGATATCGATGTTTCAAGTGATTAAACATTTCATAAAGTGAATCAAATAAAATATCAACATTTTACAAAATTCATTTAAGGTATCAATATTTCAATTAGTTTTCAATTAAGTTTCCTAACTTTTCATTAATGGTTAATTATTCATACTTATTTGATTCATTTTATAAAATGTTTTGGTACCTCTTTTTAACTACTTGAAAAGTTTGATACCTTAAATGAACTTACCCTCAAACATTGACACTTTTCAATGTATTTTCCATATACTATTTAATATGTTGAGACTGGAATATGTTTTAATCATTATGTTATTGTATTGTAATTTGGATTAAGGAGAAGATATCAAGTTTTAATTTATGTAATGTTGCATTAGACTTATATTGTTCTTGATTTGTTGGTTTTGTAGTTATTTGATTTGTTTATTTACAAATTTTGAATGTCATTAAGTTATTTAACTTATTAATTTGCAATTTTTGAAAGTAATTATAAAACAAAAGGGTTTCATTTTTCATGATTATAACCAAAAATATGGTTAATTACATCTTTTGATCAATCATTATGATGAATGGTTAAAAACTTAAAACCAAATATTAACAAAAGAAAAGGTTAATCATTAAAGTAGTTAACCATTAATAATAGGTTAGTTAATTGAATTGTACACACCCCTAGTCGTGTCTCAATATGCCTTGTTCTTCCTTGATGTACTGGATATTATGAGATATCTATAATGGAGCTTTAAAATATAAATATTATTTATATTTATTTGGCTTTGACTCGTATGCTAGGTGACAGGATCTGATGAGTTTGATTCAACTATTGAGATAATTTAGGGAGATTTAGCTTAATAGGCTTGGAACATAGATCGTTGGATCGATTCATCGCATCCAAACTTTCTCAGGCAAGCTCATGCACACACAGGAGATAACTATTGGCCTTGGCTCATGAGGAGCGCATTCAGGATAACCATGAATAGAGTTTACTCTATCTCATTCGTTAATCACTAAGGTAATTTGATGGTCGTCATATATGCTAAGTACCTATACATACTCAGTCACTCCTCCTCATTTCCAACTTTTGGAGAGAGAAGACAAACAATACCCCATAGAGGAGGCTCTGTTTAGAAAGATCAAATAAGGCAACTCAAGCAATTTTTATTTTAACTGCTCAAGAACTGTATGGTTGACGCACGAGGTCTACTCAAGTTTCCTTACTTGTCAATTATGCATTCAAGACACTAAGACTACCTATTCCTCCTCCTCAGTCATTCTCTCGAAGCCATCCCGTCATCAAGTATCATATCCTCAACAACACTCCAAAGTCAAGTACCAGATGTGATATCTACACGACACATATGTGACCATTATCAACAATAACCTTGCATATACATTTTGGCAACTTCGTTAGAGACTGAGGATTTTGACACAGTGATGATGACATCTCCATGAAGAAAGCAAACTAACACTGATGACAACATGAATCAAGATGTTAACAACCCCAACCCCAACATGATTGATCTAGACATGCCAGTATTAGAAGGCATCAACCCTAACATCGACTTCAACCCTGTTGCCAACATGTAAGCCATCATCGTTGACAATGCACTGATCATATGTGCTATACAAGAAAGCAATTCAAAGACAACAGAAACCATACAAGAAAATACCTGGGGCATGAATAAGTTCTTAGCTACACTCACTCGTCTCATACCAAGGATAGCTGCTTATGCTAATGCACTCCAAGGTATAGCCTTGTTAGTCCCCACTCCAATTGTATAGCAAGATGCCCCCTCTTTATCTTAACCCATTACTACCCTTAGCATTCAGGTGAATACACCTCAAGGGGTGAATGTGCAAACCCCATTACATAGGTTGCAAAACTTAGCATCAGAAGCAGACAATGCAAGATCCTAACTTGGTGGGTTGTCATTCTCAAATGTGCATTCTCGTACCAACTTAGGCAAGACTCCTTCCTTACTTAATCTTGAACTTGCTCAAGCACCAACTCCCACATCTATACCAGTTACACTAATTACACTAACTGCACCAATTATGCCAACCATGCCAGTTGTATCATTAATGTCTGCATTAAGGGAGTCCTTTGTAACAAAGGAAGACTTGGATGTCTATTTGAAGGAGATTCAAACTAAGTCTTCTGCAGGAGTTTTGGACATGAAGCTTCCGTATCACCACCAAATCGTTGCAAAGCCTTACCCAAAGGATTGTGTTAGTCCTAAATTCATGTTGTTTGATGGCAAGAAAGGTAGCACTAAAGAGCACTTGCTAAAATTCATTGAGACATTAGAAGTCTACGGTTTTGATGATGATTTAAAGCTAAAAGAATTTTCTAAGTCTTTGACTAAGAAGGCATACACTTAGTATTTCAATCTCCCCTCAGGGTCAATTGACTCATGAGGGACCATATGTAAGCTTTTCCTGGAGAAGTTCTTCTCTACTCAAGAGGGAGTCCCCATCACTGACATGGGAAGAACAAGACAAAAGCTAAAGGAAGACCTTATGGACTACATCGAACGTTTCAAAGAACACTCTTCGGATATTCAAGATTCTTGTGAGAGAAAGAACTGGTGAAGATTTGTATCTAAGGGATGTTCACTGAATACATCGTCACCTCGAGAATCTTAATATGTGGTCCTTTGTTGCTCTCGTTGAGAATGCATGAGGGACCAATAACTCCGTATCAAGACAATGCGGAGAAGGTAGAAGGTTTGGAAAGAGACCATCAACTGTTAACTCAGTCTAGGGAGAAGGTTCTGGAGATAGCAAGAGGCCAAGGAATGACAAGTAGAAGACAATTGCACCAGTGCTCTCATTTCCTTACCCCATGGGAAAATTTCATATTGTGCTTAACCAATGGTTGAGAGATGAAAACTTCAAGCTCCCAAGGGTCAAATGCCTTCACAATGCAACCGAGAAGAATGATCCTAAGTTTTATAGATATCACATGATCTTGGGTCATCCTACTAAAGAGTGTTAGATACTCAAGAAGATATTTAATAAGCGAGGCAACAACGGAGAACTCATCATTGAAGGTAATTACATACGCTATAATCTACTCCCTACACATAATGCTCAGTAGGGTATAGCAAATGTTGTCAATCATGATCTAAGGACTGAAGAGGAAAAAGTGCACAGACTAAGGCACAAGAAGAGAAAGAAATGCTAGTTGATGATGACTAAGGCGAAGGCTCAACAGTAGCTATTGCATTGATGAAAACTACCAAATTTAGAAAGTCCTTTGACTTACTGGGGTTCGATGAAGAGTCACGGCTTACAACAGCAATCGTACTCACCTAGATCTCTAAAAGACAATATAGGGAGTGTAGCATAACGTAACCTATACAAAGAATGGCATACACACATGCGAACACAATTCTATTTATAGAAGCAGACATGTGCATGAGAAATCCCAACCACAACCGTCCACTATACGTTGAAAGCACACTCAACGAACATCACATCAAGATGATGTTCATAGACAATGGCGCTTCTATAAACATCATGCTAATATCTACATTTAAGGTTGTGAATATAGACATGAGACAGCTTGTGAGGCAACCCATTCTTGTTAATAGCTTCACTGATTCAACCACACATATGTTAGGATATGTTAATGTCGACTTCAAGGTCAGGCCAATTCAGGGCTCCACACGATTCCATGTGATCGATGCACCCGTGTCCTACCACTTGCTTATTGGAAGGAAGTGGCTACATGATCACAACCCTATACCTTCAACACCACACCAGCGTATGAAAGGTTACTAGAAAGGAAAAGATGTATTCATTCTCATTGCAAAGAACCCCTTTGAACTCAATGAGTCATAATTCAGTAAAGCCAACTTCTTCGATGAGTATGCAAAGGAAGGAGAGACAATCATCGTGAAACCTTCCGTCATACCATTACTTACTTGGGAGGAGACCAAAGAGAAGAAACAGAAAAGGAGAAAACATAGCTCTCATAGGGGTAGGAAGAAGAAGAAACAAGTTAACGAAGTTGAAAGTTATGTTAAGCCTGATGGGAAAAGGATATATTATTGAGGATAGGTCTATAAGATCTAAAGAAGCCTTCATGTCATCTTCAGTGATGTGCCTAAAACCCCAGACATAATGATCTCGAATAGGCACGCAGCAGATTTCAATTTGAAATGCTCAAACAAAATAAAAATTGTGTTTTTATGTGTTTTTGTATTTTGATTGCAAAGAAATAAAATGGATATGATCGACATTGATAAGGATATGATGCACTAAATCAAATCGAAATACACTCACTTTCGTTGATATTACGCACAACAAGAAAAAGTGGTTTGATTGCCACAATTTATAAGAGATTGATAAGATCGATTTGATCGTCACAATCTAAAAGATTGATAAGATCACAAACTTGTCACAATCTAAGCAATAGATTGATAAGAGTAAACAAGAGAAAATCTCTCAATAATATAATATTAAATGACCAAAAGCCCATGAGTCTCAATACAAAGGGGTTATTTATAATAGTTCCCCAAAAGACCTAATTAATGACAATAAAGACTAAAAAGATAATAAAGACTAATAACTATGAAAATAAGAACTTTCTATATCTAATTCAAAAAAAGACTAATAAATATGAAGTTAAAGACTAGACCTAATTAATGACAATAAAGACTAAAAAGATAATAAAGAATAATAACTATGAAAATAAGAACATTCTATATCTAATTAATAATCCATAAATAAAGCTCCTATAATATAAGAACTCTTCTTCATGCCATCTAAAATATTTAATAATTTTAACTAAGGAATTTAATCCCCATCATCACCCCTGGGCTAAAGAAGATTCGTCCTCGAATCTCAAATGAATATCCTCTAAGATCGAAAATTAGCCTACAAAATCCAAATAATGTTAAATAATCACACCCAGTGAAGCTAGGCTCATGAATCACATCTTACTCTGTAAATCCTCTCTAGAACAGTAACTCCCAGAGTGTCTCAGTATTGACTCCAAAAGGTCTTAGCTTGCTAATGCCACAATTATCTAAACCACTCTAAGGAAGCAATGAAGAAACAAATGTCAAGTCAACGTTGCACAAATTGAAATAGTGTTTCGATCCCACATGAATAATTTGTTGAAACTTAATAAGGAATCAACCCCCACTAAAGAGAATCATCAAGTTTCCCAATGGTTCTCATCCTAAAATTAAACCATTTATATGCCCTCACCTGAGCTATAATGCTACCACATAAAAATCTCACACTTCTCCAGTATATGTAACCATCATAGAGGTTCCAATGAATTCCAACATGCAATTCACATGATCTCACAGGGGAAATAGAATTATAGTAACCTCCAACTCGTGGTAAACCCATCAACACATCAGAATAGAAGGGATAGAACTTAGGGAGATGTACAAAAAAAATACCTGAGAGACTCAGCAACTCCAGATGCAAATATAGGCGGTATCAAATCAAATACCTGAAGGCTCATGGACATGTCTACTCTATCTCTTCCCATCACCAAAGAAGGTAATTTTTCCCCATTGTCATTACTCATATCATCAGAACCTGATTCACTTTTGGATTCTCTCAAGAATTCATGTCTTTCTCAACTAAGGAAACTTGCTTATCATAATTCTCTAGTGAGGTGGTCAATACTGAATCCCATAGTTGTATAGTCTTCTCTACCACTTTAGAAACAAAAAAGAAATTTCTTCCCTTAATGCTGCTTGGATAGCTTCTTGCAAAGTCTGAGAACTGAGATGACTAATACTCTTAGAGATGTTATAGTTTAAGCCATGAACAAATTTAGCAATGGTGTACATAGGAGACTCTTTCAATTCGCTTCGTCTAACGAACGTTCCAAACTCTCGATCATACTCTCTAACACCTATACATCCTTGCTTTAACATCACTAATTTCTCAAATTGTTGATCCTGATAGTTAGATGGAAGAAAATTTTCTCTCAGGAATCTTTTAATATAGCTCCATGACACACCTTCACGATATCCTTCCATCGTTCACTATAACATACTAATCATTTAAGCTTTTATAAGAAGATTGAGTAACCTTACTAAGGGCTTTAAGCTAATTCTAGCTCTAAATTTCTAAATTAAATCATGAGTAAAACTACTTCACATAGATACTGTCGAGTGATTTAAATAAGGTAAAAATTATTCAGTTTCAAGATAATTTCATAATTCATTTAGATAAGTGATTTTTTCGAGAAAAAAAAATTTGTCAAATTTTGACCATTTCATTGAATTCTTATGAATTTGCATGGGAAACTTGATTTATATCATTACATACTCTATTCATGCAATTTATTAAGTTATTAGACCCATTTATCTTATTTAACCTTCCCCCACACTTAAGTCAAACATTGTCCATAATGTTTTCATTTATATGAACAATTAGGGGATTTAATTCTATGAAAGCACAATTAAAAAGGAACTTGACAAGTTAAGAAAACTTCTCTCTTATGTAAGCTTAAGGGTCAACTTGGTTTGTCGAGACCTATTCAGTCTGTAATTCACAAAGAACTTGGCAAAAACACATGTTATTATCAAGGCTCAATCAGGGTCTTGATAGAGTTATGGACAAAAATTAAAGCATAAAGAAACAGAGAATAAAGAAATAATAAACAAGAATTCAAAAAATCTGCATTTTATTGAATGAATAGAACAGAATAAAGAATGTTTGTACAAAAATTACAAGAATATAAAAAGAATCAAAATGAATCCTAACTCTAGAACATCAAAGGACTTCTAGTGGTCCATTCCCAGCTAATATCTGAAGCTTATGCTAAATTCATTTCCTCTTCCTCTTCTTGGCCTGGGAAAGTCCTCATAGGAGTCTCTACTCGTTCCCCTTCTTCCTTGTCTTGCACCCCTGTTATTATTCCTATCTTTACTTCTTTGATTAGTTCTTCCTCTATCTCTATCAACAGACCTTCCTCTGCCCCTTTCATTAACCCTACCTCTACCTCTACTGGCTTGACTTCTAGGGGCTTCACTAGTAAGATTTGGTAGAGGACTTAGTTCTTTATTCTTTTGTGTTGCCCTTTCTTCTCTGTCTAATTCTTCTTGCAGTTTTTGTGCTACGGCAGCATCATTTTCCAACTAAGCCAATCTTTGTTGTTTGGCTTCCTCTTCTCTCCTCCTCTCTTCTTCATCATCACTGTAGAGGATGCTATCATCATAGAGATTCTCATCATCTTCATCCATGTCTTCAATTCCTTAGAGGGCTTCAATATTTTCTGGCTTAGATGATTCATTTACTGGTTTTGGGGGAGTTTGAAGTCAGGCTTCTACTTTCTTCTTCATTTTAGCCTCCATGGCTTCTGTTAACCTCCCAACTTTAATCTTAGTAACAAATGACTTTATTTGACATAGTCTTCTTGCTTGCTCCTGTGATCTCTTATGGGATTCATCAATCTTCTCATGAGCTTCTTCCCTCATTTTCTTCTTCTTCTCCTCCCTTGTGGCCTCCAATAACTAGGTTATTATGGGGAGTCCTCCTCATCTTAAGGAGCATCTATAGGAAGTTACTGCTGCTGTTGTCGTGGAGCACCATGAGTTACAGGGGTTTTTGATTGAAAATTTCCCTCTTCATGGTCTGTGACTGCTTCTATTTGGATGCATGGAGGATAGAAAGTTTCAAGTTGATCCCATGTTGGAGTATGCTGCTCAGGATTCGTACGGACCATCTTTCATCCTCCAATCGTCTTTGAGCCTCTCTCTCCCTCTATACTCATGCTGCCACTACTCCAATGCACGAATCCTGTCTTGTCGTGCTTTTATCTACCTCTTCCTGTCTTCTTTTTGCAGCAGCTATCTTTTCTACTATCTCCAGAATAGCACATTTGGGAGGTGCTTGTTGAAGAGGTGTAGCAACTGAAACAACTAGAGCATCTACTAAAACTGGCTCTATGGTTGTTTCTTGTGGGGGTGCTACTTCCTTTATTATTTTTGTACTTGATATGGCAGCTTCATTGGATTCTTTATTAGTAGGTCTATCCTTTGCTGCCATTCGCTCTTCTAAACCAGCATCTTGTACAACCTTTTGGACTAAATCACTCAACAGGTTTAGGTTGTATTCACTATCAGAGTGTTATTCTTGAGGAACATTTGGAGCATCTACTAAAACTAGCTCTACTATTGTCTCTGATAGAGCTGGTTGTGTTGGACCTTCATCCAACTCAAAATCTTTTGGAAGGATCATTCCCCTTCTCTTTATTTTTGGTTATTGTGCTCTCTTCTTCCTCTTTAATGTATATACAGCTGGAGTTGGTTGCACAAGCTCCATTATTGGTGGTGAAAGAATGGGTTGTGGTTGAACAATGGCTTCATTGTCCTCAGAAATGTTCAGAGAAGGTGACTCAGCTAATTGTTGTATTGGCTCTGTGTGTTTGGGGTGATGTATATGGTTCTGTATATACAGGGAGTGATTGTATTGTGGTTTCATGGTTTTCTGTGTGTGTAGGTTCAGTGTATGGTATGGGTGAGGTATGTGTATATGGTGATGGTGGTCTGGCATCATTATCATCATCATCATCATCATTAGGATGTGACTCTACCAAGTTATGGTGTGGAGAAGGTGATTTAGATGTTGTGGGTTGTAGAAGTAGCCTTGAGACTACGTCTAAAATGTCGGACATCATGCTTCTAAGATTGTCCATACCCTCTTTTGTACTCTTTTCCAAATCAGCAAGCTTCCCTTTCATTTCAATAACTTCATTTTCTAACTCGTGGAAGCTTGCTAAAGAGAGTTGTGTAGCATCTGATGCAAAAGCTTCAGGGTGTGTAAGAGGAGGTTCTTCTTGTAGAGGGGGAATATGTGGCTCAAAATCCTGGTTTTCAGCTGCTGTAGCTGTTTCTTGGAAAGGCTGAGGCTCAACTAGTGGGTCGTGGTCCAAACTAAGTTCTACTATTATACCCACTTCTACTACTATTCTCCATTCTCTAAAAGCCTTCTTTTGAAGCTCATTATATTTGTATACTAAGTCAGTTAGCCCCTGCTCTGGCCACATTCTTAAATTCTTCAAAATCCTTGTGATCAAGCCACTAAGGAATATTCCTTTGCAGTTTAGAGTGGCTTGATACTTGAGATTACAAGGTACTAAAAGACTTACATTTATCTTAATCCCCCTCACTATGTTGATAATGGGGTGCAGCTCTACTTTAGAGACTGTTGATCCTCCCTCCAATTTAGAGAATACACTCTTAATCAGTATATAGTGTAGCATTCACACACTTTTGTTCCTAAACTTGGACCCTATGGTCCTTGAAGGAGCAAATCTTCCTTCAATCTCCTCCTCTAAAAATTTCTTGAAATCTTCTTTTAGTATTTCTTGGGGCAGCTCCTAGAATTTTGATTCTTTTAAATATCCTTTCATCCTCATACAACCCCATGGCATATATAAATGTCCTTATTAGGACCTCCCTATATTCTCCAAATGCATAAAATTTTACTATACTACCTAAGCTGGGCACTTCCCCTTCCATATTCAAACTAGCCATAAAGGCTAAAGTAGTGCTAGCATATACTCTCTCTAATGTCGAAGACCTTCCTCCAAACAACATCTTCAAAATACTTAAGGAAGTCTTCTTCCATGCTAAAATTTCTTAATAAACCCTAGTTTACTACAGCATTCTCTATAATCTTTTTCTAGGATAAAAACAAATTAAATCTATCCCTATCATCAATAGTCAGATTGTCAAGAGCATGGGTACTTATTTGGAATTGTGTGGGCTGTCTTTTTGGTGCCATTTTTTCTACAAAAAGAGATAACATACATTAGTCCATACATACTTAGAACTGACACGTACGTTTCTTATTATTTTGAATAATCATAGATGAACTAGGGTTTCTACATAACTTAATGAGTTTAAGAAGAAAAAAAAGTTTGTAACTATTTACTCAAAGTTTACAGAATAATTTTACTTAGCAAACTACCTTAAAAACAACAATTCATCATTTTTTATCAAGTTCATATAGAAAGTTTGAAAAACCCTAAAAATACAAAATACACTATATAATAGTAAAGATTAGAAAAGAAAGAAAATAAAAGCATACTTGATATAGTTATGACTTTGAAATGTTAGAAGGTTTTTAGGATTTGTTTGTACTAAAAATTTTCAAATGCAAGAGAGATTTGTTTCTTTTCTTTTTTGAGTGCAAGAATAATGTTTGTGTCGAGTGTAGAATGAGTAGTTTTTTTATTTCAAAAATTTTTTGAGAGCAAAGCCAGAAAACAACAAAACTTGTTAGTTTATTCATTTAAGACTAAATAAATAAAGAATAAACGACACTCGACTTAAAAACAAAGTCACAGCATATTTTAAAGAATGCGAGGGAAAAATTTCTATTATTTTATTCACAAAAGAATTTAACATTGTTGAGGGTCAAATGAGAGGGCTCGACAATAAAGCTCAACTTTTATCATTCACCTCAAAATTGTCAAGGCTGAAACTTGTTCCTGCACAAAACTTCCATCAAGTACTATATAACCATATTCATTAATCATTCTACTCAAACAGATGATATAACAAAATTTCATTTGTTGTATTCATCATAGAAATTTACACAAATTTCATCTTAAGACCACTTTCGTCTTATCAATCTATTAAAACAAACAACATTGTTCTGTAAAAAATGAACAGAAAGGCAAGATGTAGGATAATCATCCTGGAAATCAATCATTCTTGCTTTGATCACGGGGGTTGGGTTCAGCATTAGAAGGTAATGATCCTGAAGGTCTCTTTGAAAGAATTTTGGAAATTTGGCCAAGCTGGTTCTCTAGGTTATGAATGGCAGCAGTATGATTTCTCAAGATAGCATCTATCCCATACTACCTAATCTCGAAAGCTTTGATGAACTGGGAAACTAAATCTTCAAGATATTTTTTGTTTCCTTGATAAGCTCCTGACCCTTGTGCTGGTGGTTTTTGAAAATTGGGTAGGTTCAATTAATTTTGGAAATTGTTGTTACTCTACCGGAAATTTAGATGGTTTTTCTAACTAGGATTGTAAGTGTTACTGTAAGGGTGAGATTTTTTGCTAGAAAAATTGTTTACAAACTCACAATTCTCAAAGGTCATTCCTTCAGTGGTTTGTTTAGGAAATTCAGCAACCATATTCACTTAGGTTCTCCCTACGGACAGATGTTCTACTTTTCTGCTTAGAGCCTCAATCTTAGCAATCAAGTTAGAAACAACATCAAGTTCAAAAAATCCACTTGATCTTTCCTTTTTGGCTATCACAAAAGACCATTGATAATGGTTGTTAGCAATATTGTCACGCCCCGAAGGGTACCCTAAACGTGGCAGTCCGCCGTACACAATATTAAAGCCTAAGAATGACCACCTCAGTCACGCGAAGGCTTCCATACTATGTACAAGGCGTCTAACACATAAGGAGACAATCGGAATGATACATTTTATGTTGATACAATTGAGTAACAATGTAAAGGAATACAATCCACTATACTCCAAATACAAAACACTATACTTCAAAATACAGTTCATCAAACTTCAATTACATTCATCCCAAGACTTCACTACATAAAACTATTACAAGGCAAATCGTAAAGCTTAGCCAAAAACTTCAAGCATTTCATATCTTGCCGGAATCCGAAGTCATTCTCGACTTCAACCATCTCGGTCCCCACTTAGCATTCTTGGAATAACCTGCTCATTTAAACAACTATTGGGGTATAAGCTACACTAGCTTAGTGAGAATTCCCTTAATTCCGTACCATAACAAACAAGTTATTAATCAATCATATGCTATGCATGAACAAACACGTGAGCAAGCAATTATGTATGGGTAACCGGAACCCACACACAGAACGGATTTACGCCCTCCGTATCTTGGGTTAGGAATGGTATTGAGTCTACACGACCGCTGCTAGTCCCCAAGCCCTGGCTCTTAGCACTCGACTCGGCTAGGCTCATCCAAGGATGCATCCACATGCGCCTTAGTACCCTAGAATGAGCTCTGGCACCGGGCTCGTTATTCAAACGAGGCAATCAACGGACCATACCGATCGACCTGCGTAGGAGTAGCACGCTACCAAATGCAATATGTCCGATGCGATGCATGATCAATTTACTTTTTGCTTAGGTCAAAATATTTATACATTCTTTAGAGTGACCAGGCAATATCATACACATAAATAATATGAACCATGCAGTTATCCAATCAAATCGTGGTTTCGATATGCTTTAGTATTCCTTGGCATACATTCATCACAGTCTCATCATATATCCCATCCCCATTCATATCGATTTTTATCTTGTTCCTAAAATTCTAATGCGACTAATTACAAGCACAATCAAGGTAACAAAACAAGGAGAAAACTCACTCAGCCATTGGATCACCGGTCTTCTAGTAATAATAATCCGGTGGTAGGGAATCGTCGAACTCGGGATAACCTAAAAAGGAAGAAATACTCTAATCAGTATTTCACTCAAACTAATCCAACGACTTCATACGAACTTATCAAATTCGTAATTCGCGTCCTAAGCGGGAATTCCAACTTAAAACGGCCATAACTTGGTCATTTTAACTCGGAATCTCGCAAATTTTATATCGATTTCTATCTACTTCGGAAGAGCTTTCTAAATACGAAGCTTAAATCAAGTTTTGAAAATATCTAAGCCTCAAACGATGGATCAGATCTGTACAGCGGTAACATAAATTCCGAAAATGCGGTTTTCATGAATGCACTTGAGATTCCTAAGTGTAAAATGAAACTAAATGCAATGGTAATGATTTTCCCTATCATGTATGTCATGATATGAACTCTTAAGTGTCTAAGGTCTTATAAATTTTTAGACTTAAAGAATTTTAAATAAACTTTGTCTTAAGACACTATATTTTGCTTTTGTCTAAAAATCAACTTTGCTACATTTGGTCACACCTACTATTTCTAAGGATTTTTCTTTAGGAAAACTCCACTTTGTTTAAAGAATTTTGACCCTCATATTAGTTATATCCTAAGGCCTTTATTTCTTAAATAAAATCTTCATTTATAAACTTTTAAGTGGGTCTTTTACTATGGGGTTTCCAAAAATCCGAATTTAGAAAATTCCACTTTCAAGTTGATTCCTTTGAGAAAAATATATTTTATACTCAAAACTTTAAGTATTTATTATACTCATACCCTAAGGACTTCATTTATTTAAGAAAATACTATTTTTGAAGTTGGAAAAATAGTGTTTTCTAACCATACATCCATTATTACGAATTTCATCTATATGACTTTTAGTTCAAAACTTCTATTGGACTTCATTTCTTGTTTCCAACATTTTCTTTAGAAAAATCTCATTTAGACTCATGAAAAATACTACCAAACATTATCTATTACCCATAGGCTTCATTTCTCTTGTAAAATACATGTTTAGAAGTTGATAAAAGTGTTTTTAACCTAGGTTTCTAAAGTCATCCGAATTTACACAAGTTCATATTTTGAAAAGTGTTTTCCTTTTTGACTTTATTAACTTATCTAACCATAGATCTACATACTAGGAAGGTGATTTACAAGACAAAAGCATTAAAGACTATTAATGCACATAAACACAAAATAGAAATGAAATCTTAAATGCCTACATGATATGAGTAGTAAAATGATAGATCTACTATATCAAGTGCTTAAATAGGTTTTGAAAACATAAAAACTATATTTTTACAAAAGATCTTTAGTTCAAAATACTTTTTGATGGATAAACATAAAGCTTTTGTCATGAAAGCTCCTTTAAAGGTTAGATCTATTTTGTAATGGTTCGGTATTCTTGTTTTGATATTTCATTGTCCCTACTAAGAGATCATGGGGACACTTGGTTGAAATATCCAAGAATTACTTAGCCATAACAAAGATCTAAAGATGGAAAGGGTAAAAGGCTTACTTACTTGAAGTGGAAAGGAGATGTAAAGAAGAATGGAAGTTGTGTGTGTGTGTGTGTGGCTTCAAAAAGTTTCGGCCAAGAGGGAAAGAGGAGGGGTTTTTGAGAGCTTTTTACTTTGTGAAACTTTGGAAAGTGAAAGAATGAGGAGAGAGAGAGGAAAGATAGCTTATATATGAAGTAGATTTAGGTTAAAGAAGTAAAAAAAAAATTTCAAATGGAGCATGGATGGGGAACTATTCACGTCGGTCACTATTCATGAGGGGGGAAGAAAAAGTTTGATTTGACTTTGTTTTGATTGATTTATCTTTGATGTGAAATTGTTAAGAGTGTAAGAGAAGTTAAGGGACAAAATGTGTAGAGAAAAGTGAGTGATTTGAGTGATGGTAAGGGTTAGATTTGTAGGGTGGCTAATAGGTAGACTAGGTAGTACTTTATGAATAGTGAGGAATAGTTGACAAGACAATTTGATTTTCCGGTAGTAATGGAATACGAATAAAAAGGCTATAACTGTATTTTTCATAAGCCGGAAAATTATGAAAAATATATTTTTGAAATCCTTATTTTATTTCGATTCAAATGAGTATTCATAAAGAAATTTTTGAAATTCTAGTTCCGGGGCACGCTTTTCTATAATGGGTCTCGGGATGACCCGGAGTTGAATTTTCTCAAAATCTGATCTTTTCTTGGTTTGAAATATAATCAAGAACTATATCCAAAATTAATTTTCTTATAAAAGTTTCTTATTTGGAAACCGTGGAAAAGCCGGAATTTGGGTTTCTAAGCCTTTCTCACAAAGCTTGAACTAAACCGGTTTAGGGTTTCATTTTCTGGTTTTCGAAGTTTACTTGATTACTAGGAAATCCGGGTATCATTATAAAAATAATAAAATTGTGTAATGAAATAAATGAATAGTGCAAAAGAATAATCAATTACCGGTAGAAATGAAAATACGGTAAAAAGGTTATAACTGTAACTTTTATAACCCGAAAAATTATATAACTGATATATTTAGAAATCTCGTGGAATTACGAGTCTAACGGTACTAATGGTATATTTTTGATATCTCGAGTCCCGGGACACGCTTTTCAAAGTCTGTATCCGAACGGGTTCGAGATAGGTCAAAAATTTACCAATCTGATATTTGTGAACAAACTTATATTACTACGAGCTATTCTACTTATTTACTACCTCTTGGCCTCTAGAGTTAAGGGCGCTAGATTGCCGGACTTAAGCTATTGTATTCCGGTTAGGGTTTCCGGATGACTTTCCGGTTTAGGTATTGCCAAGTTGGAAACTGAGATTTTCTTTATACAACGTATGTAGTTTGAGAAATTTATTTTAAATTTTATTTTTATAAGTATTTAATATCTCTCACTGCTTTCGGAAATCTTGAATTGAATTATTATATCCGGAGTATATCGGTAATGGTTACCGGATATGATTTTCTTGAGTTTGAGTCAATTATCGATTTTTGGAATGATTTTGGGGAAATCTTGATTCTTATAATTTGCTTTGAAAAAGGATCTTCATAGTGTTTTGTTTTCGAATTTTTTTGCTTCGATTTAAGGTTTTATGAACAATTGGTCAACTTAAGGATTATTTAATTTGTTATTTTGTTTCTTGAATTCTTCCTTCTTAAGATTACGAGATTTCAATTTCTAACTCGTTCTATGATTCTTGGAAGTTTGATTTGATCGTTAGGGCTTTATTGTGATTTCCGTCTCTTAGGATTATTAGTCTGGTCGTTTGGGGAATTTCCAAAGTCTATATTTTATTATTGGCAGATAAAGTTTTCTTAATCGTGCCAAAGCCTAGTTATGGAATTGGCCTTTGGTGATCTCCTGATCCTTTAAATTGTCATGTTATGGATTAACTTGCTTTTTAGCAAATTATCACTGTGTTTTATTTTTATCCCGATTTTTATGAATTATAGATTAGGTAAGAAGTTTATCTTACGTAATGGTTTTTGGACTTAAGGACTTTTGTAGTCCTTTTTATTTTTAGATTTTGTCAAGACTAATGAATTCTTACTTTCGTTTATATTTCGGACTCGTTCAAAGTTCGGTTTTAATTTGGAGTGATTTTTAGGGTTTATTTTCGAAGTTCATCTTGGAATTATTTTCTGAAATTTTCCGGGGCTTACAAATATCTTCAAACAAGTTTAAGCATTCTTCAAGGGATTTATGGTTCAGGCTTCCTCCAGCAGCTATATCAATCAATTGCCTAGTCCCATAGTTGAATCCATTGTAGAAGGTTTGCACCTGGGTCCATTCTGGCAATCCATGGTGAGGAATCTTGCCAACAACTCCTTCCATCTCTCGAAAGCTTCATACAATGTTTCAGAATCTATCTGGTGGAATGAAGCAATGTCAGCTCTCAATTTGGCTGTTCTAGAAGGTAGAAAATATTTTCTCATAAAATTTTCAGCCATTTGCTGCTAAGTAGAGATGGAATTCTTTGGTAATCCATTCAACCATTTTTTTGCATATCCTCTGAAGGAAAATGGAAATAACCTCAATTTGATTGCATCCTCAAACACACCATTCATTTTGAATGTGCTAGAGATTTCTAGGAACTGCTGCAGATGGCTATTAGGGTCCTCATCTTGCAAGCCATCAAACTGGACCATCTGTTGAACCATCTAGATGATATTGGGCTTAATTTCAAAGTTGTTAGCAGCAACTTTGGGTCTTTTTATACTAGTATTGGCTCCCTCTAAGTTGGATCTGCAGAAGTCAATCATGGTTCTGGGTTGGTTTTCCCTATTTTGCTCAATACCCTCATGAACTTCTCTATGGTCAGTCATTTTTCATTTTTTGCTTTTTCGACCTATACGCTATGGTTCTAGATCAAATGGAAACAAGAATTTAGATTCACTCTTATTCATATGCCTACATTTTATTTGAAAAATAAATCAGAAGAAGAGAAAAATTTATACAAAGAATGATCTAGCAAAATAAATAACAAGTTTGTACAAATAAAAAAAATAAATATATGTACAATTTATTTAAAGAATAACAAATAAAAGAATAAAGAATTAATAGGAAAAGAAACAAGATTCAAACAAAAATAAATAATAGGTATATACAAGAACAAACATGTACGTACATTAAAAGAATTAAAAGAAATAACTGAAACAGAACAAGAACATATACAACAACATATATACAATAAAGGTACAAAAAAGAAAATAAACGAACAAGTATATACAAGAACAAAAAGAAAGGTTAGTGGAATAAAAGATATATACAAATCAAAGAACATATATACAAAAAATATTTACAAAAAATTAAAGTAGCTAGAATAACAAATGAAAATTAATTTCTACTATTGCCTTGTTGGGCTTCAAAAATCGAATCTAACACCATTCCCTAACAACAGCACCAGAAAACTTGGTGTGGTTTATGTTTGTGTAGATTATATGAAATTAAAAGTTCAAATTCCATTGATCATTGACTAGGTTTTTCAAATTTATAAATGTTTTCTAAACCAATAACTATGGTCTCACATGGTAAGCGCACCCATCAAATACAGCATAGTAAATGATTTAGGTCGGTCCCAAGGGAATGATTGGCATCTAGTATACTCTCAATCCCATTAATTGTCTAGCTAAAAAAAGAATTTAGAAACATCATAAAGGAAAAGAAATAAACTATACAAAATTAGAAATAAGCCTGTAACTTCTATGAAATAGTAGCTCAGGGTTACTTCACCAATTCCTTATCAAAATGATTTCTAAGGATAAAAACTTCTCAAAAGCTGTTGAAATGGTGTGTTTATACCGCCAGATCCTCTAATATAAATTAAAGCTCATCTCGAAGTCAGTAGTTCTAGATCTAGCTAAAATCAGTAATCTGAAGTTTTAATTAGATCCGCATAAAGAATAGAAATCCATTGTTTTAAAAAAGACAACTCAATGAATTTTTTAAACCAGTGACAAAAAGTCTTCACCTATTCTTCGGCAAGAGGTAGTTAGGATCGACTCCATTAGCAACCACAGATCTATTCAATTGAAATCAATCGTGGATCTAAAAAATGCACCATTCCTTTAAAAACCACAAGTTAAATTCAAGTTACTAATTATAAACACCCAATCAAATTTACATGAAAGCGTATTTGAAATCAGACTAAATCGGGAATTAGATTCGTAATCCCTACGCTGTAGGAGTTTATTTCTCCATGGATTTATCATAACAAACACAAATTAGAAGAAATAAGCAAATTCGAAAGATTAATCTATTAAATGCTCAGGAATTCATAGAAAATTACAAACATTAGGTTAAATTGATTTCACCTAGAAAACAAAAGAAATTTGTAAGTAAAAAGAAATGGAAATTCTTTTCCAAAAAATCCTTTAGAAGTCTACTCTACGTTAATACTGATTTGCACTGTTGGTACATATTTTTATAATGCACGCTTGCACATTTAATTATAGACTACTAGGTATAGAAAGCATTGCCATCTTTATTTGACACATGGTAGGTTCGGCAGATTCTTTCTAACAGAATTTGATAACTTTTCACGCATGCAAATGGATTGTGAAAACACTTTTCTAGGGTCACGTGCGCTATTGGTCGAGGCTTGTATTTAAGTAAGATCGGGCTCAACTTCAGAAAACTCTTAAGTAAACTATGCGTTTTTGTCCATTGCTTTATTGAGGGTAAAACAGAGACAATCAAGGGTCAAATTGTTGAGGCTCGAAGTAATTCTGATGAAGAATTGGTCTATCAACACAATTGTCGAAGGTCGAGTTTTGAGGCTCGACAATGTATTTTCTTCATAATGATGCTCGATCACTTCGACTGAAGTTGAGGGTCATGTCGAGGGCTTGCAATTGAGGCTCGATTGACCAATTTTCATTGCCTTCTTTCTTTATTTTGACCTTAACTATGTCTTTTTAGGGCTCGACTTCTGCGCTTTGACTTTAACTGTTGTTTTTGCTCCAAATCTATATTAAAACACTTGATTATTTCCTTATTTAATTTTAAGAGCTTTAAAACAACATTGTTTATCAAAAGCAAAATTTTTTTCAGGATTTTATCAGAAATTCTTAGCAAAGTAAGCTCAAAATCGTATGAAAAACATAGAGTAAAAATGACTTATCACTTTTTCACTCCATGAATTGTTAAGTGAAAACATTGTTTCCTAAGCGCAAGCACATACTATTAATAGCCTAAATGACATTTTGATATACACAGATGTGAGAAATCAAGCAAGTAAATGGCAACACAGACAAAGAAATTTGACAAATCAAGAAAAGTAGTCCTTTCATCTCAAAATAAGATGTGTCAGCATATTATTCAACAAAAAATGGAAACAAGATACTAATAGCAAGTATAAACTAAGATTGGCAATCTAAGTCTACGATACAATCCAGGTCTTCATGTCACGCCCCAAAGTGTGCCTTACACGTGACAGTCCGTCACACTCAACATTTAAACTCAAGTAAGACAACCTTATTCTTTCCTTGAGTTTGAACATCGGGTGTAAGGCTCGCTCTCAACATTTATAGACCATACTTTGCTTCGTAGTAGCTTAAGGAGACATACATAGCAACAAGAACGTAAATCATGACCGTCTTACAGAGAATTATTCTATTACATGAACTAGGGGGCATACCCCCGATAACAACAGCTACGAATTCTCAAACCCACAAATTCCCTTGTATTATCTTTCGAATACTGGTTTGGGAATAGGATTAGAGTCTGTTTCTAATCTTTAGGCCCCGGCCTCATCAAAAGCTCCTTAATATCTATGAGCTATACCTGGTGTCTACGGTTCCTCAGAGAAAGCCAAAGGTATTCATACTGCAACAGGAAACTATTGGGGTATAAGCCATACTAGCTTAGTGAGTGAAAACTTCCGAATCACAATTAGTACAAAACATTCACGCAAGTAATTAATCAACCAAGTGGAATGCAACAACGAATGAGTTCAACAAACATATGACTAGCCGGAAATCATATGTGGATGGATTTGTACCCTCCATCCCGGGTTAGCAGATTAACGAATCCTGCGGTACGACGCCGTTTAAGCTCACGGTCAACTGAATGAATAATAATTCGTTTTATGGATCACGATTAACCAACAAATTCGTTTTATGGATCATGATTAACCAACATATTCGTTTTATGGATCACGAAAAACCAACCAATGCTAATGCTCCATCCCCATCGTGATGTGAATGAGTTCATTTATAATTGAGGTCCAACAATAGATTAATCCAATTCTTTTAGGTGGCCAAGCATTGTTCGCACACAATCAATTCTAACTTGTCTCTACACAAACAATAACTTATCACCCGGTTTAGATATTCCTTAAGTTCAATTTCACATATCAACAATAGACAATCATAATTCCTAGCTAACCCCATCATACATGATCAATCTTTTTATCTTTACTTAGCAACTAGTGCGACTATCATTACAATCACAAGCAATAATTAAAATCGGAAGAGGAACTCACTCGGCCATGGTACGCCGGTTTCTTAATAACGGTGGTCGGGTGATACGGTATCGTCGTGCTCGGGATCACCTACCAAATAAGAATAGCCTAATGAGAATCTCATCACTAATTCAAACTATGTATCTAAACTACACAAAATCGGAATTCTCGCTATTTGTGGAAGTTCCAACTTAAAACGGCCATAACTTGGTCATTTTAACTCGGAATTTCGCAAATTTTATATCGATCTCTACCTACTTCGAAAGATCTATCTATTTCTAGTATTATTTTCAAGTTTTGAAAACATTAAGGTCACAGAACAGTGGGATCAGTTCTGTTCTGTCACTTTTTCGATTCCGAAAAATCGTTTCGCATTTGATAAAAATGTTCGTCGTTGATGATTCATGTATAGATGGTATATGAATGAATTCCAAATATGAATGTCATGAAATGAGCTCAATATATGTATGGTTTTGATGATCCTTGATGATGAGCTCTTATGAACTCTTATTTAGTAAGAATTCTATGATATTCACCTATGAAAAGCTATTCTTTCCAACTTTACATTTCCTAATGTTTTTATGATTTTATCCTTGGAATTTACTTGTTATCTAAATAAAATGAATTCCCAACATCTATACTAATCATGACCTTCATTTATGCATAAAAATTCACATTTTTCATTTGGCAAATATGTTTTCAAACAAGCTTTTTACAAAAATCCGAATTTTGAAAATTTCCTTCCTCTTGCATTTTCTTTATGAGAAAACTTGTTTAATGCATCAAAAATTGAAGCTTCATTATATCCATTGTCTAAGGACTCCATTTGACTCATACAATATGCCATCTAAGCTTGAATACTAAGTGTTTATGTAGGCATCATCCTAAAATACGAATTTGACTATTAATCACTATATCAATATTTTCCATTCTAACTTCACTACTTGTTTTACATTTTTCTCATGCCTAAACTCATCTAAGCTTATGAAAATCATTCCTTAAGGGCATCTATTACATATACCTTCCATTTTTTTATGAAAAATATGAGTTTTAAAGTGGTTTTGGTGGTCTTTAAGGTAGGGTTTTAAATCCATCCGAATTTTCAACTAAGCTTTTCTAACAAAATATTTTCCTTTTCAAGTTCCTTGTCTTCTATACATGAAGATCTACCATCTAACATATCTATACATAGGCAAGGCTACATTTTTATGATCATCCATGCATGAAAATTAAAATAACCATATGAACATAAATGTAGATGGAGATGTGAATGCCTAAACACTAGGTCTACTAAATATCATGCATGATTCATGAGTTTCATGGCGTGAACATGAATATCTATGCATGATCCCTACTTTACATGCATGAACACAACACTATCTTCAACAAAAACTCATTTAAACTCTAGATCCACTTCTTGTGATGGCTTGTTATTCTTGTACATGTGTTTCCATGTCCCTAGCATTTGATCATTGGGATTAAATGGAGAAACACACAAGAATAGCTTTGCCATTACAAGATTTGGGAGGAATAAGGCTTGAATCAACATACCAATGGAGATTTGAGGTGGAAATGAAGAGGAAATGAGTTGTGTGTGTGAGGGTAAGGGGGGGGGGGGGGGGGTTTCACGGCACCAAGGAGGAAGGAAGAGAGACTTTTTCTCTTTTCAAAAATTTTTTGGAAGAGTGAAAATGAAGAGAGAGAGAGAACATAAGCTTATATAATATGTGGATTAGGGTTTTGATTGAATAAAATAAGTAAAATAAAACAAAAATGAGGGGGAAATGGGGGAGAGGGGCGCCAGCCAAGGGGTAGGAGAGAGAGGGAGGATTTGAAATTTGATAAAAATTAGATTTTGTGTAAATAAATGTAATAATTGTATTATTTAATTAGGAAACAAAATTTCTTGGAAAAGAAATTTGTAATAAGTAGTTGTAAGGATGTAAGAATAGGGTATGGGTAGTGTGTAGTGTAGGTTGTACTTGTGAATAGTAGATAAGACATCTACTTTACCGGTTGTAACGAAAACACGAGAAAAGGCTATAACTGAAATTTTTGTAACCCGGAAAATTATGAAATTGATATTTTTGGAATCCTTATAAAATTACGGTTCTAATGAATATCCCGGAACATTTTTCTGAGTTCGTGGTCCTCGGGCACGCTTTTCCGTAATTGAGCTCGGGAAGGCCCGGAATTGAAAAATTCACGAATTTGAAACTTCCAAGGGTCTAAAATGTGCTTTAGAATAATAATTCAAATTCATTTATTTTATAAAACTTCTTTTATCATGAAACGGAAGGAAAACCGGATCTAGGGTTTCTAGGCTCCTCTCACTAAGCTTGAATTAGACCGATATAGGGTTTCGTTCTCCGGTTTCCGAAGTTTATTCGATCACCGGAAGAACTAGGGTATACATTATAATAACAACAACAACAACAACAACAACAACAACAACAACAACAACAATAATAATAATAATAATAATAATAATAATAATAATAATAATAAATAAAAATGGGTAATGAATAGTAGTAAATCGTACTGGAAGACTCACTAATTACCGGTAGCAATGAAATACAACCAAATTGCAAAATCGGATAATTCTAGCTACTCGAAAATCTGTAAAACTAGTGTTCTAGAGATCCTCATAGAAATACGAGTCTAATTGCATTAATAACATATTCTCTAACATTCCGAATCCTAGGGTGCGCTTTACGAAGTTAGCACAGGGCCGGATTGGAATAGGTCAAAAGCCCGTTGGTCTCATCCTTTCAAGCATCCTAGGCCTAATACGAACCAATTACACCTTTTTCTCTTATTCTGACTCCTTGGTTTAGGAACACGGAATTGCCGGATTTAGACTACGGAGTTTCTTGGGAGAATCAAGGACTTAGGTTTCCCGGTTGACTTTCCGGTTCATACCTTTGCCAATTCGAAAACTGATATTTTATACTTTTATGACATATCTGATTGGTGAGATTTATTTTAAGGTCGATTTTCATAAGTATTTAATACCTCACGACGTTCTCGGAATTCTTTGGATTGAGTTTTATTTCCAAAGGTTAGTCACTATTTACTTCTTAACAATTTGCTCTAGGGCTCTATTTTACCCGATTGTATAAGTTGGTGTTAAATAGAAAATTTGTCATATGTAGAGGTTTTAGACTGGAAGTATATTAAGTTGCTATTTTATTTCTGAGATTTCTTATCTTTCTCACAATTCAGAAATTCTCGGATTCGTTCGGAGTTTGGGACTTATCGAAGTTCGGTTTTAATTCGGAGGGACTTTTAGGGTTTTATTTTCAAAGTTCATCTTTAGAATTATTTACGGAAATTTTCCAGGGCTTACACTTCATCTGCTAGTGTAGTCTTCATCTTGGCCTTTGCTACTGTAATCTCCTTTTGAAGCTTCTATAACTTCGCCATCAACTTATCATGATGTCCCTTGGCATCCTAGTAATTCAGTAGCCTTTTAGCTTTGCCAACAATAGGCCACAAGCTATCAACTTTGAACTACAACATACAAGTCCCCTCAACACATTTGAAAAGTTGCTTTACCTTTACCATTGATAAAGAACTCCAACGTTTGTCCATATATATCATGGCTTCACTTATCATCTTCACCATTGTAGTGGCTACCTCTATCCCCAACATAGGAGAGTTGGCAAAAAATTCCATATCCATGGCATTAAGACTCTTTAACGATGCTATTAAAACAAACGGCATGGTAAAGCTATGAAATGAAGTCATGTCCTCTAATGTAGGATAGTTCTCTGAAGTTGTTGCCATGTCTTCATAAGACATGTCAGCAACTGGGAGAGGATGGAGATTAATAGGTGCATTGATTTCACGTGCGCTCTTGTTTCAGTCATTGGGAGTATGCTTACCATCTTCATAATTAAACCCTTCAATGTTTCCAATTTTACTTTCATTGTCACTACAAGGGATTGGAGACCGTTCATATTCAATCCTGTATAGGCTATAATCCTCATCGTCTGACACTATCAGGGGCGTAACAACACCACTTGAGTAATGCGAACTTAGAAGAGAATTCGTGTCAACCTAAAAAAGACATATAAAGAAAGCATTAGATAATAAAGAAGAACAACAACAAAAAGTTATACACAAGAAGATTTATTAGCTCCTAAATGAGTGCATGCTTCGCCGGCTTAGAATCCACTAGCTAAGATGGTGGATGATTCCTCTTCGATTTTGAAGGAGGTGCATCGATAAAAGGCTCTAATTTGTTTGATACTGGCTCTTCAGCTACTTGAATATTACAAGTCAACCTCTGGTACCTATTCCTTGGTAGTTTGAGATAGAACTCATGGCGATATATAAGCAGGGCTTGCAACATTTCATCTACAGATGCAAAGACATAGTCACAAAAGATGGCTATACAGTTGGACTAGTGTGTCAACCAGCTAGTAGAGGTAACTCCACGACACTCCATAGGAGGAGAGAATAGCTGCCGTACTATGGGATGAATATGCTTGAAGTCACTTGGTGAGATTGAGTGGCAGCAAGAATAGAAGCTTTGTGCAATGTTGAGAAGACATGACACTCCTTGATCAAAGCTAAACTGGTACGTCACTCTATGTAGAGAATATACCATGACTCTTTGCTCCAGGAAGTGCCCATTCAAATCTCCATTGTCAAGCAAAGATGGCAAGCTCCCTAAGATGCATTAAAGCATGAACCTAGCTTGACTTTCATCCAACCTTTTGTGGTTATCAACTAAGATGACCTCGCCTTTAGAGCCAAGGGGTTAAGCCTATCGTTGTCTTGATAACCTTCAAGAGGAATTACGAAAGGGCAAAATGTGAACTCTTTTTCAACATCAATGAGCTGAAGAAGTGGCTGGTTGACCTCTACTCCGATCCACACCCACGCCTAAGGAGTAGCAAGATTCGAATCCCTATTGATGGCTGGTGGTGCAAGTGATTTCAAAATTGCTCACAAAAGAATTACTATAAGAAAAGTAAGTCTATATGTGACACATTCACATATCGACCTTTGGAATGAACATAAGCTTGGTGGTATAGGTCAAGCAATCGATATAGAGAACTCAAGTAGAAAGGAATAAGTGCAAATCATTGACCTTGTGCAATGCATACAGCAAAAGCAAAAAACCAAGGACTTATACCTTCTTCTGGCCCACTAAGGAACATGAACAGTGACAATCAAAATACAATGAATGTTGCAAGTTCGCATGTATACATTAAAGAACCAAAAGAGAAAATGGTTTCTTCTTATCATCATGAGCAATCTTTAGGGTCACTAATAAAGATGCTTCAAGGTCGCGCTCTTTTTGTGATGTTGCAGCTGTAGCAGCATTAGTCAGCCTAAAACAGTACAGGTTCAAAAGCATGACCACTTCTTCAAGAGTTGGTGATATATCCCCTCATGCGGTGATAAATGTATGAGTCTAGGTGCTCTAGCGAGAGATGATGGCATGCCACACTTCCATATCTTGCTCACGCTGACAAACTACAAGTGGGCAGAGGAAATGATGGTGCTATAAAGGTAGGTTTGCTTTAGAAGGCTTACATACTTTGGCTAGTCAATGATGTCGTCTAACCAATTACTCTATCCAGGTGGTGGTTCTTTGAGGAATGCAAAAGGTGTATTAGAAAGAGGCAGCTAGCTCCGCTTGTTCCAGAAACGTGGCACTGAGTCCCCCCTGATGGTGTTCTTGGAATTGGTACATAGTTCGGGCTCAATTATTCGAACTTGGGGTGGGTGGCTTTGTCCTGGAATGTATCTTCAAAAATAGTGTCATCCACCCATTGGTTTCGCAGAAGTTGGATTTATGGAGGATTGTTGTCTCAGAACACTAGCAAGTCCCTTTGCTTGATGACTTCAACACTTTGTGTTTGCTTGCCTTTGTCTCCTTATGCCTGAAAGCTTTGGCATTTTGATCTTGAGCATGCTTCATGGTTTCTATGCTTAGGGTTTGATTGTGATGTGTGTCCTTTTGCCTAGCAACTTAGACTCCAGTAGCTTGAATGCTTCCCGATTCCTTTGATTTGATAACTGCAATTTGTTGAACTTGGCTATTCCTCCCTTCTTTTGTCATCAACATCTATTGGTCCTTTAGTGAGATAATGCTTGCAAAATTCAAGTAAAGGAATGATTAGCGAAAGGATGAAAGCAAAACCATTATACAAAGGGAATACAAATATATATCTTTAAATATGTCAAAGGGTATCAAATTCATATTATAGTGAGATGGAACCAAAACATGCTAAAAAAGAAAAAAAGAGAAATGAAAGAAAGAAACGAATTTATATAATTCATAAGTTCCATATCAATCAAGGAAGAGGTGGAGTATGATGAAACCATACTTATATGTATGCTTTCATGTTGTGGATAATACCAAGATATATATATATATATATATATATATCATACATGCCGCTATTAATAGGGCAAATCACTGATCCTTGTGATGTTGCTTCTACTCCGACTACCAATGATGTGGGTCTGTTGGGAAACATAAAGCTACATAAAATCAAGAACAAGATTAAGGAGGATATAAAAAAACAAAAATCAAGGAAGAAGAAAAGAATGCTTGTTGAAATTATAGGAACTTTGGTTTCTCAACTTGATTTGATGTTGTTGCTAAAGCTTCTAGATTATTTAAGGAAAGTGATCACAATGTAAGTTATGTGTCTTCCATGGAAAGGTGGTTCTATGCAAAGCAATTCCTACAAAAACAAGATGCAATATTTGTGTGTGTTTGGGATATAACTCCAAGACAGTGATATGTGAATATATACATTGGCATGGATCTAAATCTATAATATCATATTAAGATATGCTAGCTTTCCTCAATATATCAGACATGATATGAAAGTGTGATAGGGATAATTTACTATACTTATTTTAGGTTAATTTATGGTCAATCATGCTTTAATTCTTCATTAATTTAAGATAATTGGTACTTAATTAGGAAAATTATTCATTTTAGGTTAAAAAAAAGAGGAATGTCATCCTCCAACGGGTACCCTAAACGTGACAGCCTACTATACATACTATTAAAAATTAAAAATGACTACCCTAGTCACTTGGAAGCTTTCATATTGGTACAAGGCGTACGTTCACAATAAATAGAGACCAATAGAGTTATGCATTTTAAGATAATGACAGCAAAACATACAAAATAATACTAATATGATTTATCAAAATCTAAAGTTCTATAACTTCCATGGGGCATTCCCCTGATAAGTCTCCATAATAACATAATCTTACTAAGACAAATACTAAAACTAGAAGATTTTAAAGGAAATCTAATCTAATTCTTCAAAATGGAATTCCTCCAAAAGTTACTAAAACATGGATTCTACTAGGATAGTCGAGGTAGTCTCGAAAACAAAACAACGATCTGAAATATAAAAAATCTATGGGGGAGTAAGCATAACTAGCTTAGTGAGATAATACTTACGCAAAAGTACTCATTAACAAGACAATCATATAAGTCCATTAAGCAAACATATGAGGTGCAAACAACCATATGAGCAAACAATACATATGACTATTTGGTTTTGTATATAGAATGGATTTGCCCCTCCATTATAAGTTAGGGAATGCTTTGAATGGGTCACCAACAACCTCCTTGAAATTTGCTTGTGTTTTAGGGTTCTAATGAACCGTACTATTAGTCCCCGGGTTTTCCTTATCCAAAGCGATCAATCCGGCTCTATACCATGAAACCATATTCCCCGAACGTCCTAATTCCTTAAGATGCAGCTAGGCAGCTTACCTTTTCAGTTTCACGCTGAGGAGTAGTAGCAAATTGTGAAGATGATATTCTAAGTGATATTCTAAATGATATGCATGAACAATTTAGTTTTAAGGAATTTCCGATCCGTCATTATTCATTTAAGGTGATCAATTAATATTTTCACACATAGCAATATACATAGAGGCAATTATAACAATCAACAAATTAGGCTCCGATATATTTATCATTCATTGATCACGCATAGCAATTCACATACATAACTTCTATGATAACCCACATGCATATCAATTTTTTTTTTTCTAACATCTAATGCTCTATTCTATAAGCACATGCATGAATACATAAATGTAAAGGAAAACTTACTCGGCCATGTTGATCTTCTATCAGTCGAAGTAATCCCTGGGAAAGAGAAAATCTTAGTCTTTGTCACCTAAATAAAGAAATACCTAAAATGAGTATTTCATCCAAGGTCTACTTGAATTTTCTAACTCTATCTTATTAAATTCGTCACAATTCGGTTTTAAGGAAATTCCAACGTAAAATGATCATAACTTGTTTATTTTAACTCTAAATTTCGTATGCTATATGTCATTTTCTACCTACTTGAAAATATCTATCTATTTCTAAGGTTATTTTTATCATTAAAGGTTATTTAAGTCTCGGAATAGTAGGGTACAGATTCATCACGAATTTTCCAAGCTTTCAAAACACAAGTTTTCAATCATGTCTTCATCCAAAAATTTTTGTACAAAAATATAGATATTTTTATGGTTGAAAAATCCTTTGAGAATATATTTATAGACTCATATTGTAGGCATAAATTTAGTGGTGTTGTCTCAACAATAATTTTTGTAAAACAATGTGTCTTAAAAGTTAGAAAAAACTAAGACTTGAAAAATTCACTTTAGTTTGTTGGGAAAATTTCTTGAATTATTATAAGTGAGTGTTTCCTTCTTTTAACTTCATTTCTTAACCTTTAAGAATAATTTAATTTTCTAAAAATAATTTTAGTCTTTTTAAGATTCCTACAACTTCATTTCTAGTGGTTGAAAGGTGTAATTTTTCTAAATATTTCTTGGTACTGACTAAATTTCGTTAAAGTAGTCATATTTATGTATTCTAAAGTTTTCCTAAAGTTAGTTCCACTTTTAAATAAATAATAATAATGATCTTCTAAGTTATTTACTAATTTTATTTCCTAAGTAAGACTGATCTTTAAAAGGTTATCCTTTGATGATTTTGTAAAACTTGTCTAGACCTTAGTATTGGTGAAAAATTCACAAATGAGTTAAAAAAAAACCTTTGTTAATCCAAGAATTAGCAATATTAAGTTTAATGAAGCTTTCTTATTTCATTAGTTTGAAAAGAGTGTATGTGATATCTTTACTTTATGTATTCTTTGATGAAAACCCATGTACTATTATTACTAAAAACTTGTGATGAACTTATCTAAATTTTGGAAAAGATTTGTTAAGATAAAACTTTAAGTTTTTATAGAAAAATCATTTCTTAGGTGATAAAATTTTATTTTTAAAGAGAGTTCCTATTTTTCTTCATTTAAGAAAACTCTTTTTATTTTTGTTGAAACAATATCAACATGTTCATGTATGATTATGAGTATGTAGCAATGGGAAATAGAACAATATCGCATAACAAGATATGATATATAAATATAAGAATAAATACGAGCATAATAATAAGGTCAAGTATGGGAAGTTAGCTTCATCAAGGTATTCCAATCAAATATTGGGAGCCTTAGCTTCATTAAGGTTTTCTGAGACTTAGAATAGACTAGTCTCAAAAGAAAAAAAAAAAAAGCATGATAGTAAGAGCAATAATAATAAGATGTTAGGTTAGAGAGCACTTAGGCTCTAAGAAATATATATACATAAATATACATAATATTATATAGAAGTTAGGTTAGAGCAAATAATAATAACAACAACAACAACAACAACAACAACATAATAATAATAATAATAATAACAATAATAACACAATAGAAATTTAGACATGAACAAGAACAAAACATGAATATATTGCTACTTCCTTAACCCTCATGAGTGTAGGAAACATACACTAATCTCATGTTAAGTTACATGAACACGATGAGTAAATATAAGAAGTTTTACCTAAGGTTATAAATTTGTTGAAGAAGGAAAGAAGTGTTTGTAGTAATATGTAGGTAATGGTTTTATGGAGAGAAGAGAAAAATTGGAAGAGAAATTGAGAGAGAGAATTTATGGAGTGAATTTGGTAGAGTTTTGGTAGGAAAAATAAGTTGTGTGAAAGAATAGAGGAGGGAAAGGGTATTTATAGAGTTTTGGGGTGGAAATTAGATGTAATTAAATAAAATGTAAAAGAAAATAAATGAGATAGAGGGAGTAATAGGGGGTGCCGGTTTTGATTAAAGAGAGGGGAGAAATTGATTAATTTTTGTTATTTTGTAATGAAAAGAAGTAATGTGTAAGGTATGATGTGAATAAAGTTGTATGGAAGGTAAACTGTAAGGAATAGGTGTAGTTGAGTGTAAGAATAGGGTGAAAGAAAAAGTAGAGACATTGAAATAGTAATAATTAGTAAAAATAGTACTATGAATAATAGACTAGACAATTAAAATACCTATAATAAAGAAAATAGCATAAATGGCTTATATATGTTATTCTTAGTTATCGAAAAATTATAAAACTGATATTTTTGAAGTCTTATATTTTTACGAGTCTAATGGTATTATCGGAATATTTTCACTGTTTAGTGTATCAGGGCATGGTTTCGAAAACTAATCTCGTTCGAATATGAAACACATTAGAAATTAACGAATCTGATATTTTTAAGTTTTCCTATATTATTAGGGACTATTATCCACAGTTATCTTAATTCTGTTGTTTAGGAGTTAAGAATGCGGAATTGCCAGACCTAGATTTATTAAACTTAACATAGAGCTAGGTTGACTTTAGGGTTCCGGTTTGACTTCTGGTTCTCAGGGTTTACTTATATTTACCGAAAAATCTTGGGCCTTACAAGGAACATCATCTTTTGGATCAATTTGAACAATAATTTGAAGCTAAATATGCATATCAATGAAGATCAGACCCGTTATCTAGTCGGCGATCACCTCGAGAAATTATTAAAGAAGTCATAACGGGTGTGACAAAGAAGAAAAGAAGAGAAAGTTTCAACAGAGGATTTCATGACCTATGACACAACCGTTACCGAGACCATATCTCTTCTGACTTAATAATTGAGGCATGCTATGGCCATAGTAGAGATGGTAATCTTCTTTGGATGAAATTTACATAAGAAGTTATGGCCATAACAGGGAGAGGAATAATGAGTAATATGGCATCATAAGACATCACGAACTGGACAACAGTCGTGACTAATAGGGTATCAAATTGTAGGTCTTCAATACAGGTGAATTATGGTCGTGATGACATGTTAATTCTATCATCAAAGAAGATAACGACCTAGGATATGGCCGTGATCTACCTTAGATAATTGTTCCTAAGGAGATAACGAGCCAAATAACGGCCATGATGGCAGTTACTAATTGCATATTCTCACACCATTTTGGAATTTAAGAGTCTTCTTGAAGAGGAATGAAGTCTAACTGATGCATATCTTTACCCATCATATTCACCCAATAGAGGATACATATAAATCCTTTTTTTTTTGAAACATTACAAGAATTAAATAGCAATAGATCAACCATTCTTACAAACATCATATGTATCTCTCTTCTACCCATCTGTTGTCACCATCTTATCTATTATCATTGTACTCATGTATGGGATTAAGTTGTACATGATTTGGAAGTAATTTCGATTTTTAAGGTTGTTCCTATATTCTTTCTTCTTTAGCCTTACGTTTTCCTTTCCAAAACATGTTGTCTTCTTTGTATCTGATGAACCAAAATTATTCCTATTTTATGAGTGCTAAAACATATGTTTGATGGTCATTTATATTGGGAATTTAGCACTCGAATTAATGGAGTTAAGCTTTTAGGTCTTTAAAGGAGATATTTTTCAAAGAAAGCGAAGACGGGTCAAAAATGTAAAGTTTGGATCAAGAAGAACTCAACATGACAAGAACAAGCCATGTCTTTCAACCATTACAAGAAAGAAGCAAAATTAAGGGCTAAAGATCAAGCTTTTGGAAGACATTTATGAGACATGACCTGTCCCAAATCGTGTCAACCTGGAAATTCAACTTTGCAAGGGACATTTCTGAGACAAGCCATGTCCCAAGTCGTGTCAGTGAAGAAAAAAGTGCACAACAAGGGACATTTCTGGGACAAGCCGTGTCCCTAGTCATGTCGATTTCCATAATGAAGAAAACAGCCATACATTCAAGTGACATGACCTGTCCTCAAACCTGTCGATTTGACAGTCCATTACTTTATGAGAAACGACTTTTTTAATGAATAGTAACCCCCTATTTATTAAAGAAACGTTTATTGGACATTAAAGGGGTGTTACTTTAAAAAGCCAAAAGACCCGTAACTCCCGTAACTTCCCATTTCCTCCATGATGAGCATTCAATTCCATTTATGTGTTACTTTGGAAAGCCAAAAGACCCATAACTCCCGTAACTTCCCATTTCCTCCATCAATGAGCAGTTAATTCCATTTATGCAAAGATCATTATAAATTGAAGATGAAGGAAGAATCAACGACAAGCAGAGAAGAACAAGAAAAGGAGAGACAAAGACAAGAAAAAAACACACTTTTACGTATTTTCACAGCAGCATTTGTGCTTGAGTGTATCAATTTATCAAGGAACATCGTTTATATTGCTAATATAATTTTAGATCCTTTCTATTTCTCCTTGTTATTGATTTATATTGTTTTATCTATGGAGGAGTAGTTTAATATTGCTTGGGAATTGTAGATCCTTGATTGATTTCATGTGATTCCTTTGTTCTTAATTTCAAAACGTGTTGATTTTATTGTATTCAATAGCTTGCGCCCAAAGAATGAGTCTAATTGGATGGTGCATCCCATTGGATTCATGTTTGATTTTTGTTAAAAATAAACTGAGAGGTTGATTTAATGAATAGATCTAAAGCTATTGATGAGATTGCTCATAATCACCTAGAGATAGGGATGGTGAAATCTTCTGTCACTCGTTTTGAATTCTTCGGTTTGGTTTTAAAACGAAGGACTCTTGTTCTTTATGCAAATTTAAGTTGCTAATAGTCAGGAAGACATTCCGGCAGTTTGGCTTAGGTTTAGGTGCTTTTGACTTTGAGAGAAGCATTAGCATAATTTAGTTAATTCGATGGTTCAATAATCAATACAACTTTTTGAAAATTCTTGAATCATATGAATAGATCTTAGGTGAAGCATGACCCAAGCAACCTTGTGAATTGATTTATCCTTTTGTATGCTTGCTATGAAATTTGTGAATATTAGACTTAGTTTAGTTTATATGTATATAAAACCAAATCTGATTTTTTCGGCTTGATAATAGGAAAAGAGTGAGTAGAAGTACTCATCAACGTTCCCTAGGAATACGACTTAGATCATTTCTCTATGCTACATCTGATGGGTGCGCTTGCCCTGTAAGACCATAGTTGAAAAGAAAACGATTTAGAAAATTTATAAATTAAAAACTTGGTCTTTTGAATCTATCAGTATCATGCATGAGTAGTTGTTAGGGCATGTTTAGCCATGTGTTAGCATGTACATACATGGAATGAAAGTCCAATTGTTGTAGGATTTTTCTAATCTCTATAGTGTATTGAAGTATTCTAATTCTAGATAGTGCACCGCTTAGGATTAGATTAGATTTTCATGGGATGTGATTGAGAAATCTACCTGTGGAACAGATCTGGACTATAAGGAGAGGTTGCTCATAACGCCTAGAGATAGGGTTATGAAATCTTCTACATGTAATTGGAAAATTATCTTGGGATCATATGTTTAATGCATCTTAGTCAACTATTAACTTGGAAGAGATTTCAGTAGATAAGGCAAAGGTCAGGGTTCAATAGTCTTGAGAGCAATATTAAACCAATAATTGGAATCCCGTAGTTAGGAAAGGCATAACAAATAATAAAGTTATATTACATGTTAATTCATTAATGAAGCAAGTCTGGTGTGTTGTTAATTGTTAGGTTAACTTAATTTTGTTGATTATTTTAATGAGCATAATTGTAGGTAAGATTAGCTATTTGATAACTTTGATAGCTGAGTTGAATTAATTTGCTAGATAATAATCAATAGGGTGAGTAATAATACTTGTCGATGACATTAAAGAATACGACTCTATATTTCATTCATATACTACATGCAATAGGTACACTTGTCTAGTATTTACTAGATTAAAGGAAAGAAATAATAGGACTTAATTGAATTAAAATGCGGAAGAAAACCATATTGTTATTAATCTAGTTTTGTTTATTTATTTATTTTTAATTTTATTCATATCTCTTCTTAACTCTGATTTGTTCTTTAGTTATAGGTTTATGACTTGAAGTCGTGCAACTAATTTAGCCGAGTTTGATTTAGAACCTAAAAGAACATTACATCAAAATTTATGAAAGATTAGAGAGATTCTACAGAAGTTGCCTACCCAAGAGAGAAACACTAAATTGGAATCATCAAACATGAATACAAAAAAAGAAAATGGGAACCCATGAGGAATATGGATAATCTGGTTGAAGTTGATGGAAAGAATGCTGAAGATGCTAGAGTCAATAAGCTTGTGGCTCCTAAAACCATGATAGACTAATGTCAACCGAATTTAGATGGACCAAGTACAAGTATAGCACATCCAAGAGTAGCTGCTAACAACTTTGAGATCAAACTGAACGTAATACAAATGGTCCAGCAATACATTCTGTTTGATGGATTTCAAGATGAAGATCTAAATGTGCATCTCCAACAATTTTTGGAGATATGCGATCCTTTCAAGATCAATGGGGCCTCAGATGATGTAATTCATCTACGATTGTTCCCTTTTTCTTTGAGGAACAATGCAAAGAAGTGGTTAAATGGATTACCTAGGCAATCCATCACTACTTGGTAGTAGATGGAAAAACAGTTTATGAGGAAATATTTCCCACCATCAAGGATTGCAAATTTAAGGGCCGATATTTCTTCCTTTAGCTAGATGGATTGAAAGAATTTATACGAGTCTGGGATAGATAGAAGGAATTGTTGAGAAGATGTCCTCATCATGGAGTCCTTGAGTGGCATCAAGTTCAAACCTTCTACAATGGTCTGAACTACTCCACTCAACAATTGATTGATGTTGTTACTAGAGGGAGCCTCAATCACCAGTCGTCCAAACAATGTATCCAACTGTTTGAGGACATGGCTAACAACTACCATCAGTGGTCATCTTCACGCTCAACAGAGAAGAAACCAGCAAGGATGTATGAGGTGGATGGTTCAACATCTTTAGCAATGAAGGTTGAGGTATTATCCAAGAAGCTAGATTGTTTGATCATGACATAAGGGAAACAAATAGCTAGTATGGATGTTGAAATATGAGTAATCAAGAATTTGATTAGGTGGAGTAGGCCGATTATATGGGAAATCCTAACTAACCCTGTAACGACCCATATAGTAACACATATAACTCAGGTTGGAGGAACAATCCAAAATTTCAATGGAGTAACCAAGTTACTCAAGCTGTAAACACTTAGCCTCCTAGATTATAAAGACCAGCATCCCCATAAGCCCATATCAATGTCATTAGAATAAATTCTCAATCAGTTCATAAAGACTTCAGATACATGCCAAGAGACTATTGAAGCAGCACTTAGTAATCATGGAGCAGCTATCCGAAATTTGGAAATATGGGCTGGTTAGCTAGCTAAAATGACATATGAAAGAACTCAAGGGTCACTACCAGGAAATACGGAGCCAAATCCTAAGGAGCAAGGGAGGGCTTTTGTTGGTTAAGTTAGAATTAAAACATTGACACATCAAGCTAATGACATTAAACAAGCGCTTCATGGGAGACAACCCATGTTTAATTTAAGTTTGTTTTATTTTGACATGTTTTGTTTTGTAATCTAGATAGATTTGTAGTATAATATTATATTTAGTATGATTTAATTTAGTGTTTGATCTTATTTTGTAGTTATCTAACAAATTTGGAGGAAAATTAAGGCAAAAGAGATCAATTGGAGGAGATAAATCAATTCTATCATGGAAGATTTAAGTCAACTGCAAGGAAATGAAAGAAATCAAAATCAGAGGAGATAACGGTCCACATCATGCTCATATCGTATCGACATGATGAATCAGGGAGATCCCCCTGTTAGTAACGGATGTTATGTAGGACTTATCGGTAAAAAATGGCCGTATTAAGGGGTGAATCAAGTGACAGTTATGCACAAAATATATCCCCATCTAAATTATGGTCATGACAAGAAAAAAACCAGAAGACTCGAGAGGATCACGGTCCTAGTAATGGTCTCAATAGAGGTAAGTCTTTTTTCAATTTTTGCACGAAGGAGATCATTGGCCTTGAGACAGCCATGGTCTAGAGTAGCCTATTTTGAAAATTTTCCATAGAATATATCATGGTCTGTGTTATGGTTGTTATAGTGGTCGATTTTGAAAAATTATTTTTCCTTGAAAAGATCACAGGCCATGAAACGACCGTGATCTTGGGCATAACCCGACGTATTTAAACGCCATTTCACTTTCTCTCTCGTCATTTTCAAAATCGACACCCATCTCTTTTCTTCCATTTCACACCCTTTCGCTCACTCGTTACACCTACAATCGTACACTTTCGAAAATCAATTTTTGTTTCTTATTTGCACTCTTATAACTCTTTGAAGATAAAAGATGGCACCTAAAAAAGCATCTTCTCCCAAGGGAACCTACCATTCTAGGTTTAATCGATCGTTATAGAACATCAATGTAGCGATTTCTAGTAGTGCCTTAAGACCACCACTAGGCATGAAGGAAAATCATTGCCATCGATTTGACCAAATGATGAAAGAAAAGAAGCTACTGGTTAGCATGATTCTAAATGATGAGGTATTGGTGAATGTGGAATTCAAAGAGCCTTTGAGATGTTACTTCCTAAGGGTCCTTGGCTCAATTTCTTTAGCATGAAGGAAGATATGTTTAGGGAGACTACCTTGGCATTTGTGGCGTTGTTCGAGCTCAAATTCTCCGACATCCATACCTACACAAACAACCAAGTAACATTCTTTGCTCATGGAAAATATTATTGCATGAGCATCACGGAGTTTATTAGAGGAATGGAGATCTACACAGATCCTCAGATTGACTCTCCAGAGTTCCACAGGCTGGTTGTCAGTATGCATAGGGAGGTTACCCACACACACTTTTGGAGAGAGGTGTCCATAGACTCAGATTTCTGCCTTTCAAGTCTGGAGGGTCATCATTTAAATTGTTAAGCCATAGGATACTTCATTATATTCTAGTGAGGCCAATTAAACCCAAGATTTGATACCCTTGGGGTAATAGCTGAGATTGATATGCTGCCATTATTCAACATTATCAAATCCTTTGAAACAAATGTCGGAGTCATTCTTGTCTTTACATTTAGGCATCAAGCTTCTAATTCAGGTAATGTCATTTATCTCGGGCCGTTTATTACTAGAATTCTAAAAAAAATGAAGATTTGGGCATGAGCATATGTACCAAGAGATAGAATTGATGAATCCTAACCTCTCTTCCATGATCCTTTTTGGCAATGGGGAATTCCTAAAGTGGCGGGCCTAGATATAGGCATTGAAGAGCCAAGCCAGTCAAGTGATGCTCCAACCAATTCTACTTAATCTTTAGGAAAGTTTGCAAGGTTAGGACAGGTTATTGCTCAACAAGCTAGGGAGATTGCAGATTAGAAGAAAGAGATTTCTAATTTGAGAGTGAGAAAAGCAATTGATAAAGGAAGGGTTCCAAGCTGTATTTGAACATTTGAAAATTCTAGGCCCTTCCTACTTCTGGAGCAGCCCACTAGAGAAGATATTACTCTTCAGGTACCCCCTAGTACTAGCACTCCTCCTTGCACTAGTACTCTTTCAGCAAGGACTTCTCCTCCAGCATAGGATTATAGAGTGCCTCCTACCCTAACTTATCAAGGAGCAGAAGAAGAAGAGAGTGGGAGTGAAGAAAAGGAAAGTCGGAGTGAAGAAGAGGAGAGTATAGATAAAGAGGAGCAACAACTTCAACATCGCTCCACACTTTGAAGGGAGATAGCTGAGGAGCAGACTCCTCAGGCTTCTAAGCAAGATCCTTGACAGCAGACAGTGGTTCCAGCCTTAGCTCCTCCACAGCAGGCTAGACTCAGACTGGAGAAGAGGGACATAGTAGTGGAAGTTCATAATCAGGGTCTAAAGATGATGATGATGAGGAAGAAGATAAAAAAGGGAAAAGAGTCGATGCCGAGCGTAATGACAACGGTAATGAGGAGGATCCACATAACTGATATGGTGAACTCCACTTGATTTTAATTTGTTCTTTTTTTTGTGGTGAGATAGATCCATTAAAGGATAAAAAAAAAAAAACATAAGCATAATACAAAGAAAGCGGAACCAGCTAGCCAAGCTACAAAATCAGCATGGATAAAAAAAAGGCTAGTATCAACAATAGCCGAAGATACAATAAAGCAATTCAATAAGGATAACAACTCATTTATCGAATGAGAAAAAACAGAGAAAATATGCATAGGAATAGAGTTAGTGAAGGTGAAATCATGACCAATAGCTACACATCCTTGTGCTAAATCATGAGCAAGCAAGTTGTCTTCTCTAGGCGTCCAAGACAAGTGGGCTTATGGGGTCGTCTGGATCAATTACCTACAATAAAGTATAAGGTTTGGTAAAAAATCACAGTTAATTTCTCTATTCTTGATTAAGCTAACAGCTTCAAGAGAATCTAATTCAATTAAGATAGATTGATTAGCATATTGTTATGGCATTAGTAAACTCCAGTATATGCCCCAGAATTCTGCCTCCATGAGGGAGCTCGCATTGACTCTTTTCCTAAAAACCACTCTTGCACATTCCATTCATATCTCTTACACAACCTACTACACAGATATATCCATTACCAGACTTAAAAGCTACATCAACATTGATCTTTGACGTCATTCCACTGGGCATTCAGTTAAGGATCTTCATTACAATTATGTGAACCTTTTGGCTTTGGATCTGGATTATTGCCCAGAATTCATGAGCACATGTACGAACAATGTAACTCCAGCTATTCCTAGAAGAGCCAATCCAAAAAAAAAAAAAAAATCATTTCTAGCCTTCCATATATGCCAAAGAGCAAAACTAAAAGTTGTACTCCATGGGGGTTTAAGAGAAACATGTTTAGTTTTGCTTTAAGCATTAGTCTCCAACCAGTCCTTAAAAGGTAGAAAGTGGATAGGAAATGAGGAATGCATTCAAGGACCTCTACTTGTCTTTTGTCTATCTACAATTCACAAAAAGATGGTTGTTGTCTTCCAAATCTTCACCACATATAAGATAAAGAGGATCAACATTCATGCCTCTTTTTAAAAGTTGTTGGTGAGTGGGAATACAATTTTTCTAGCACCTCCAAAGAAAGAATTCGATCTTAGGATAAGTTTTAGTTTTCCATATCCAATTATTCTTATTGAGCACAAAATTTTATACATGTTCTTTCATTAGGAGATCATAAGATGATCTTGTGGTTACCTCTTCACTCACATCCATCCTCCAAGCCCATATATCTTCTCTAGATTCTGGTATAAGAATATGTGAACCAAGCTTTTGTTTAATGTTCTCGTCAATGGGTTATCCTATAACTTCCTCTTTCCAGTTGTTATCTCTCAAAGCAATCAACTACAGATATTTGCATCATATCCTCATTAGAAGGCCATGTAGAAAATAAGCAGGAATACCAATCATACAAGAAGTTATATTTTGGTTACCACTCCTCAGGCGACAGCTGCAATTTTGATCCACCCAATCCATAGTCTTTGCAATTTCTCATACTATTTTTGATCCCTTCGTAGAATTATTGCTCTTGTAACTTCTTAATTTCTTCTTAATCATCCCAGTCTAAATAAGATGGCGAGTTTTTAGTCTATAGCACAACTTTGCAATAATGTTGTGTTTCTTTCTCGAAGACTCCAAAGCCCATGCCTCAGTTATCCTTAGGTTTGATGAGTTTCTTCCACTTAATCTCATGTAACTGTTTGCTGTCATCATTACCCTAGATTGTGTTTTTTGGAATGCAAGCAACTTGAAGGTAATAATTAATGATTCCCTCCAAAGTGGATTTGATGAGGTTAAACCGACCCACCATAGTGAAGATTTTAGATTTCTAACCTATTAACTTTTGTCTCAACTTATCAAGAATATAGGTAGACACTTCTTTCTTTACATCTCCTCTTTTGGAAAAATTGAAGCCCATGTAAAAGTTCAGACATCCTCATATATGTGTGATATAGTCTATTCTCTCCTTCATAATGGTCGAGGTATTTTTAGAGAAGAGAACGCGAGATTTTGAGGGATTGATCTTTTACCCTAAGAAAACACCAAAAAGATTTAAAAGATCAATCATATTACTTGCATTTTCCTCTGTTGCTTCAACCATTAAAATGAGGTCATCAGCAAAAAAAAGATGTGAAAAATCCATGTCAACTCCTCTTATATTGATAGGTTTCTATAGCCTTCTATTTACAGCAACTTGAACCCATTGACTAAGCATTTCTAATGCTATAATGAAAATATAGGAGAGAGAGGACAACCCTATCTGACCCCTCGAGAGCTGATGAAAGGATTAGTCATTTCACCATTTAGAATGACCTGGAATGAAGCAGATGAAAGACCTGAGTTGATCAATTTTGTCTAAATTGTAGGGAAATTAAGAGTCTGAAGACAATTATGAATATGACTGTAAGCCCCTTGTAAGCCCCTAGATTTTTCGATAATATTAGCAAACCCTAAGAACCGGAAGTTGAAATGAAACCCTAAAATTAACCTAGTTCTATGGTTAGTCTAGTGAATCTAGATCCGGCACTCCCGTGTTCTTAAACCCTAGAAAACGAAATTGAAATAATTGTGGAATATGGTTCGTAATAATATAGGGAAGCCTAAAAATATCAGATTCGAATTTTTCTAGTGTCTTTCGGATCCGATCGGGATCAGTTTTCGAAAACCGTGCCCCGGAGCACCGGATAGCAAAAATATTCCGACAACACCAATAGATTCGTAAAAATATAAGGTTTTCAAAAATATCAGTTTTAGAATTTTTCGGTATCTAAAAATAACAGATATAGGCCTTTTACGCGTATTTTCTTTACTACCGGTATTTTAATTGTCTAGTCTACTATTCATAGTACTTTTCTACTATTCATTACTATTCACCTATCTCTACTTTTTCTTACACTCTATTCTTACACTCTACCATACCTATACCTTACAATTTACCTTCCCCATACAACTTTAATCACATCATACCTTACACATTACTTCTTTTATTACAAAACAAACAAAAAAATAATTTTCCCCCTCAATACCAAAACCGGCGCCCCTCCCCTCTTCCATCAATTTTATTTTCAATTTCAATTAATTTAATACACTAATTTCCACTCCAAAAATCTATAAATACCCCTTCCTCTTCCATTCTTTCACACAACAAAAATTCATACTAAAACTCTCAAAATCACTCCACAAAATTCCTCTCCCAAATCTCTCTCAAGTCTCTCTTTTCTTTAGAAAATCCATTCCCACATAATACTACAACCCATTCTTTTCTTCTTCAACCACACATAAACTTTAGGTAAAACTTCTCATATTCTCATCATGTTCATATAACTTAACATGAGTTTAGTGTATGTTTCTTAGACTCATTGAGTTAAAGAAGCAACAATTTATTCATGTTTTGTTTTTGTTCATGTTCTTTTTTCTTTATGTTGCTATTATGTTGATATTGTTATTATTCTAACCTAACTTATTAAGTATTATGTATATAATTTATTTAGAGCATATAAGCTCACTTGTTATTTATTTATTTTCAAGTCTTGCAATTTATTTATTTACTTGTTTTATGCAATATTAAGACTAGTCTTTCTAGTCTTAGACTTGTCCATATCAAGTCAAAACAATTTTATTTCTTTGCTTTTCTTTTCTTTGAGGACTAGTATTCTTAGTCCCGGGATACCTTGATGAAGCTAAGGTTCCCAATACTTGACTTTACTTTTATGCTCTTATTTATTTTTTATGTTGTTTTTATATTTTCATAGTAAATCTCATTCATACATGAATATGTTGTTATTGTCTCAATCATAATAGAAATGAGTTTTCTTAAAATAAGAATAAGAACTCTTTTTAAATATAAATTTTGTCACATAAGAAGTTATTTTCCTTAAAGGTTTGAAATTTATCTTAAACAAATATCCTTCTAAAGATAGTAACAATATATGGTTTTTACCAAGAAATACATAAAGTAAAGTTAATATAAATTCTCTTTTCAAAATAAGAAAGTTTCTTTAGACTTAAACAAAGGATTTCTTAGATTCAATTGTCAAAGTTTTCCACCAACACTAAAGTCTAAGATAAGTTTTTCAAAAATAACTTATAAGATGATTTCTTTTAAAAGTGGAACTAACCATAAAGTATTTAGAAAGACTTTGTTTTTCCAAAAACGTTAGAAATAAATTTACGGAAATCTTGAAAGATTAAAATAACTTTTTAAGGAATGGAGTTAAAAGGAGGAAATACTCAATTATGATAACTTAGAAAATTTTTCAAAAATAAAATTCTTTTCAAGCCTTAAGCTTATCTCACTTTCAAGACATTTGTTTTACAAAACCATTGTTGAGACAACACCAAATTCATGCATATAGTATGAGATTATACATATATTCAAGGGATTTTTCAATCATACTATATATCTATATTTTTGTACAAAAGCCCTTGGGTAAAGTAAAGTTTGAAAACTCTAGTTTGAAGTTTGGAAAATTCGTATCAAATCTGTACGCTTCTATTCCGAGACCTAAATAACTTCTTCTGATGAAAATAACCTTAGAAATAGATAGATCTTTTCGAGTAGGTAGAAATCGGTATATAATATGCGAAATTCCGAGTTAAAATGAGCAAGTTATGGCCTTTTTAAGTTGGAATTCCCATCCCATACGTTTTTACGAATTCTTTAAGATAGAAGTATAGAACTTGAATAGATCTTGGATGAAATACTCATGTTGGGTATTTCTTTTGTTTAGGTGTCGAGGATCACAATCTTGTCTTCCCCGAGGATTACTTCGACTCCTAGAGTGCTATGGACGAGTGAGTTTCCTTTACGCTTATGTATTCGCGCATGTGCTTGTAGAATAGAGCACTAGATATTAGAAAAAGATAAAATTGATATGCATGTGGGATATTATGAGAATTATGTATGTGATTCGTTGTGTGCGATCAATGAACGATAAGTATATCGGAACCCGATTTGTGATTGATATAAATGTTTCCATGTATGTATTGTTATGTGTGCAAATATTGTTTGATCGCTTTAAATGATTTAATGCCATATTGAAATCCCCATATAATAAATTGCTCATGCATATCACTTAGAATATCATTTCGAAGTTTTGCTACTACTCCTCAGCGTGGGACCGGAAAGGTAAGCTGCCTAGCTACATCTTGAGGGTTAGGACGTACGGGGAATACGGCCTCAAGGTGTAGCCGAGCCGGATCGATCGCTTTGGGCATGGAAGGCCCGGGGACTAGTAGTACGGTTCGTTGGAACCCCAAGACGCGCACAAACTTGAGGAGTTCGGGACCCAGTTCAAAGCATTCCCTAACCACCGATGGAGGGGTAAATCCATCAAACATACGAAACCGGATAGTCGTATGTAATGTTTGATCATATGCTTGATTAATAAACTTGTTTGATTGTTGTTATGAGTACTATTGCGTAAGGAATATCTCACTAAGCTAGTCATGCTTATACTCCTATAGACTTTTGATATTGCAGGATTATCTTTTGCACCCGAGACCCTTGATTTCCCGGGTAGAATCCTTATTTTGAGAAGCTTTTGGAGGCAATCTATTTTGAAGTTATAGAGTAGATTTCTTCTAAAATCTTCTAGCTTTAGTTATGTTATATTTAGAACCATGTTATTAGAATTATCGGGGGAATGCCCCTTAGAAGCTGTAAGACTTTTATTTCAATGAATATATATTAAGTGTTATTTTGCATGTTCCGCTGCCAATGTCTTAAAATGCATTACTACCGGTCTCCCTTTGTTGTGAATGTACGCCTTGTACCGATATGGAAGCTTTCGAGTGACTGAGGTAGTCATTCTTAAGTTTTAATATTGCGTACGGCGGGCTGTCACGTTTAGGGTACCCGCTGGGGCGTGACAGTTTAAGTTGGTATCAGAGCATCAAGATTAGGGAAAGAAACAGTAAGTTAGAAATAGAAGTCTTAAGATAGGATAAGTTTAAGATTAAGCCATAAGAGTTTTAGGAAGAATCCTAGAATTATAGGAAGTGGGGATTTATGGGAAACACATGTTCTATGACCATACCTAAGATATGTAAGTGGCCCTAGGACTAATTTATACCCTTAAGAAGAATAGAAGGATTTCCAAACCGTTTTAAGCCTTAAGGAACACAACCCTCGTAAGTACAACAGAAAACAGAGTTAACTTGCTTTATGAAACTAAAAGGAAAATACGTTTACGTAAAAGACTATACAACCAACCTTAGGTAACGTTGGAGTTAAAGAAACGTCATCAAAGGATCGAAGGTGAGAAGAAGGCGAAACCATCCCTGGACTCCCAAATTTCAACGGAAGGATCAAGAACAGAAGTAAGGAGCCATGATGAGAAGAAGATGTCGTATTCACCCAAGACGCAACTTAGTATTAAATCGCAACTAATCAAAAGATGTAGTTAAGTTTTTAACAAATAAAAGTAACCTAATGATTTCTTGATAATGAGATTCCTTTGTTTTAGTTTTATTATATTATTTCTCTTTTTGTGATTAACATGCATGATTTTGATTTCTTACTTTGTAATTTCTTTGAATTGTATTTGAATTTCATAATTTCTTATTAAACTCCTATCAATCCCTATTTTGTCAATTTATTTCCTTAAGTTTTGTACCTTGATTTAAATTTCTAGTCTTTATATTTGAGATTTCCGTGATTTCGTAAACGTTAGTATGGAGCGTAATTAGAAACTAAAATCTAAACGATTAAACAGCCGTCCAAGAAGACGTAGGAATAGAGAACAAAGAGATTCCAACAACGTACCAGCTGAACGAGGAGTACCCGCGTAACCAACCGAGAATAACCCTGCTCCTGCCCCGAACCAGCAAAATGACTTTGCAGCTGCCATTGGACAGATGAACCAGTTATTAGCTATTTTGATTCAGCAACAAAATCAAAATAACCCAGCTCCTGCTCCACCTCAGAATGCTCCTGAAGCTACGGTAGAAGCACCCGGCGAACAGTCACATGCTGCACCATTTCCACCACCACCACCGCCGAGATCACATCAAAACTTGCTCGCCAATTTCATCAAAAGTAATACCTACTTTGATGGAACCTTCGGAAAACCAGCTGAGGCCGAAGATTGGTTGGCCCAGATTGAGAGATCGTTTGATGGTTATGAAGTACCCCACCACTTAAGAGTCAGTTTTGGGACATTCATGTTGAAGTTCAATGCTCGCATATGGTGGGAAGTCGAAGAAGCGAGAATTGCCTGCTCCAGTTACGTGGGATATGTTTCGAGAAGAGTTCTTGGAGAACTACTTTCCAGGGAGTCTCAGAGTTCGGTACAGTGCTGAGTTCTTTAACATTACTCAGAAAGGGAGAACCATCGAGCAGTACGAAACCGAATTCAGTCGCTTGTTGCAGTATGCTCCTGACTCCTATAAGCACAGCGAGGAGTTAAAGAGACAAGTTTTCTTGAATGGGTTAGATGAAGACCTAAAGATTCGCTTGGTGGAGTTTGATGTTAAAAGTTTTAAGGGGCTAGTGGAAAAGGCTCGAATTATAGAAGAGGCTAAAAAGATGAAAACAAAAGCTCCGGAGAAGAAAGTGTTTGTGTTCGGAAGGAAGCCTTATGAAGGACCAAGTTCTGGGTTCAAAAATAAGAGGTTTAAGACCTTTGGAAGTTTCAAAGGAAGTGGAAGCAATCAGAGGGAGGTGACCAAGGTAGATGTCACATGCTGGAAATGCCGAGGGAAGCATTATCCAAAGTCTGCCCACAATTGCAAAACAAGTGCTTCTTTTGTGGCAGCCCAGATCATAAAATCCTGGAGTGTCCCAAGAAGAATACCAGTGTCTGCTATGTGTGCAAGCAGCCAGGGCACTTTGCAAATGAATGCCCAAAGAGGAAAAATGCTCTTGTGAGGTCATCCAACACCTCGGGAGGATCCGCCCTTGTCAGAACCAACAATGGCAATGGAAATGGGAACCGCTCTGGCACCTCGATGCATGGAATGAGAGTCTACAACCTGGAGGGCCAGTGGATGTGCGAGGAAGCAGATGATGAGGAGGAAGGATGTGAGTTTGCTGCCTTGGAGGGAGACGAAGGCTATGATCATGGACTCGTTGCAGGTTAGCCTTAACCTTAAGCTTTCGTTTTGTTTATAGTATCTTTTTACGCTATTAATCTGTCGCAATAGAATCCCTATACCTCTTTAGCCTAAAGCTTTAGAAAAGTTAGATAAGTATAGTATGGTTAGTAACTAGTGCGTGTTAAACGCAGGAAGTATACGAGTAGCTAACGAGACCGCTTGCCTTGTTTGATACCGGAGCCACCCATTCGTTTATCACCCCCAACCTTGCTAAGAAGAGTGGATTACCTATAGTCACCACCGCTACCAGCTTCAAGATAAAGACACCCACGGGTAGCGTCGTAACCACCCAAGAGATGTTGAAGGAATGCCCTTTAGAGATCCAAGGTCACCATACGACAAGTGATTTGATCGTGTTGGAGATGAATAAGTATGAAGTAATTCTTGGAATGAGTTGGTTGACCCATGTTAAAGCCACGGTAGATTGTCGAGAGAAGGTGAATTTTAAGGATGTAAATGGGAAGGATATTGAGTTTAAAGGAGAATCCACGGTCGTAAGGAGGCAAGGATTAAGTTCGCTGAGTTGGTGACGGATGAGAGGAGATTGACCAACAAATCAATGCTATAGAAGGAAGGTGAAGAACCAAAGGTGGAGGATATACCCATAGTCAATGAGTTTCCTGACGTTTTTCCTAAGGAATTACCTGGATTGCCACCAAAGAGGGAGATCGATTTTGAGATTAGCTTGATGCCAAATACCGAGCCGATATCAAAAGCTCCATACCGCATGGCACCGGTAGAGTTGAAGGAACTCAAGAAGCAATTACAAGAGCTTCTGGATCAAGGATTTATACGCCCAAGTGTATCACCATGGGGAGCACCAGTTTGTTCGTTAAGAAGAAGGATGGATCCATGAGGTTATGTGTCGATTACCGGGAGTTGAATAAGGTTACAATCAAGAATAAGTATCCATTACCCCGGATTGATGATCTCTTTGATCAGTTGCAAGGAGCAAGCGTGTTTTCACGCATCGACTTGAGATCTGGATACCATCAGTTAAGAGTAAGGCCGGAGGATGTACCAAAGACTGCTTTTCGAACTCGATATGGACATTATGAGTTCTTAGTAATGTCTTTTGGATTGACAAATGCACCTGCGCTTTCATGGACTTGATGAATCGAATCTATAAGCCCTTGTTGGATAAGTGCGTTATAGTTTTCATCGACGACATTTTGGTCTACTCAACCACACGAGAGGAACATGAGGAACACCTCCGTATGGCGCTTGGACGTTAAGAGAACATAAGTTGTATGCCAAATTGTCAAAGTGTGACTTTTGGTTGGATAAGATTCCTTTTTAGGACATGTTGTTTCAGGAAGTGGCATATCGGTTGATCCTGAAAAGATTAAGCAGTGATGGAGTGGAAGCAACCAAAGACGGTAACGGAAGTAAGAAGCTTTCTTGGTCTAGCTGGCTATTATCGAAAGTTTGTAAAGAATTTCTCGACTATAGCCAAGCCGTTAACGCAACTTACTCAAAAGAATGAGAAGTTCATCTGGACCGATAAAAGAGAAAGGAGTTTTCAAGAGCTCAAGCAAAAGCTTGTATCCGCACCGATCGTTTTGCCAAACCCTGAGAAGCCTTACACGGTGCATAGCGATGCATCAAGAAATGGTCTTGGATGTGTGCTAATGCAAGAAGGAAAAGTGATTGCTTATGCTTCGCGACAGTTGAGACCACACGAGCAAAATTATCCGACGCATGACTTGGAGCTAGCTGCCGTTGTTTTCGCACTCAAGATATGGAGGCATCACTTGTATGGACAAAGATGCGAAATATATACGGATCACAAAAGCCTCAAGTATCTATTCACTCAGAAGGAGTTGAATATGAGACAACGGAGATGGTTAGAGCTTATAAAGGACTATGATCTTGGAATCAACTATTGTCCAGGAAAAGTTAATGCCGTGCGGATGCCTTGAGTCGGAAGAATCATGAGGAAGTTGCCGCTTTGTTGACGACCAAAAGGAGTTGGTAAGAGAATTCGAAAGGCTAAGTATGAATTCATTGGAAAGGAGATGTGGAGGTGGAAATATCTAGCTTGGTGATGGAACCAACCCTTGTGGAACGAATTAAAGAAGCTCAACGATATGATGAAGTCATACAAAGGATCAAACGGGAAGTACAAGCGGAGAAGTATACTGATTTCACCGTAGATGACGAGGATGTAGTGAGGATGAAGGGAAGGTTATGTGTGCCAGATGATGAGGATATGAGAAAGGAAATCATGAGTGAAGCTCATAACTCAGGATACACAGTACATCCGGGAGGAACTAAGATGTATCAAGATCTTAAGAGCCACTTTTGGTGGAATGGATGAAACGGGATGTAGCTGATTATGTGATGAAGTGCCCAACTTGTCAACAAGTAAAGGTGGAACATCAAAGGCCGGAGGATTGCTAAAGCCTTTGCCGATACCTGAGTGGAAGTGGGATCAAATCTCGATGGATTTCGTGTGTGGACTACCAAGGACATCGGCAGGATATGATGCCATATGGGTCGTGGTAGATCGCTTGACAAATCGGCTCATTTCATACCAATCAACATGACGTACTCAATGGACAAGCTAGCCAAGCTGTACATAAGGGAAATAGTACGTTTACATGGAGTACCTGCGGATTGTGTCAGACCGAGATCCAGATTCGTGTCTAAGTTTTGGACAAGTTTACAAAAGTGTATGGGGACAAAGTTGCACTTTAGCACAGCTTATCACCCCCAAACCGATGGACAATCGGAACGGACGATCCAAACCTTGGAAGACATGTTGCGTGCCTGTGTTATGGAATTTAAAGGAAGCTGGGATGCTCATTTGCCGCTCATAGAGTTTGCCTACAACAACAGCTATCACTCGACCATACAAATGCCGCCATATGAAGCTTTGTACGGACGACGCTGTAGATCGCCTGTTTTGGGATGATGGAAAAGCTGCTATTGGACCAGATTTGGTACAAGATGCAGCAGACAAAGTGAGGATAATCCGACAGCGAATGAAAGAGGCCCAAGATAGACAGAAAAGCTGGGCAGATCTGAAAAGGCGAGTTCTCGAATTTCAAGTAGGAGACCATGTGTACTTAAAGATAAATCCAATCAAGAGTATACATCGGGTACGCTCACAAGGAAAGTTGAGCCCACGGTACATTGGACCTTTTGAAGTGCTTGAACGAGTGGGAGATCTAGCCTATCGCCTAGCCTTGCCGCCAAACCTGTCAGGTGTGCACAACGTGTTTCATGTATCGGTCTTACGCAAGCATGTAGCGGATCCAGAATGATATAGAGTTGGAACCAGTGTTGTAAAGGAGAACCTCACTTATGAGGAACACCCAGTACAGATTTTGGATAGAAAAGTCCAAAAGCTTCGGAACAAAGGATCAAATATGTCAAAGTCCTCTGGAGGAATCACACCCATGAGGAGGCAACTTGGGAAGCCGAGGATGAGATCCGACGCAAATATCCGAATCTTTTCGAGGAATCAGGTACGATAGCCAAGTTTTGAGGACAAAACTTTCTTTAAGGAGGGTAGGTTGTAAGCCCCTAGATTTTTCGATAATATTAGCAAACCCTAAGAACCGGAAGTTGAAAAAACCCTAAAGTTAACCTAGTTATATGATTAGTCTAGTGAATCTAGATCCGGCACTCCCGTGTTCTTAAACCCTAGAAAACGAAATTGAAATAATTGTGGAATGGTTCGTAATATATAGGGAAGCCTAAAAATATCATATTCGAATTTTTCTAGTGTCTTTCGGATCCGATCGGGATCAGTTTTCGAAAACCGTGCCCCGGAGCACCGGATAGCAAAAATATTCCGACAACACCAATAGATTCGTAAAAATATAAGGTTTTCAAAAATATCAGTTTTAGAATTTTTCGGTATCTAAAAATAACAGATATAGGCTTTTACGCGTATTTTCTTTACTACCGGTATTTTAATTGTCTAGTCTACTATTCATAGTACTTTTCTACTATTCATTACTATTCACCTATCTCTACTTTTTCTTACACTCTATTCTTACACTCTACCATACCTATACCTTACAATTTACCTTCCCCATACAACTTTAATCACATCATACCTTACACATTACTTCTTTTATACAAAACAAACAAAAAAATTAATTTCTCCCCCCTACAAGTACCAAAACCGGCGCCCCATGCCCCTCTTCCATCATTTTATTTTCAATTTCAATTAAATTTAATCACACAAATTTCCACTCCAAAAATCTATAAATACCCCCTTCCTCTTCCATTCTTTCACACAACAAAAATTCATACTAAAACTCTCCCAAAATCACTCCACAAAATTCCTCTCCCAAAACTCTCTCAAGTCTCTCTTTTCTTAGAAAACCAAGTCCCACATAATACACAACCCATTCTTTTCTTCTTCAACCAACACATAAACTTTAGGTAAAACTTTTTATTCTCTCATCATGTTCATATAACTTAACATGAGTTTAGTGTATGTTTCTTAGACTCATTGAGTTAAAGAAGCAACAATTTATTCATGTTTTGTTTTTGTTCATGTTCTTTTTTCTTTATGTTACTATTATGTTGATATTGTTATTATTTCTAACCTAACTATAAGTATTATGTATATATATATTATTTAGAGCATATAAGCTCACTTGTTATTTATTTATTTTCAAGTCTTGCAATTTATTTATTTACTTGTTTTATGCAATATTAAGACTAGTCTTTCTAGTCTTAGACTTGTCCATATCAAGTCAAAACAATTTTATTTTTGCTTTTCTTTTCTTTAGGACTAGTCCATTCTTAGTCCCGGGATACCTTGATGAAGCTAAGGTTCCCAATACTTGACTTTACTTTTATGCTCTTATTTATTTTATTTATGTTGTTTTTATATTTCTCATAGTCAAAACTCTCATTCATACATGAATATGTTGTTATTGTCTCAATCATAATAGAAATGAGTTTTCTTAAAATAAGAATAAGAACTCTTTTTAAATATAAATTTTGTCACATAAGAAGTTATTTTCCTTAAAGGTTTGAAATTTATCTTAAACAAATATCCTTCTAAAGATAGTGACAATATATGGTTTTTACCAAGAAATACATAAAGTAAAGTTAATATAAATTCTCTTTTCAAAAAATAAGAAAGTTTCTTTAGACTTAAACAAAGGATTTCTTAGATTCAATTGTCAAAGTTTTCCACCAACACTAAAGTCTAAGATAAGTTTTTCAAAAATAACTTATAAGATGATTTCTTTTAAAAGTGGAACTAACCATAAAGTATTTAGAAAGACTTTGTTTTCCAAAACGCTAGAAATAAATTTATGGAAATCTTGAAAGATTAAAATAACTTTTTAAGGAATGGAGTTAAAAGGAGGAAATACTCATTTATGATAACTTAGGAAATTTTTCAAAAATAAAATTCTTTTCAAGCCTTAAGCTTATCTCACTTTCAAGACATTTGTTTTACAAAACCATTGTTGAGACAACACCAAATTCATGCATATAGTATGAGATTATACATATATTCAAGGGATTTTTCAATCATACTATATCTATATTTTTGTACAAAAGCCCTTGAGTGAAGTAAAGTTTGAAAACTCTAGTTTTGAAGTTTGGAAAATTCGTATCAAATCTGTACGCTACTATTCCGAGACCTAAATAACTTCTTTTGATGAAAATAACCTTAGAAATAGATAGATCTTTTCGAGTAGGTAGAAATCGGTATATAATATGCGAAATTCCGAGTTAAAATGAGCAAGTTATGGCCATTTTAAGTTGGATTTCCATTCCATACGATTTTTACGAATTCTTTAAGATAGAAGTATAGAACTTGAATAGATCTTGGATGAAATACTCATGTTGGGTATTTCTTTTGTTTAGGTGTCGAGGATCACGATCTTGTCTTCCCCGAGGATTACTTCGACTCCTAGAGCGCTATGGACGAGTGAGTTTCCTTTACGCTTATGTATTCGCGCATGTGCTTGTAGAATAGAGCACTAGATGTAGGAAAAGATAAAATTGATATGCATGTGGGATATTATGGGAATTATGTATGTGATTCGTTGTGTGCGATCAATGAAATAAGTATATCGGAACCCGATTTGTGATTGATATAAATGTTTCCATGTATGTATTGTTATGTGTGCAAATATTGTTTGATCGCTTTAAATGATTTAATGTCATATTGAAATCCCATATAATAAATTGCTCATGCATATCACTTAGAATATCATTTCGAAGTTTTGCTACTACTCCTCAGCGTGGGACCGGAAAGGTAAGCTGCCTAGCTACATCTTGAGGGTTAGGACGTACGGGGAATACGGCCTCAAGGTGTAGCCGAGCCGGATCGATCGCTTTGGGCATGGAAGGCCCGGGGACTAGTAGTACGGTTCGTTGGAACCCCAAGACGCGCGCAAACTTGAGGAGGTTCGGGAAGTTCAAAGCATTCCCTAACCACCGATGGAGGGGTAAATCCATCAAACATACGAAACCGGATAGTCGTATGTAATGTTTGATCATATGATTGTTGCATTCATATGCTTGATTAATAAACTTGTTTGATTGTTGTTATGAGTACTATTGCGTAAGGAATATCTCACTAAGCTAGTCATGCTTATACTCCTATAGACTTTTGATATTGCAGGATTATCTTTTGCACCCGAGACCACCTTGATTTCCCGGGTAGAATCCTTATTTTGAGAAGCTTTTGGAGGCAATCTATTTTGAAGTTATAGAGTAGATTTCTTCTAAAATCTTCTAGCTTTAGTTATGTTATATTTAGAACCATGTTATTATGAATTATCGGGGGAATGCCCCTTAGAAGCTGTAAGACTTTTATTTCAATGAAATATATATTAAGTGTTATTTTGCATGTTCCGCTGCCAATGTCTTAAAATGCATTACTCCACCGGTCTCCCTTTGTTGTGAATGTACGCCTTGTACCGATATGGAAGCTTTCGAGTGACTGAGGTAGTCATTCTTAAGTTTTAATATTGCGTACGGCGGGCTGTCACGTTTAGGGTACCCGCTGGGGCGTGACACCTCTAGTTTTTAGGGTAATATCAAGTTCAAACCCTAAATCCGAAAGTCAATCGGAGACCTTAAGTCAACCAATTTCCTAGGAAACCCTTATAGTTTAGATCTGATAATCCCATGTTCCTACACCAAGAGGTCGAAATACGAGTGAAGAGTGTACATCGGTTCGTAATAATATTAGAATGTATAAAATGATCAGATTAGCAAATTTTCGATCTATTTCAAACCCGATCGAATATAGACTTTGAAAAGCTTGTCCCGAAGCTCGAGATATTAAATATATGCTATTAGTACCGTTAGAATCGTAATTTCATAAGATTTCCAAATATATCAGTTATATAATTTTTCGGGTTATAAAATTTACAATTATAACATTTTTATCGTATTTTCATTACTACTGGCACTTTAAATGTCTAATCTACTTTTTTATTTCTTCTATACTATTTATCAAGTACAACTACCCATAACCTATTTCTTACATCCTTACAACCTATTCCTACTATTTCATCATTTTCCTCATAATTTACTTTTCCAATACAACTTTTACTACTTAAATTACTTATTTAAATTTGAATCTTACACAACACAACACAAGCAACTCTCCCTCTCTCCTCTTGTAGAATCGGTGCTACCCCCTCTCCCTCTTTCCTCTCACAATTTGTTTTATTTGATTCTTTTATTACACAAACCCTAATCCACTTTCCTATATATACCCCTTTGTACCAACTTCATTTCACTTTTTCACTTTTCACTAAACCAAACTCTTGCAAAAAATTTTCATTCTCTCTTCCTCTCCTCCTTGACACACACCATGCACACACACTCACATATTTTCTTCAAGTTTCTTGTTCCAAACCTCTAGTAGGTAATAGATCTATACCTTATTATATTAAAAACATGTAATGGAAAGATTATTCATGTGTGATTCCACTCAAAAATCCCCATGAGCTTCAAGCTAGGGATGTGGAAACACTTGAACATGAGATCCTTGCTATCACAATGTTATAGATCTTGTTATTTGAGTTATTTTGCTATTACCTTGTTTTACTATCAAGTTATGTTGTTATTATTAATGATTTGTGCATATATTCATCATCTAATCATATTCACATAACCATCATAGTGTTCATGTATTTATGACTAGTATAGTAAACTAGATCTAGTTGTTTTGAGTTCATAAATGCATTAGGCTTTTGTTTTATGTTCGTAAATAACTTGTAATAGCATGATGCTAGTAGGAAAAAAGATAGAAGGCTCAAGATCTACTTTAGTTTCAACAAAAATGATTTTTGAAAATTCGGATAAAAAAGAAACCATATTTAGAAAAGCTATTTTTCAACTTCAAAATGTGTATTTTACATTGAAAATGAAGAGCTTAGGGAATATATATCATAAATGAGTGATCTTGATGAGAAAAGCTTAGATCTACTAAGGAATATTTTCAAAATAAGGAAAAGTTTACAAAAGTTATGTTTCAATCCCAATAGCAAGTTTTAAATTTGTAATAAGGGAAGCTTCAAGTGTAAACACCCATTTTTCAACTCCAAAACAAGATTTTTATTAAAGAAATGGAAGTCTTAAGGAGTAGGTATGATTAGGAGTTAGTTTTTGAAAGATTAAATGAGTTTTATAAAAGAAACAATCTCAAAAAGGACTTTCAAAATTCGGATTTGAAAATTACCACTATTTAAACATCTATTTCCAAATGCCAAAATGATGATTTTCATAAAAAAAAAAAAAAAAAAAGAAGTCATGGGGGATACATGTAATAAAGACCAAATTTTGACAAGGATAAAAGAGGTTTATCAAAGTATAATCCTAAAACGAGGAATGGTTTCAAAGAATAGATTAAACAATGTTTTCATTCCTTAAAAATTTTGTGAAATTCGTAATTAAGTAGACTACCTATTTAAACGTCTATTTTCTAACCCCAAAATGAAGGTTTTTATTAAAATAATAAAGGTGTTGGGTATATAGGTCATCAAGGTTAAGCTTTGATAAAAGCAAGTGTGATTTTGTAAGAAGAAAAACTATTTTTCTCAAGTCTAGTAAATTTCAAAAGTTTTACAAAGCAAAAGTTTTTCAAAAAAATTCTTGGTACTATATTATTAAGAATACACATATAGATAGTTCATCCCACAACCTTCATGACAATAGCTTGTAGGTATTGCACATATACATGATGCACTTAGTAGAAACAAAGTTAGGAAAATAATGTCCTACACATCCTATTTGACATTATTTAAGCACATGAGGAATTAGAATTACTAAACACCCATGAGTCATTTATGATATTGAGTTATATATGTATATAATAGATTCTTACAAGATATAATGATGGCTAAGTATCTATCAAAGCTTTAGTATGATGCTTGGTTTGAAATTAGGAGTAGAATTGTTGAATGGGAAATTCATATAGTATTCTATACCCTACTATTTATGGACCAAACGACTTTGTTTGTTTGAAATAACTCTAGAAATAGATAGCTCTCGTCGAATAGGTAAAAAATGGTATATAATATGCGAAATTCCGAATTAAAATGACCAAGTTACTGTCATTTTAAGTTGAAATTTCCTCTTAGACGAATTTTGACGAACTTGTTAGAATAGAATTTATAAGTCCATTCAAACTTCATAGAAATACTCATTAAAGTTATTTCTTTTGATTAGGAGACTTGGGAGACGGACTGGACCTTCTCGAGGATTATTACGATTAAGTAGATTTTCACGCCATGGCAAAGTGAGTGCACTATCTTTAAATTATATGCTTATGAATGTGTTTGTAATATTAGTGGCATCAAAAATAGGGCAAGATAAAAATTTGATTGTGTGTATATGAGCTCTACTTGGTGAATCGATGATGAGAATATCGAAATGAGCTTGCTGTAATTATTTGTATGATTTAATATAGCATTGAAGTGTCTACAATATCTATGATCGCCCATAAATTGTTAATTAATATGCCATGATCTTATAATCAAATTGACCATGCATACCATATGTAAGTCACATTGCATAGGTTATTATACATTTGTGGGAAGAATGCACAATAGCTAGCAACGAGGGGCTTGTAAACTTGAATGTTGGCATAATGGTCGGAAATTGAAATGTTGGCGTAAGGGCCGGAATTAAAAATGTGTGTAAGCGGGCACCTGTATCAACTACCATATAAATGAGAAAAATTGAAATCTTTGGTCATATGGGCCTGAAACACCTAACTTCGAATTGAGGGCATAAATCCATTCAACATAAGACTTCTGGAAGGTCTTATGTATTGTATGCTTACGTGTTTGTGCATTTCATATGGTTGTTAATATAACTTACCTGATATATATTGCTTGATGAGTATTTAATTTTGGAAGTGGAAGTCACTAAGCTCGTAAGCTTATACCCCTATAGTTTCCTATCGCAGTATGAATATTTATGGCTATCTCTGAGAAGTCACTTTCCTCAGGTACAACTTTCAGAATCTAAGGAGCTTTTTGAAGAAGTGTCGGAACCTAGATGTAGGCATAGACTTCTAGTTGAATCTCCTAAATTGATATATATAATGGATGTTGTAAGAGATTTTGAGAAATTAAGAACTCTTAATATTTTGACTGAGGAATGCCTTTAGCTCATGTAATAGATTAATCTAGCTATAACTATTATGATTTACCTTTTATTGCTATGCATGTCTTCTTAAGCTATTTCGATTCAAAGTATGGTCCCTTATTTGTTGAACATGAGCCTTACACCCGGTGTTTAAACTCATGGAATGTCTAAGGTAGTCATACACGAGTTTAGATATTGAGTGTGGTGGACTGTCGCATTTAGGGTATCCTTTGGGGTGTGACAGTTTAAGTTGGTATCAGAGCATGGTTAAAAATCTACAATCATAGCTTTAATTAATTGACTTAAGAGAAATAAAAAGAAAATACTAAGATAGGGTAAGAATGAAATAAAGAAGGCTTAGATAAGAATAGCATGGGTAGTATGAGTTTTACAATTCTAATCCTTTCTTCTTTTGTGAATAGCTTACTCTTGGTGAGGCCCGCATAGCGGCAAGGCAAATGCGTAAGCAACTGGATGAGTCTTTGGTTGAATACCATTTAGGAATTAAGGTCTTGTGCGAAGATTTTTCTTTAGCTCACCATCTTAGGTCAATTCGATGTTTAATTTGTGGAAAAGAGGGTTGATGAACACCGAGTGGCATAAAGTAGTGACCAACATAGAGTATTGCCCTATAAGGAAGAAATGTTGGTCGGAGCTTGAAGTGATTTATGCATTGGAAAGGATTGTTGTTTATAAGTTGGGACAACCCATGTTGCAAGAAGCTACTTTTGTGTTAAGGAATGAAGGGAAACCGACATTTCCCGATTTTCAAACCTGGAACCCAATTGGATATCTATTTGTTTATGCCAATGACTTGTTGAGGGATCACACCGATTGGCTTTGAGTGAATGCTCAAAGTCACTTCTTTTGGTAGGGAGTGTATGAGGAAGTACTATTTCCACCCGCCGAGATGGCCCAGCCATCTCCACTAAGTGAAATCGATTACCAACCCCTCGAGAAAGAAGTAGATGAGATAGAGGATGAGGTTGTTACACCATATGAAAGAAATGAGGATGAAGAAGGAGAAGAAGTAGTTTATAAAAAGAAAATATGAGAATTTAAGGAAGGAAGCCAGACCTATGTTTTGACCCACAAGTCCAAGCTGAATTTTGTAGTTGCAACCTTGAAAGATAGGTCATAGTAGCTTTTGTTGTTCCAGATGTTGTCTATGTTTGTTGCTTGTTGTGATGTTTTGAATCATTATGCTTTGTTTTCAATACCAATGCAAAGGTCTTTGTACCTGCAGTTGAAGTTTTAATGAAAAAAAATTATGTTAAGTCTTATGAATTTGAGATTTTTTTATTCAAGTTTCTTAAATTATACTTTGCTTTTATATTACTCGCTTGTATAAGAATTTTCGATGTTTTCAAATCTCGATAGAAAATGTTAATAATATTACTGGAAGATTACTTAACTGAGTTAATTAAAATGTAACACAGGTGTGATAGAGGAAGGAGATGACAAGAGCAAAGTGCGTCTAATGAGCCAAATGTGGGGCAGAACAACAAGCAGAACCACCGCCAAACCCACCAATGGTCGATGTTCAAGCCGCCTTGCAAGTGACTTTAGGGAAACTGGCATAAGTGCTTGAGGCCATTCGACAAACTATGCCTGCTCCGGCTGAACTTATCAATGAATCTAAATAGGTTTGCAGTCTGTGTACCATAATTTTCATAATTATTTTATAAATCGTGGTAATGAAGTTATAAGTCTAAAAGCACTTAGACTCTTTGCACCCAACTTTTTTAGAATAAGAATAATCAAAGTTTTATTTAGCTCTTTAGGAACTATACCCTTACAGAATGTAATATACAAGTAAATAATTTAAATTGAAGGATAAAATTGAAATAAAGTATTGTTAAAAGGGGTGTTTTTGTCTTTGAATAGACGGTTTTAGACTAGGGGAAGTCACATGATAAAGGTTGGATGAATACAATCAAAGCTGATCTTAAAGCTGGTAGCTTTTAATCAAGGACAATAGCTTAAACATTTACAATATCGGCATAAACAACAGCTTTGGATATTTTGGAAAATTTGAAGTTTTTGACTAAAGGCCATTGGCTTTGGGAGAAAGGCTGCCAGCTTTGGGGGAAAGGCCGCCAACGTAAGTGGCTAGCTTTTCTTTCCAAAATGCTTTTCATAAATAGAGTTCTAGGGTTCGAGTTTCTCATATGTTCTTTCATCTTTTTTGTACAGAGAGTGTTTGTTAGGGTTCTTGAGTGTTCTTGAAAGGGAAGATCAAGTGGAGATTTGGTTTTCGATCAAGGTAAGTGGATTCGCCTTTGATTTTCAAGGTTCCTTCAAATCCTTCCTGTTGATTAGGGTTTTGTTTGGTTTTTGTAAGGGAATTTTAAGAGAAATCAGAGAGCTGGTTCAAGATCCAATTTTTGTCAATCAATTGGGATTTATGATCAAATTAAGGTAAGTTTTTATCTCTTTAATCCATAGATTAAATAAAAGTATGATTCTAATTTAGTGATTGTTTGTTTTTACTCCTTTTGGGGGTTTTGTCTATTCATAATTGGAGACATATACAATTTGGCTCTAGAAGATTATCCAAGTAAGTTTTTATCCTATAAAACATAGATTCTGTAAAAGTTCGATATTATAGAGAATTGTGTCACGCTTCAAAGGGTACGCTAAACACGATAGTCCACCACACTCAATATTTAAACTCAAGTATGATAACCTTAGTCATCCCATGAGTTTATACATTAGGTGTAAGGCTTACTTTCACCATGAAGGGAACTTTAATTTGAATCAAAATAGCTTAAGAAGACATACATATCAATAAGAATATGAATCATAACAGTTATGACTAAGATTAATCTATTACAGAGATCTTAGGGGCATACCCCATCAAAATAATAAGAGCCTTTAGAGTCAACAAAAGTCTCTTACAATAACGTATATATATATATATAATATATATAATTAAAGAGATTTATCTAGAAGTCTATACCTAACATCTAGGTCTCGACTTCTCCAAAAGCTCCTTAAATTTCAAAAGTTGTACCTAAGTAAAAAGTCCCCTTAGGGATTGCCATAGATAATCATACCACAATAGGAAACTATAAGGGTATAAGCTTGCGAGCTTAGTGAGATTCACTTCCAAAATTAAATACTCGATCAAGCAATAAGGCAAGCAAGTTATATTAAATAATCATATGAGATGTACAAGCACATAAGCATACAATACATAAGACTTTTCGGGAGTCCTACGTTGAATGGATTTATGCCCTTCATTTGGGGTTAGGTGTTTCAGGCCCATACGACTATAGATCTCAATTTTTTCTCTCATTTATTAAGTGGTTGTTTCAGGTGCCTACCCACTTGTTAATTATGTAGTTGATTCAAGTGCCTACTCCACTTCCATTTTAATTTAGGTGACCCTTGGTTATCGTCACCTAACTATTATGCCCTTTTCCCCATAATGGTATAACAGTGAATGTAATGTGACTCAATATACGTTACGCATGAACAATTTAGTTGTATAGTCATGGCATAGTATTTAGGTGCATTATAGGCGATCATAGAGATTTTAGACACTCAATTCTATACTAAATCATACAAATATTCATAGCACTTCCCATTTCGATATTCTTACCATCAATTCAACCAAATAAATCTCACATGCATCTTCCGATTTTACCTTGTCCTAATTATAATGCCACTAATATTGCAAGCAAAATCATAAGTATGTAATTTAAAGAAAGTCACTTTGCTATGGTACAGAATTCCCTTTAATTGTAATAATCCTTGGGAAGATCTAATCCATCTCCCAAGTCTCCTAACAAAAGAAATACCTCCAATGAGTACTTCTAAAAGTTTAAATGAACTTATAAATTCTATTCTAAAAAATTCGTCAAAGTTCATCAAAGAGGAAATTCCAACTTAAAATGACCATAACTTGGTCATTTTAACTTGGAATTTCGTATATTATATATCGATTTCTACCTATTCAATGAGAGCTATCCATTTCTAAAGTTATTTTCATCAAACAAGGTCATTTGGTTCATGAACAATAGGGTACAGAATGCTATACGATGCTCCCAACCCACAAATCAAATTCTAATTTCAATCCATGCATCATTCAAAAGCTTGATAGATACTTAGCTATCATTATATCTTGAAAAACTCTTTTATATACATATATAATTCAATATTTTGCATGATTCATGGGTCGATGATCAATCTATTTCATTATGTATTCAAACAATGTTTTTATGGAGTTTGAAGGACACTATTTTCTTAAGCTTTGTTTCTACCAAGTATATTATATGTGCATGCAATATCAACAAGTTATTATTATGAATGCCATGATATTAGATATCTATATGTATATCCTTAATGATATTTGATTAAAGAAATTTTTAGAGAACTTTTACCTTGCAACATTTTCAAAATACTTGACTTAGGAAAAACTAGTTTTATTTCTTGCAAAATAACCCTTGCTTTTATTAAAATAAAGCATTGATGATCTATATGCCCAATAACTTCATTATTTTAATAAAATTTCTTCATTAAGTAGTTGGCAAATAGATGTTTAATTAGGGGCTTTTGCCTAGTGACGAATTTTACAAAATTTTAGGGAATGAAAATATTATTTGATCTATGTTTTGAAACTTTTACTTTGTTTTAGAATTATACTTTGATAAAATCCATTCATTATTGTCAAAATTAAGTCTTTACTACCCATATACTGTAAGTCTTTTACTTTTCTATTAAAATCCTCATTTTGGTATTTGAAAATAGGTGTTCAAGTGGGGGTGATTTCCTAATCCGAATTTTATAGTTTGTCTTTGAGGTCATTTTTGTATAAAACTCATTTAATCTTTCTAAAATTAAGTCATAACCAAACCTACTCCTTAAAACTTTAATTTCTTTAATAAAAATCTTGTTTTGGGGTTAGAAAATAGGTGTTTACATATTAACCTTTCCTTATTACGAATTTTAAGTTTTTGTTGAGGTTGGGACATAGTTCTAACATAAGTTTTCTAAACCTTTATTATTTTGAAAATGTCTCTTTTTAGATCTAAGCTTTACTCCTTAAAATCATTCCATTATGATACATATTCCCTAAGCCATTCATTTTTAATGTAAAATACTTATTTTGGAGTTGGAAAATAAGTTTTTAAAGTAAGGTTCTTCTTAGATCCGAATTTCCAAAAATCACTTTCGTTGAAACTAAAATAGATCTTGGGCTTTTTAACATTTTCTCACTATTATTATACTACTACAAGTCTTTTATGTACATAAGACAAAAATCTATGGCATTTATATACTCAAAACAACTAGATCTAATATATCATGCAAGTCATGAATGCGAATGCAAATGCAAATGCAACATCAACATTATGTAGATGAGGTTAATAAATAAATATATGCACAAAATATCAACAATAACAACATAAAACAATAATATAGCAAAATAATAGAAAAAAAACTTAAATAACAAGATCCACAACATTGTGATAGCAAGGATATCATGCTTAAGTGTTTCCACATCCCTAGCATAAAGCTCATGGGGATTTTAGTGGAACCACACATATATGATCTTACCATTACATATTTCATTATGGTAGGATCAAGATCTATTACCCATTTAGTGTGTGGATCTTGAAAACTTGAAAGAAAAAAAAGTTGTGTATGAGTGTGTGAGGGAGAGGGGCTCACAGTAAGGAGAGAAAAAGAGAGGAGCGAAAAACTTTTCAAAGTCTGATTTTTGTGAAAGAGAAAGAAAGTGTAAAGGCAAAAGTATAAAGGTGTTTATATAGAGAAATGGATTAGGGTTTGTGTGATTAATAAAATGGAGAAAAATCAAGTAAAATGAGAGAGGCTAAGAGGGGAGGGGCACCTGTTTTGCAAGGGGAAATGAGAGAGAGATGTGAATTTGTTTTGTGTAATAAATTCAAATTTAAAGGTAATTTAAGTAATAAAATGTATTGGAAAAGTAAATTTGTAAGGAAAATGATGTAAGATTGTAAGAATAGGTTTAAAGATGTAAGAGTAGGGTATGGGTTGGTTGTACTTGTGAATATTGTGATTAGAAATCAAAAAGTAAATTGGACAATTGAATTATCGGTAGTAATGAAAATATGAGTAAAGTCGTAATATCATATATTTTTAGTTACTGAAAAATTATATAACTAGTATATTTGGAAATCTTATGAAATTACAAGTCTAATGATACTAATAGTATATTTTTGTTATCCCGTACCTCGAGACACGCTTTCCAAAGTGTGTATCCGATCGGATTCAAATAGGCTAAAAATTTATCAATCTAATTTTTTTAGTTTTCCTAATATTATTACAAACCATTCTACACTCTTTACTCATATTTCGACTTCTTGGTTCAAGAATATGGGATTGCCGAATCTAAACTGCTAGGGTTTCCTAAGGATTTGTTGACTTTTAGGTTTAGGGTTTAAGCTTGAAATTACTCTAAAAATTAGGGAATTACAAATTGCTATATTTGTTGAATTTCATATTAAGGTTTTTGGAGAGAGATATGTTCTTTTGGGATTTTAAGTAGTTTGATTAAAGAAGAAGCGATAGTTGTGGTTTCCTTAAAAGGTTAGGGTTTTTGGAGGAATTAGATAAGTTAAGTTTGTTCGATGTTGATGATTTATATGTTGATTCTATTCATATATTATATTCAGGAGATTTGAAGATTTTGGGTTGTTGCTTATAAGGGTTTGTGGACTTGAGGAATTGTTCCTAAAGTTAAAAAGTACGACATTTCCTTGTTTGTTGTATGTGTTTGCAGGATTAATTTTCTGTATGCTCTACTGTAGGAACAGATGAATAATGAATCTAAATTTATTTGGCTAATTAACTTATCTGCTAGGTGTGTGTCGCTATGACTAATAAAGACTTGGCAGACAGTTATATTGTTAAGGCACCCTGATGATCTTTGTGTGGCGTTGTTCCCGGTAGAGTTGCACTTAGAGATGATTTTGATAGATTTAAGTGATTTGGTAGTATGGCTGCGGGTATTTGGAGAGTACCCATTCACGAATATATGTAAATTATTACCTATTTTCAAAGAGTTGGTTGATTTCTCATGGAGTCTGAGTTACTCTAGGTTTGGGACTAATGTACAGTTGTTTTGAACTGTGTTGTTTGGTTGGCTTAATAAAGATAATAATTTGATTGTTTGCATTAGATTAAGTTGCATTTAATATATATAATATATATGTTGCATGTGCATATGTATTTGTTTTGTGGATTGGTGTGGGCGATTTCCTCATTCCTTTCATTTTTCAGGTACAGGTTGTTGATCCCAAAAAGATTGGGGGGGGGGGGGGGGGGGGGGGGTGGGAGGGATGGGGTGAACCAAATTCACAAATCTAGTTAATCAACTTAAATGGCTTCTTAACCTTACTTGAAAACAACAACTTTAATAAACAATATCTTTAGATGAAATTCGGATAAGAGCAGATATAAAAAGTTTAGCTTAAAACAAAGATGAACTCCCAAATTTTAGTCTTTGAATTAAACTCTGATTTGTAAGAATGCCTCCAGATAGTCTCTAAATTTAGAACGCAACTTAAATAAATAATCAGAAATATACAAAAATTTAAAAGATAGGGTAGAGAAGATTGCAAAGCTATTTACAGAGGTTCCGCCTCGAGCGTCAATCCTCTCTTCCAGCACCAAGCCGGGGATCCAGTTGTCTTTATTGGTATGTTCCACTATCCAAAAACAAATCAAGTTACAAGATGTCTTTTGCCAAAGCACTTGGCTACATTATGCACTCAACTTGATCCTCTTAGCTTCCACAAGCTATAATCAATCTACTGAGCCTGGCTCTCAATCTCACAAGAAATAATCACAAATCAATTTGAGGAAATAAGTATAATGTATCCTCTAATTTCAGTACAATGAAAATATAAATGACTATTTTCGCTTGAAGGATTTTTGAGCTTTTTTTATTGCTTTTTCACGATGAGAGAGTTGTTTCTTTCTTCTAAATTTTCCATATTTATCGTTCTTTCTTCAACGACTAGTAAAAGATTAGTTCCAAATATTTTGCAATTAATTCTGATAGGCTACTATTCGTCCTTCTATTTCAATAGCTATGGATAAACATGAGTTCCTTTTATCTTGCTGGTTCTGATTTTTAGCTTGTAATCCAAATATGATTTTTCTTCAAACGTCACAATTTGAATAAGCCTTTGTTGTAGATAAACCTTAAAAAATAATCTGATCATAACATTCCTGATTGGAAGAATATAACCCACAAAAAATAGCAAGTTGATCACCACGAAAGTAGCAGCTTTAATATTTCGAAATTGACTCATTTAAAATTTGAATTCTCTTGATTTTGGATAAGCTTGTCCTTGATGATTATCTCCATCAGATGCTTCTTGTAATATCACGAGAAAATAGCTATGTCCAAAACCGAATTTGAATTTTGCTATCGTGAAGCTTCAAATGCTGTTGATTCGTTAATCAAACTTTAAATTCGAATAACTTGAATCCCCTTTGGATAATTGAACCAACTTTGTGAAACATAATTGAATGTATTACCCAAATACATTCACTTTGGTACTGGATCTTCAAAAATATGAATTGATTAGGAAAACATCCGTTCTTCACAGTCTTGAACGTGATTCTTGCATATTTCAAGTCTTTGTAAATTAGTTTCTGAAATGCCTTCTGATTGATATACAAACCTTTATAACACACTGATTTTCCTCCCGAATAAGTTTCTGAATATTTAAATGCTCTTGAAAACCTTTCCTAAACACTTTCTGAAATATTTCCTGAGTTGTATTCTTTTGCAAAAATATTTTCATAAAACTTAATTACTTCACACTTAAAGAACTTTGTTAGTAAACACTTAACTCTTTTTGTTATCATCAAAATCCATATTGAGAGAAACCAACATAGGTAATGAAGAACTAGTATTTGATTTATCTTATTATGATCTGTATTTTGATCATGGGGATGGTGGTAATGGACCCGACTACCCTGCTGAAGAATAAATTGTGGATATAAAAGTTATGAGAAGAATTTCTTGAGAATCCTTGGAAGACTTATGGAATAATGCTTTATAATATTTATGTTTTAGAGAATTTCTGGATTTTAAGATTTTGGATAGTTTAAAAAATATTTATTATGGATTTCTTTGTTGTTAAAAGTTTAAAAATGTTTCTTGAGAGTTTCTATGTAATAATGGATATTAGAATTATTTGGCTTTGTTGACTTTGGTTTTGCCAACTATGTTCGGTTTTAAATAGGATCTTTCGAAGGATATTATATTTATTTGCTATATAGGTTTTGAACCTTTTGAAGAACCCTCTATGAGAGTTTTATGGAGATTGTTATTTTATGAATGTATTTGTTGTTTAGAATGTTATAGCCTTTGCGTGTTCTATATAAGAGAGGACACGTGGTGGGTTGTAATTGCCAACAGGTTAGGGAGTTACACGGAAGCACTCTTGAATAACACGAGGGACTGCATCTCCCACTTGTTCCCAACAATTCTTAAAAAATCCAACATTCAAGCCATCAACTCCAGGGGATTTATTAAATCCTATACTTTGTAAGGCATCTCGTATTTTTTTTCTCCCTAGAGGACTACTAAGTGTACTTTTAGTTTGTTCATCAATAGCGACACCACAAATCATGATAAAAGGTTTCTCCTTTAAACTCGAATTTTTCCTGGGAGTAAAAAGCTAAGAAAAATGATTGATGGCTAATTTCTCTAAATTCGATTGACTAGAGATTTTAGTCCCATTAGAATCTTCCAGATAGACTATCCTAGACTTATTTTGCTTCACCATATTAAAGAGATTAAAAAATTTCGTATCTCCCTGAACAATCTACTTAGATCTTACCTTTTGTGCCTAAAAGATTTCTTCATTTTTCAAAACCAACCAAAGTTCCTGCTCAGTAAGATGAATTTGATTAAGAGTTTTCTAGCTAGGATGTTCATATAGGGAACCCTCTAACTCATACAATCTTCTATTAATGATGAGTTTCTTTTGGTTTATGTCACCAAAAACTTCGTGATTTCACTTACTCGATTCTTTAGTGAACCAAGGGAGTTGTGATGGAATATCAAAAGAAGACTTATCCACTTACTAGTCACAAACTTCATAAAAAGTTGATGATTTAACCTCATGTTTTGAAATCTAAAAGGTTTAGATTTCTTCTTAGTAAGTCTGGTATTAGGCTGGGTGTTTAGCATGATAAGCTTATGGTCCAAATGGATCGAATCCAGGTGGAGCACCTTACTTTCAAGGAATAGATAAAGCTAACTTTCATTCACCTAAGCCTTATCTAGCTTGGTTTTGACCAGATGGCTTAAATTTCTACACTTGTTAGTCCATGTGAAAGTATTGCTCACATAACCAATATCGATCATACCATAAGAGTTCATACACTCATGATATAACATTGCTCTATTCTGGTTAACTCGAACCCTCCCCACTACTCATTCTAGGATATAACTTCGTTGAAGTCACCAGTGATGATCTGTGGCCCTCATAAATGGTCAATAGATTTTATTAGATTATTCTAAAGAATTTTCCTTTTTGATACAATGGTGCTAGCATAAACAAGAGTAAAAAAAAAAAAAGGATAAGGAACAGAAATTGGCTTAAAGGTGAAGATGAATCTCTTGTCTAGATGAGAAGAGGGTTGTTACAATAGCATCCTCCTCATTACACAGGATAATATACCCCCACTCATACTAATAGATTCAACATGGATATATTTGTTGAATCCCAATCTCTGTTGGAGACCTAAAGCCGCAGCTTGTCCATTCTTGTTTCTAAAAGAATAAGAAGGTAGGGATTGTGTATACGACATAGATCATCCAAACCTCGATGCCTCAGAGGAGCATTAACCCTTCTAACATTCCATGCTAAAATATTAGAGGGAAAATTTACCTTGATCTAATTTTTGTTGGTCCCAGATATGCAAACAGAAGGGGAGGGGTGAATTGTTTGCTTTTAAAAAATTTTGAAAACACTTAACAAATTAAAATCTTCGAAAACTTCTTCTGAAAAATGATTTAGAGAATCAGATTATAACTTAGATAAATATTGTTGCTTTGTAGAACTTAATAAGAAAAAGATTTGAACAACAATATAAACAATTATAATCAATAAAGATTGCAGAGTAATAAAGTGCAGAAAATTAAATGAGCCCAGAGATTTATAGAGGTTCCTCCTTGCGAGTACGTCCTCTCTTCCAGCTCAACTGCTGGGGATCCCGTTTCCAACCGGTCGATCCACTAATCCAATTAATCAATAAGAGATTACAAACACCAATCGAATCTTGTTCTGTCTCACAAGCCTATATCTATTGGCTAAACACAGACTACAAGATTATTTGTAATCCTCTCAACAACTCTCAACACACTCAATACAAGAGTAGAGAATCTTCAAAAGAGTTACAGTAGACACTCTAAGTATTTGAGCACAAGAACACAGAAGAAAATAAGTTTTGAAGATTTGCACAAAATGTCTGACTAGTATTTTGCTAGTGTCTGACAGAAAGTCTGATGAAGTAAAATTTCAGCTCGTATAATTCTGGGTTTTTTCAATCTCGTCTCTTCTGTTCCTCTTTTTCCCTGAAGAAACATATAATAGATATAAAATATCCTGGTCTTTTTCCTTCATTTCACCGTACTTCAACAACTTCATCCTTATCCATCAAAACAAAATTTGCCGTTGAAAGAGGAGAGAGATAGAAAATATCTCGTATTTTGAAAACCAGATCTGGAGAGAGATCCGCATAAGACGCTTTGTTGGAATATTTTCCTGATATTGTGGAATAAAAACTAACAACAAGATGAGTTGTTGCTGTAACTAAAAGGATATTTCATAATTTGAAAAGATCCATATCCTTACGGTTTTGAACAGATTTGAAAGTTATTCAAATCTTCCCACAAAATCCAAGATTTCGATATGTACCTTATCCGGAGTATTTTTAACAACAATCTTCAACTTGATACAATTCTCGTGATATGAAGAAGATAGAAGAGATCACTATTCATCTGAAACAGCAAGCTATTTTGAAGAAGATGAACAGTAAAAAAAAATAACTTAAAAGTTCAAAAACCTTATGAGATTTAAATCTTCCTTGTGGAACATATTAGATATATTCTTTAATATCAAAAAGAGTTAGGCCTTCAATTAATTACTTATGCGAGAAATCAATCCAATATATCCGATTTAGAAAACTTGATCTGATCATGACAGTTCTTTATACTGTCTGATGAAGAACCAGAAAACTTATACTGTCTGATGAAGAACCAGAAAATCTATACTGTCTGAGATGTTAATATTTTACCCTTGACCTTCGTCTGATATATTAATATTTCACCCTTGAATTTTCTTAGGGCTTGAGGTTTAAAAGATCAGAACCATATTGTCTGACTTACTGACTGATAACCATATTGTCTGACTTACTGTCTGATAAGCAAGCTGCACACTGCACACTAAATAAATCTTATTATATTTTATTCTTCTTTAGTTATCATCAAAATAAAATAAAGAGAACCTAACAATTTTGAACACCAATCATCATTTCATTCATCATAGAGAACATAACTCTACACCATGCATCACTAACTGCTATTTAGTGTTGAAAGCATTGGATCTCTACTCGAAACCATCTTGGCAGTTCGTTGGGTACAAAAAATATACGGTTCTTTTCGATAGGTTAGAACAACCAAGTGACTACTTCCCCGTTTCAGTAAGAAGATGGATGGAATGAGAAATCTATGAAGATGGATTATGTCCTCCATCAAGTAGAGGTATACCACTGAGATGCAAGTCTCTCTCTATCTCTGTAGGGCTGTTAGAGGATGGAGAATGTAATTAAATCTTATCTTGAGAGACTCTGGTTTTTCTTTATTATTATTATGTTTTCGTTTTTGCTTTTCTTGTTTTCTTTGTGTTATTGCAAGAAAAAGATGGTCAATGAAAACGTGGAAAGAAAATCCGAATGGAAATGAGAACGATGCAATATTCAAACTTCAACAAGGTAGTATCAATTTTCTTTATTGTTTTTGTTTTATTCTTTTCCTCTTTTTCTTTTATTCTTTTTAAGACATTAGGGACAATGTCTATCTTAAGTGTAGGGAAGAGAATTTTGTATATGGAAGTATGGCTATATATATAGTTATAATACCCTTTTATCAAATTCTCCCTCAGTTAAGCATGCTTTAGAAAAACTCTTATGATGTAAGATTATTGAAAATTTCCATTGGTATTGCTCACTATTAGTAACGAAGTGACTATTTTTTTTTATGAATTTTATCCTAATTTTGTTACTTGTTTTGTACTTTCATTAATATGTTGGAATTACATGGTAAAATATGAATGATGTAGTCTTATTTATCATTTAACTCGGAATTCTTATGTTAGATTAGCATAAGGCTTTAAGTAAATTTCTTAAAAACTTAATTTATTGTATAGGTTTTCACGCAATTAGCTTGCAAGTTAATTTATTTCATGATAGAAGCCTAAATGGACTCACTGAATTGCATGCCCCTATTGCTCAAGTTATTTTCTTCTTAAAAAGAAGAGGCTTGCAATTGACCAATCAAGGAAACACACTTAACAAAATAATTAATGTTCAGATAGTCTCGTCTCTCAAGCAATTAAGCTCATGAGATGCCCTGGAAGGGGAATATTATTTGTTAACTTGGGTGATGAATTTGGGATTATTGGATGAAAGCTTGTTACATGGGCTGTGAGATTCATCACAAACTGGACAATTGAATATATAATCTTAAGAGCAAAGGGTGTATGGATTGTCAATTGAAATAAGAAAAGACTTTATGGATGGTTAGTGATTTTCTATACTTTCATATTAAGTAGACGAGATTAGCTAATCTTCTTTTACTTGGAGAACTTAAGTTTTGAGTCTTAGTATATGAATCTCGATTTAAATGATAAAGGTAAAGGTTAGATTATTTGGATTAGCCTTAGAATTCCAAATTTGTCACGCCCTAACAGGTATTCTAAACATGACAGCCCGCCATATACAATATTAAAAATTGAGAATGACTACTTTAGTCACTCGGAAGCTTTTATATTGATACAAGACATACATTCACAACAAAGGGAGGCCGGTGGAGTTATGCATTTTAAGATCTTGGCAGCAGAACAATCAAAGCAATACTATTATGATTCATCAAAATATAAGGTCTTACAACTTTTACGGGGCATTCTCCTAATAAACCTCCATAATAACATATTCTTAATAAATCAAATAATTAAAACTAAAAGATTTTTGAAGGAAATCTAATCTAAAGTCTTCAAATAGAATTCTCCAAAAGCTCCCCAGAAACACAGGTTCTACTCAGACGGTCATGGTGGTCTCCGGCACAAAAACAATAATCTTGCAACATCAGAAATCTATTAGGGAATAGGTATAACTAGCTTAGTGAGATATTCCTTACGCAAAATGTACTCATAACAAAGCAATCAAACAAGTCCATTAAGCAAGCATATGAAATGCAACAACCATATGATCAAACAATATATACGACTATTTGGTTTCGTATGTAGAATGGATTTACCCCTCCATTTGATGGATAAGGGATGATTTGAATGGGTCACCAACAACCTCTTTGAAATTTTGTGTGCGTCTTGGGGTTCCAATGAACCGTACTACTAGTTCCCAGGCTTTCCTTACCTGAAGCGATTGATCCAGCTCGACTACACCATAAGGTCGATTTCCCGAGCATCCTAATTCCTCAAGATGTAGCTAGGCAGTTTGCCTTTCTGGTCCTATGCTGAGAAATAGTAGCAAATGCGAAGATGATATTCTAAGTGATATGCATGAGCAATTCGATTATAAGAAATTTCCAATTTTACATTAATCCATTTAAGGTGATTAATCAGTATGTGCACACACAATAATATACATAGAGACAATTTATATTAATCAACCAGTCGAGCTCCGGTATGCTTATCATCTATTGATCACACATAATGAATCACATACATAGTACCCATAATAACGCGCATGCATATCAATTTTTATCTTTCTCTAATGTCTACTGCTCTATTCTATAAGCACATGCGCGAGTGCATAATACACAAAGGAAAACTCACTCGTCCATATCAAAATCTTCTTAGTCGTAGCAATCCTCATAGGAGGAAATCTCGTATTACTCGTCATCTAGACAAAAGAAATATCTATATGAATATTTTGTAGAAATTCTACTTAAACTTTCTAATTCTATTTTACTGTGTTTGTTAAAAATCGTATGGAATAAAATTCTAACTTAAAATTGTCATAACTTACTTATTTTAACTTGAAATTTTGCATATTATATATTCTTTTTTACCTACTTGAAAAGATCTATCTATTTCAAAGGTTACTGTTATCATAAAAAGCCATTTGGGTTTGAAAATGATAGGGTACATAATCATTATGAAATTCAAATTCCTTAAACACAAATTTTCAAACTTTTCTTCATTAAGAAATCCTTAAGCAAAAATATAGATAATTATATGATTGAAAAATCCTTTTGAATACAACACACACACACACACACACACATACACACACATATATATATATAGACTAATATTGTATGCATGATTTTAGTGATGTTGCATGAAAATAAAGTTTGTAAACAATTTTGTGAAGATATAGTTTTGTAAAGGGTCATTCTTTGACTTGTGATTAATTTGTTATTTTGTAAATTTGTGACTTAGTAACAAGAATGTCATAATTCAATATATATATTTTAAAAATCCTTATAGGTTTTATATTGTTTACAAATTCTTATTCAACAATTTGTATTTATAAAACATGGTTTTTCCCTATTTGTGACATAAAAATTCAATTGTATTTCTTTTTAAAGAATTTTCTAAGTTTGACTCTTTAAACAAATTTCTAATTTTTAGATTTTGTAAGTGTGAAACTTAATTAAAGAAAGTCATGATTTCATGCTCATTTTGAGCCCATGGATATTTTATTTTTATTTTAAACTCTTTTAACTAATTATTTTCCAAAATATGATCCTTTATGAGGAAAAATCATTTCAAGCTATATAAAAGACGTCTCAAGTTTTATCGTATAAGAAAAATTTGTGAGTGACTTATTCTAAACCTTTAAGCTTATAATATTTCTTTATTAATTCATCATTTTTCCATTCATGGACCTTTACTTGAAAATCTTTAGTTTGTTACAAGTGGGTGTCTAGTCATTATAAATGTTATTTATATTCCTTAATTCCATAAAAAAAGTGGATGTCGCTTCGTAAAACTTAGTTCCTTAAGTTATATACCGATTTTTACTTCTAAGTGGATTTTAACTTAGTGACTTGATTTTATCTTAACTTTGAAAACTATTCTAGTTCTTGATTTTTATTATGGAGTTAAAAAAAAAATCCTATAATTAAGTTTTTATGAAAAATTTGGATATAAAACTTTATGTTATTCATCATAAAAAGATAATGTTTATTTCCTTAGTTAATTTCTTTGGTAAAAATTATCTTTTATTGTTATTGAAGGAAATTTATGATGGTTTGTCTAAATTTTTGAAAAAGAATTTATAAAAATACTTCTTCCATGTTTTTTATGATAAAATCTTTGTTTAAGTTCAAAGTTAGATAATAAAAGAGTTTGGTTCCATTTTCCTTTATTAAGAGAATTCCACTTTAAATTTGTTAAGACAATATCATTATATGATGCATGCACATGATTATGTAGTATGGAAAAGATAAAAATATCACATAATAATATAAGAAAGATTATAAGAACAAAAAATAAGCAAAATAACAGATTCAAGTATTGGGAACCTTAGCTTCATCAAGGTAACCCAGTTAGGTATTGGAAGCTTTAGTTTCATCAAGGCAACTCGGTCAAGTATTGGGAACCTTAGCTTCGTTAAGGCTTCCTGGGACTAAGAATAGACTAGTCATAAAAGAAAAGAAAAAAAAGGAAAAATCATAATAATAAGAGCAATAATAATAATAATAAGCTTGTTAGAGAGTTAGTAAGCATTTAGACTCTTAAGAAATATAGATATACATATAGATAATATAATATATATATATATACAAATTTAATTTAGGGGCATGATAACAACATATATAATAACAAAATAACAAAATCGGAATTGGCATGTGCAAGAAAAAACAAGAACATGTTGTTGCTTCTACAACTCACATGAGTTTTTGAGAAACAACACCATAGTCATGCTAAGTTACATGACATAGAAAATAAATGATAGAAAGCTTTTACCTAAGGTAATGTATTTTGTTGAAGAAGAAGAGAGGTGGTTGTAGTGATATGTGGGTAGTAGTTAAAGAGAGGTTTTGGTGATTTTGGAAAAGTGAAAAGAGATTTTTAGAGAGAGAATTGAGGAGTGATTTTGGGAGAGTTTTGTAATGGTAATTGAGTGTATGAAAGAAGTAGAGGAAAATGGGGTATTTATAGATAAATGTGGAGGGAATTTTGATGTAATAAAATAAATTAAAAAAAAAAAGAAATTGAGAGAGAGAAGAGGCACGCGCCGGGGGAGGGGGGGTGTTGCTCAACGGTATAATGGGGGAGGGAGAGAGAGTATACTTTGTTTCGTTTTGTAATAAAAAGTAATATATGTAAGATATGAAAGATGTCAAGTAGTATTGAAAATGTAAATTGTAAGAAAGTAGATGTATAGATAGTAAGAGTAGGTAGTAAGGAAAAATAGAAATAGATGAATAGTAGAAACAGTACAATGAATAATAGACTAGACAAATAAAATATCGGTAGTAATAAAAATACGTGTAAACAGGCTATATCAGATATTTTTAGATACCAAAAAATTCTAAACCTAATATTTTTAGAATTCTTATATTTCTACGAGTCTAACGATGTTATCCAAATATTTTACCATTTAGTGTATTAGAGCACGATTTTTGAAAACTGATCCCATTTGGATCCAAAATATACTAAAAAATTAGAAAATCTGATATTTTTAAACTTCCCTATATTATTACAAACTATTATCCACAATTATCTCGATTTCATTGTTTATGTTTTAAAAGCACGGTATTGCCAGATCTAAACACTAGGGTTTGTTGTAGACTTTATTGACTTTTAGGGTTATGGTTCGGCTTTTTGATTTATTCGTAAGATTATAAAATTTTGGGGTTTTGGTCTGTTATATTTTTGGTCCAAAATTTACGTTTTACTTTATCTTTATGATTTATTTAATATTTTTTAGTTACCGGAATTATTTAATCGAGTCTAGTATAATGTGATTGACCCGGTTTGACTTTTAGTATTAATTTAGATTTTTTATTTCAAAATTAACCAAAAGTCTTAAGGTTCTATAATTTTGTTATTGAATATTATTTAGATATTCCATCTCGATTTATGTGTTAGGGATCAGATAAATGAATTGTCTCATATTCAGGTTTTGAGTTGAACGATTACTGAATTTCTATTTTTGTTTTTGAAGGTTCTCTTTTTCTTAAGACCATGAAATTTTATATTTGATATTGTTTAGGGTTTGGTTTTAACTTGGGTCGGCTTTTAAGATATCGACTTGATATTTTAATTCAAGGATCATTTCCTAAGAGTTACGAAAAATTCAGAAGTTTACAAAATTAATGAAAAGACATATCATAGCGAGTCGAATGAGACATTAGCATATCTAAATTTTTAAGTCACTCAATGGAATGGTTAAATTTAACTAGAGATACATTGATTCTTGTCTATTGTAAAAAGGATGCATCAAATATGAGTAGTTTTTCTTACCCTAAATACTTATTTTGCTTTTATCATTTTATCAGTTAGTTTGCTTGAAGGCAAGCAAAGCTTAAGTGTGGGGACGTTTGATAAGACCAATTTACTATACTTATTTTAGGTTAATTTATGGTCAATCATGCTTTAATTGTTCATTAATTTAAGATAATTGGTACTTAATTAGGAAATATATTCATTTTAGATTAAAAAGGAGGAACGTCATCTTTTGGATCAATTTGAACAAGAATTTGAAGTTATATATGCATATTAATGAAGCTCACACTCGTTATCTAGCTAGTGATTGCCTTGGGAATTTATTAGAGAAGCCATAACGGGGTGACAAAGAAGAAAAGAAGAGCAAGTTTCAATAGAGGATTTCGTGGCCTATGATATGGCTGTTACCGAGATCGTGATCTTCTCTTACCTAACAATTGAAGCTTGCTATGGCCATAGTAGAGATGATGATCTTCTTTAGATGAAATTTATAAAAGAAGTTACGGCTATAATAGGGAGAGGAATGGAGTAATATGGCATTGAAAGATATCAGGGACTGGATAACGATCATGACTGACAGGGTATCAAATTGCAGGTCTTCAATACAGGCGAATTACAGTCGTGATGACATGTTAGTTATGTTATCCGAGAAGATAACGGCTTAAGATATGACCATAATCTATCTTAGATAATTGTTTTCAAGGAGATAACAGGCTGAATAACGACCATGATGCCAGTTACTAATTGCACATTTTCGCACCATTTCAAAATTTAAGTATCTTTTTGAAGAGAAATGAAGTCCAACTGATACATATCTTCACCCTTTAGATGCACCCAATGGAGGATACATATAAATACTTTTTTTTGAAACATTACAAGAATTAATTAGCAATACATCAACCATTCTTAAAGATACCATATCTATCTCTTTTTGATCCATATGTTGTCGCCATCTTATCTATTCATTATACTCATATATGAGATTAAGTTGTATAAGATCTGGAATTAGTTTCAATTTTTAAGGGTTGCTCCTACATTCTTTCTTCTTAAACCTTACATCTTCTTTTTCAAAATGTGTTGTCTTCTTTGTATTATGCATGAGTAGTTGTAGGGCTTGTGTAGCCATGTATTAGCATGTACATACATGGAATGAAAGTCCAATTGTTGTATTTTCTAATCTCTATAGTGGAATGAAGTATTCTAATTCTAGATAGTGCACGACTTAGGATTAGATCATATTTCCATGGGATGCGATTGAGAAATCTATTCATGGAATAGATCTGGATTATAAGGAGAGGTTGCTCATAACGTCTAGAGATAGGGTTGTGAAATCTACTACATATAATTGGAAAATTACCTTGGGATCATATGTTTAATGAGGTCTTAGTTAGCTATTAACTAGGAAGAGATTTTAGTAGACAAGGCTAAGGTTAGGGTTCAATAGTTTTAAGAGAGATATTGAACCAATGACTAGAATCCTGCAATTAGGAAAGACACAACAAATAAAAAAGTTGTATTACATGTTAATTCATTGGTGAAGCTAGTCTATTTTGTTGTTAATTATTAAGTTAACTTAATTTCGTTAATTATTGTAATGAACATAGCTATAGTTAATATTAGCTAGTTGATAACTTTGATTGCTGAGTTTAATTAATTTGTTAGATAATAATCAATAGGTGAGTAGTAGTACTTGTCGACGACCTCGAGGAATATGATCCTATATTTCATCCTTATATTACATGCAATAGGTACACTTGTCTAGTGTTGACCAGATTAAATGAAAGAAATAATGGGACTTAATTTAATTAAAACTCGGAAAGATAAATCGCACCAAAGTGGTTTTAGAAAAAAAGCGAGAAGAAGAAGAAAGGAGCATACTATGTAAATTCATGTGGTCTAGATTAAGGGAGATGGTTGAATGCATATGTGCATGTGTGCGCGTATATATTTGATATAGAAGATATAAAGATGGAAGGAGATAAACATGAAGATTTCAAATTTAATAGTTGACAAAATCGACGCATTCGATGATATTGAGTAAAATACGATTACCATCATATGAACGGTTATGCTGAAGATACAATCGATTTGTTGAAGATTCAAAGAGGAAAATTGGATTTGAGCTAATCCTGTTAAATGCCACTTCAACATTACTTGCCGCATTTTTTAATTATTTTAATTTTTGGTTGCAGTTATACCATCAATTGTGAAACATTTGGATTTATATACTATTGATAACAAGCCAACTGAGAATATATATGATGGGAGCAAATCTTTTTTTTGGATAGGTGTACGCTGGAGGTTTGTGATTCGATTATTATGCCCGGCCATGGATGCCGACGGGAATATTATGGGATCTTTTCGTATCAACGGTGTGGAATGTGGATAAAAGATGTAAATCCATTGCGTGACAGCATAGTTGCGGAATACGTTCTTTCCTTCCCGAATTAGTGAAGTTAGGTTTTTTTGGGGGGGGGGGGGGGGGGGGGGGTGGTGGGGTGTGGAGGGGTGGTGGAGGAGGAGCGGCAGTGTGCGGTTTTATTTGGATTAGGATATAAAAGGTGACGTGAAGATGAAGATTTTGCGAAATCGAGAATCATAGTTTGATGAGACTCAAAAGATGTTTATCGGACTCATTTCTTTAAGATTAGGACTAGATGTGGATAAGGACCTGGGCAATGGTTTTCCAAAGCGGAAATTCAAGAAAATGGAGTGGTGATGTGGCTTGAGATATTCAAATTAAATTATAATTTGTAGAAAGATTGTTGGTTATCTCGTGGAGGGATGTTATTAGAAGTAGTGATCGTGCTTATTAGTTAACATAGTTTATGGGCATATTATTATATTTGGATAATGAGACATATGTTGAGCGTTGTACATTGAAAGTTTTACATGGTACATGCATCTGGATAATTACTGTATTTGAATGAAAGCCGTATGTGGTATGAAAGTAATCATTCAAAAACAAATAAATAAATAAAATGAAATAATGCTATGCAAATGTGATTGGATTTGGATGGACTTGATGCTATGCCATGCTATTGTTTCCTTGGATACGATAATGCAAACCATCTTCATTTGCATTAAATGTTAAGGTGCCCCGCCATCCTCATTGAGACTTTTTTTTCTATTGTCCTACTATTATGATTAGATTCAATGCGCATGTGAAGAGCCATGTATCAATAATATGGATATCAAATGATTTTATAGGGCAATATTATTCATATAAACATAAGGCGATGCACACAACTAGAGTAGTATAGCAAGTTCAAGCACTACAATATAACTATATGCAAATAAGGTGGGTTGCAGTGCTGGTACTTGGATTTTACTCAATGATTCATCTACAACAAATGAAATCTTCAACTCTATAAGAGCACTTGGCATCGTATTGATCAATCTATGTATAAATGAAAGTAATGCCCAAAATACTTGAACTATATCTAATGAATTTTATTCAGGGGCTAAAATGTAATGAGGCTTTCAAATATAAATATTTTTTATATTTATTTGGACTTGACTCATGAGCTATGTGACAGGAACTAACGAGCTCGATTCAACTATTAGAATAGCTTGGGGAGATTTGGCTTGGTGGGCTCGAAACAGGGATTGTTGGACCGGTCCATTGCATCCAACCTTTCTCAGGCTAGCTCATGAACACACAGAAGATGACTATTGGCATTGGCCCATGAGAAGCCCATTAAGGATGATCATGAATTAAGCTTACTCCATCTCATCCGTTAATCACTGAGGTGATCTGACAATCATCATTTATAGCAAGTGCATATATATGTACTCAGCCACTCCTCCTCATTTCCAACTATAGAGAAGGCTCTATTCAAAAAGATCAAACAAGATAACTCAAGCGATTTCTACCTCAACTACTCAAGAATTGTAAGGTCAACGCGTGAGGTCTGCTCAAGCTTCCTTACCTGTCACTTGTGCATTCGAGACACTAAGACAGCCTATTCCTCCTCCTCAGTCATTCTCTCTAGGTCATCCCGTCATCAAGTGTCATCTCCTCAGCAGCACTCCAAAGTCACGTACCTGGTGCAAGATTCATGTGATGCGTACGTGACTATTATCAATAAGAACTCTACATCTATAATATCAATTGTAGATGGATTGTCACAATAAACTACTGTTGGATTCATCTATTTTTTCTTTAAATCTTACAATATCCTTCTCATCCAATCAGCTTGACTAGATGTTGTTGATGAAGCTGCATATTCAGCCTCAATGCTAGATAATGCAGTGATTTGTTGTTTTTTTAACACCCACAAGACAACTCCTGTACCAAGACAAAACATGTAATTAACCTATTGTACTATTTCTACCATCTCAACCCGGCTAATCACTTTCACTCAAACCCATAAGATCATTTCCTTCACCTTTTGCATAACTAATGTCTTAATTTAGCTGCCTTGGATATATGTCGAGACTCTTTTAGCAACACTTAAGTGGTGTTTTCTTAGATTGTGCATAAAGTGGGATATAAGGCTCATAGCAAACATCAAATCTAGTTATTTCGGTGTGAGATACATTAAGCTTCCTACTGGGCTTCTAAAGTACTTGTCATCTATGTTCTTACACCAATCTTCAAAAGATAATCGATCATTAATGTTTAGTGGAGTCTTGATGGCGTTGCAATTCAACATTCCAGATTTGTTACATACTTCCTTTAGCAAATAAAAACTCCACTTGCATCTTGAACAACTTTTAAACCCAAGAAATAATATATCAATCCGAATCAGTCATTCCAAAAGATGTCATCATGGACTCCTTGAATGCTTTCATTAACCTTATGGAATTTCCAGTATAAATTATATCATCACGTACAAACACACTACCAGAAGTTCACTTCGATAACTTTTCATATATAAAGTCAGTTCATTAGCACTTCTCATAAACTTATTTTCAGTAAAATAAGAATCAGTTTTACTGTGTCAAGATTGCGGTTGCTTAAGCCCATAGAGTGCATTATACAGTTTATATACTTTATGCTCTACTCCTTTCACCTCAAAACTTTTGGCTATTCAACCTATACATCTTCAACTAATTCGCCATTAAGAAATGCAGATTTGGCATCTAATTGAATATAGACTAGTCATTAAGTGTAGCCACTACTAAGACTATCCTAACTTTATCAAATAGTGCAACTAGAGCAAAAGTTTCTAAAAATCAATACCTAGAACTTGCGTATAACCTTTTACAAGTCGAGCCTTACTCTTATATAAGGAACCATCTGGATTAAATTTTGACTTAATTTCTATTTGAGCCTTATTGCTTCTTTTCCATCTGGCAAGTCTATGAACGATAGGTTTGATTTTTGTAATGGTTATTACCTCCTCTTCCATTGCTCTAACCCATTCTTCTTTTATAATTGCATCCTCAAAACTAGTGGGCTCTGCAACAAAGCAAGCAAAATTTTAAGAGGAATAAACATTTGACAAATTTCGTACTTTTCTTAAAGAAGAATATGAAGTAGAGTCAATTATAAGAGGATTGATTACTTGAGAGTTGGAAGCACCTGAATATGAACCAATAAAGTCTCCATCAAAAACTGCAAGTTCCTTGGTATCATGGAAAGAACCTTCTACCCAATCCCAAGCTTCTTCTTCGTTAAAGATGTCATCACGACTAATAGCTAATTTTTCAGTGATGGGATTATAAAGTTGATACCCTTAGGTCTCCATGCTATAGCCAATAAACACACACTTGACACTTTTCTCATCAAGCTTTCTCTTTACTTCGGCTAGAACATGAGCATAGCACATGGACCCAAAGGTCCTTAAGTGACTTACATTTAGCCTTATACTAAACCAAGCTTCATAAGGGGTTTTCCCTTCAAGAGCACGTGTTGTTGACTGATTGAGAACATAAATAGTTGTAAACACAGCTTTAGCCCAAAAATGAGATGGTAAGTGCTTATCACTCAACATAATCTTCACTGCGTCAATGACTGTTTTGTTCTTTGTCCTTGCCACACCGTTTTTATGTGATGAGTAAGGATGTTAAACTCACGACTCTACAAGGAATCATTAAAAGGTCTATAGAATCGAAACATAAAATATAAGTTTTTACAACCTATGCAAAATAGCTTTAGAAAACTATAGATATGCTTACAAAAGTTGTAGAAAACTTGAAATACATAATTGATATAAATATATATATATATATAAATTAAGTTATTTTTTTCATAATAACTCCAAATCTATAATGTAACATATAACAATTAGAGTAAAGATGTATCATCTTAATAGTTAATAAGCATATAAAAACATGGTTGTCTTTTTCATATTTTGTTATATTTGACTCAAATAGGTCAAATAGATAAACTTGGTTAAAAACGTAAAATTCTACCAAGTTTATGTGTAGACTTGGTTGAAATAGTAAGATTCTACAAAAAAAAAAAAAAAACGATTTTCTACATGAGTCAACTTGAAAGGCCTTCTCAAAGCAGTTAACTCATAGAATCACATAAGTAAAATCACGATTTTGAAAACTATGGTGATGAGTAGACTGCTACTAGTTTTGTTTGAATACCGTAGAGCCTACAAAATAAGTTAAACTCCCGAGATTTAAATTCACCACCTTGATCAATACGTAAAGTCATGATTAGATCTCCATATTTGTTTTCTATTGCAACTTTGAATTATTTGAAGCATTCAAAAGCTTCACTATTTTCTTTCAAAAAATACACCCATGTCATTCTTGAAAATCATCAACAAAATTAAGGAAATACTTCCTTTCAATGAAGGAATTCACATAGGGCCGCAAATATTTGCATGAACAAGCATTAATTGTTTAGTGGCTCTACAAGTCTGATTTGTTGGAAATTTTTCTCAGTGATGCTTTCCCAAAATACATAGCTTACATAAATTGGAGTCATTGATATGCATCTTTGGTATACCTTTTGCCATATTTTGTTTATGCACCATTTGCAACCTATTGAAACTTATATGATCAAACCTTCTATGTCAAAGCATTGAGTTTAGTCATCACATGAAGACACAAATGCATTAAGCTCCAATTCTAAAAATATGACAGGAAACATTTTATTTGCCAACATTTTCATTGAATGCACTAGAAGCTCGCTTCTCTTATCATAGTGTTACAAATATTATAGAAATCAAGCGGGGTGATTTTACCAAATATAGATGTATATATTCCAGCTATATTAGTTGTCTTTTATGTCATAGTTGTCAATCATGTAAATTAGGAACCATCAATTTCTTCCTTATAATTTAGTTATTCTTTCCTAGTTTAAAGCCTTTATAACATATATAAACTCTCAGCAATGTAACATCGAATTATTCTTACATTTTAACTCTTTCAATGTGGCATTGAAGCAACTCTATCCTTGTGTTTTTCCTCTTGTTTAACCCCTCCAAATACCAGGTCAAAAATATCAAATGAGACTTCCTCAACCACTACTAGCTAAAACCCAATCTTAGACACTTCCTCTGTAATTACTTAATAAAAAATCAAAGCAAGTAGTACTGATCAGATCCTATCTAGATTAATACCATATGCTTGAATGGTGATAATTTTCTATGATAGTCTCAAGTTGTTCGTATGTATATTCGAGGTTGTAGGAAAATGGGCTATCTTACTAGTGAGAACAAGCCTCCAACAAGAGATGATTCTATGTAGGCGATTTAAGATGCAAAGAATTTGATGGTTATGACCTGGCTGGTAAATTCTATGGAGGAGGATATTAGTTTTAACTACATGTGTTATTCAACAGCAAAAGAATTGTGGGATAACATCAATCAGATGTGCTCTAATTTACGAAATCAATCCCAAATATTTGAACTGACCTTGAAGCTTGGTGAAATGTGGCAAGGAGAAGATAGTTTCACAAAATACTTCAACTCCTTGAGGTGCCTATGGAAGAACTTAGACATGTTCAATACCTATGAATGGAAGTGTGAAGAAGATGCTTGACCCCACATGAAGTTGGTAGAGGATAATCAAATTTTCAAATTCCTTGTGGGGCTGAATGTGGAATTTGATGAGGTGAGGGGGAGAATAATCGGGAGACAACCTCTTTGTTCAATTAGAGAAGTTTTTTCAGAGGTTAGAAGGGAGGAAAGCCATAACAGCATGATGCTCGACAAGATGGGGCAAAGCATGGCTATTGAAGGCTCGACTCTAGCTGCAGGATCAAGTGCTGGAAAAAAAATGCTCAAACCAGTAATGAAATAATGAGAACCAATATTGGAATAATGGGAATTTTCAGGTTTGGTGTGACTATTGCAACATACCATGCCACACTTAGGAGACATGTCAGAAAATCCATGGGAAACCACCAATTTTGAAGAGTAATAGGTCTATTTGAACTGTTCCTACTACCAATGAAGCTAAAGCAAGTAGTCCCTTCACTAAAGAATAGGTTGATCATATTCTCGCTTTGTTAAAGTCCAATTTGACATCTTCTAGTACCCGTAATGTGTCCATGGCATAAGCTAGTAAGGAAATAAGAGCTCTATCTTATTTCCTAAATTCCTCTGCTCCATGGATAATAAATTTAAGAGCATTTGATCAAATGACTAATTCCTCAAAATTATTTAAATCTTATTTTCCTTGTCTTGGTGATGAAAAGGTTAGGATCACAAATGAAACCTTTTCTAAAATTGCAAGCAAAGGTTCAATTAAAATTTGTTCTTCATGTTCCCAAACTTGCCTATGATCTCCTATTTGTAAGTAAACTTTCCAAGGATTCTAAATGTTGTGTAACCTTCTTTGGAAGACGATTGGCAATGCTAGAATAAAAGATGGAATTTACTATTTTGAGAATAATTTATCTAGAAATAAAACAATTCATGGCTTTAGTAGTGTTAGTTCTATTTTTTTTTTATGAACAAATAATGGTTTGGCATTACAAATTAGGCCATCCAAGTTTTACTTATTTGAAACATTTGTTTCCATCATTATTTAAAAATATTAATCTTAAATCTTTGCAATGTGAAACTTATTTTTTGGCAAACAGTCATCGAAGCACTTATATTCATAAATCTTACCAACCCTTAAGACTGTTTTATCTATTCTAAAGTGACGTTTGGAGACCTTCAAAGGTTACCACTATAATAGGTATGAAATGGTTTGTAACTTTTACAGATGATCACACATAGATTTGTTGGATTTATTTGTTACGTGAAAAATCTGAAGTTGAAAAGATTTTTAGAACCTTTTACAATATGATTGAAAACCAGTTCCAAATAAAAATTAGCATATTGAGATCCGATAATGGGACTAAATATTTCAATAAGGTTTTAAATGATTTATATCTAAGAAAAAGGAATTGTTCATCAGTCCACTTATTGCAATACCCCTAAACAAAATGGCATAGCTGAGCAAAAAAATAAACATCTTCTTGAAATTACTCAAGCTATAATGTTTTCAATGAATGTGCCTAAATATTTATGGAGTGATGCTCTTTTAATTGCAACCTACTTAGTCTACCGGATGCCAACAAGGGTTTTGAAGTATAATACCCCTTTAAACTATTTAAAATCCAAGTTTCTAAAATCAAGGTTGAATTCAGATTTGCCTCTAAAAATTTTTTGTTGCATAGTCTATGTTCACCTTCCTTAACAATCTCGCTCTAAATTAGATTCAAGGGCTAAAAATGTGTTTTTGCGGGGTATGCCCTTAATTAAAAGGATTATAAGTGTTTTAATCCAAAAACAAAATGGTAATACACTACTATGGATACATTTTCAAAAAACATTCCATTTTTTATAAAAATTCCATTCAAGGGGAGAAGCCTAGTAAGGAAGGAAATTTTGGGAACAAAGTCCCTTATCGAGTATCATCAATCCTGAGCCTATTATTACTCAAAATCCTAATCTTTTTTTATCAAAATAGGACAAGTTCAATCTGTTACGCTCTGGGAGTATCCTAAACGTGGCAATTCGTCGTACACAATACTAAAGTCTAAGAATGACTACCTTAGTCACGCAAAGGCTTTCATATCATGTACAAGGCATACATCACAATCGAAGGAATGCATTGGAGTAGCACAATTTTTATTGACAATGATTAAGTAACAAGGCAACAAAAAAAATTATCATAAAACATAAACATGGTAAATTACAATTTTTAGAGATATATCCCTCTATTGTCTTCAAGTAAAAATAAATATACTTCTTAAAAATTTCCAAATCACTAGCATAGCATACATTACATATAAGGAACCTTACAAAGTAACTTCATCCTATGTTCCCATTGCCTTCATAAAAGTTTAACATCCTTCCATGACTTCCTTAATGTCATGATCTTCGATTTAAGCCATGGGTATACCTATTTCAACAAAATCTATGGGGGTATAAGCTTACAACTAGCTTAGTAAGGTATTCATTTTCATTCGTACCATGATTTCAAACAAGTTTAATTAAATTTTCACGCATATGCTATGCATACAATGCAACAATCATGTGATTACACAAATATATATAGTCATCTGGAAACCATATATAAAACGGATTTACCCCTTCGCATCAAAGGTTAGGGAATTGTTGATGAAGATCCTCGACTTTCTACTATTAGTCGCTAGGTCCCCACCCAAAGCATTCAGTTAGCTCGGCTCTGAACCTAGAGTCGCATTCCCTGAGCGATTTGGATTCTCTAGGAAGGAGTATGGCCCATGTCCCAGCACGAAACAGCCAATCCAACTCTATGCGTAGGAGTAGTAGCCTTTCGAAATAAATGTGACTCGATGGATGCTATGCATGAGCATTTTATTTTTCTTAAGCCAAACCTTATTAAGGTTTATTAGGGGGCGATCAATCAATTTAGCGAACAATAAACAATCATACAAGTAAGTAAACAAAATGCTTAAACAGGCAGTTTGGAGTTACAATATTCTTAATTCTCATTTCATCACATGAGCATAGAATCATACATATACATACCTCTGAATTCCCCATACATATCCATTTTATCTTCTCTTAGCTTTCTAGTCCACTATTCTACAAGCACAAGCAAGTAACGAAATTAAGAGGAATAACTCACTTGTCCGTTTCGTAATATTCTTAGTTGTAGCAATCCTCAGGAAGGGTAATCTTATTTCCTTCATCACCTAGATAAAAAAATACCCGGGATGAGCATTTCATAGAAATTCTACTTAAATTTTCTAATTTGATTTTACTATGTTCGTCAAAATTGCATAGAATGAAATTTCAATTTAAAATGGTCATAACTTACTCATTTTAACTCAGAATTTTGCATATAATATACCATTTTCTACCTATTTCAAAAGATCTATCCATTTCTAAGGTTATTTTTGTTATATAAGTTGTTTGGGTTCCAAAACCGTAGGGTACAGATTCAAAACCAATATTTCCATTTTGTGAAACAATTTTCTAAGTTAACTTCATTTGAAAAATCCTTTAGTAAATATATATATACATATATGTATATATATGATTGATAAATCCCTTAAGTATATAGATAAGCTCAATTTATACGTAAAAATTCTAATAGTGTCTCAACAATTTATTTCATAAAAAAATCATTTTGAAATGTTAAAACTTAACTTGACAAATTTCTTTTCAAGTATTTTGAAGAAACTTTATATTTTCCTAGGTTATTATAAATGAGTATATTCTTATTTTATTTTCCTCATTCCTTTTTCCAAAACAAGTAAATTTTCCTTTAACTTTGGTTTTTTATAATTTTTTACTTTTAGTGATAAGAGATCAAAGTTATCAAAAATTTATTAAGTTGTTGATAACCTATTCATAAATTTGCATTTAGAATAGTTTTAGAAAATGAGTCTTTTCTTTTTATATTTCTTGTTTAAAATATAAGTTCTTCTTTTCTAAAACTTGGTCTTTTATTTTCTCTACAAATTTTATTTGAAAAGAATCCTCTTTATCGATAAAATCCTTTGTTTTTTATCTTATCATATTTATATTATTTGAAAATAAGTTCCTTCTTTAGAAACTTGAAAATCATTATTTTCCTAAGTGGGTTTATAACTTTATGGGTTGATTTTATCTTAACTTTGAAAACTAGTTTGCTTCTTGGTTTTGTTATGGAGTTGAAAAGAGTTTAATCCTAAGCTTTGTGTGAAAACTTTGAATACCAACATGTTATTTTATTAACACTTAGGTTACCATATTATGAAAAGAAAGTGTTTATTTCTTATATTTCTTTGATAAAGCTATCTTTATTATTTGAGAAAAGTTGATAAAGCTTGTATTATTCCATTTCTATGTTGTTGATAATAACTCTATTATCCATTATTTAATGACAAGTCACATAATAGAGAATTTTTTTTCTTTTAGTTTCAAGTTCCTTTATTAAAGAAAAATTCTATTTTAGTTGAGACAATATCATTATGGTTATGCATATACATGAGCATGTAAAATAAGAACATGAGAAAGATACCAAAAGTAATTAATAATAAGTAATAAAAATATCAAGTATTGGGAACCTTAGCTTCATCAAGGTAACGATCAAGTATTGGGAGCCTTAGCTTCATCAAGGCATCCTGAGACTAAGAATAGAATAGTCCTAAAAAGAATAAAGAAAAGAAAGAAAAGATTGTTTTGACTTGATAAAGACAAGTCTAAGCCTAGAAAGACTATTCTTAAAATAGCATGAAATAAATAAATTGCAAAACATGAAAATAAATAGATAATAAGTGAGCTTATATGCTCTAGAGATTATATATAAATACATAAATATATTTACTTGGATATGAATAAGGAGTTAGCATAATAATAACAATGATAATAACGAATAATAACATTAATAACAAAATATATAAAAGCATAATATCAAGATAATAAAATAGGAATTTCATGTGCAAGAACAAAATATGAACATGTTGTTACTTTTACTACTCATGTGAGTTTCAAAACAACACTATAGTCATGTTAAGTTATATGATATGGATAAACTAAATGGTTGAAAGAAGTTTTACCTTAAGTGTTTATGTGGTATGAAGATGGTAGATGAATAAGATATTATGTAGGTAGTAGAAAATTGGAGATGGTTTGTGTGTAGAGGAGGATTTTTATGAGTGTTTGGTTAAAAAGAGTTTTGGTAGAGAGAAATCATTATGGAGAGTGTTTGCGTAGTGAATTTGAGAGAGTTTTTGTAGTAAAATGAGTTGTGTGAAAGAATAAAGGAGGAAATGGGGTATTTATAGAGTTTTAGAGTGAAAATTAGATGTAATTAAATTAATTGAAAAAGAAAATAATTGAGAGTGAAGAGAGAGAGGGGGGTAGACGACAAGCATGGGAAGAGAGAGAAAGGAGTGATTAAAAATTAATTTTAGAAGAAAAGTGTAAGAGAAGTTTAGTAATATGTGGTGTAGAATTTTTATGGGAAAAGGAAATTGTAAGAAACATGTATGTAGCTTGTAAGAATAGGTAGTAAGAAAAAGTAAAGATAGATGAATAGTAATGAATAGTAGAAAAGTACTATGAATAGTAGACTAGACAAATAAAATATCAGTAATAATATAAATACGCATATAAATGCGATATCTGTAATTTTTAGTTACCAAAATATTCTAAAACTGATATTTTTGAAAACCTTATATTTTTACGAGTCTATTGGTATTGTCAGAATATTTTTTCCGTCCGGTGTACCAGGGCGTGGTTTTCGAAAACTGATCCCATTTAGATCCAAAGGACATTAGAAATTTGTGAATATGATGTTTTCAAGCTTCCGTATATTATTACGAACTATTATCAACAATTATTTTCATTTCGTTGTTTAGGGTTTAAGAGCACGAGATTGCTATATCTTAAACACTTGGGTTTGTTGTAAGCTTTGTTGACTTTTAGGGTTCTGGTTTGACATCCAGTTTTGTTGAGTTATTTGCAAGATCATAAAATTTTAGGGTTTTGCCTGTGTTATATTTTTAGTTTGACGTTTATAGTTTATCTCATTTTATTTGTGATTATTTAATAGTTTTCAGTTCTCGGGATCATTTAACCAAGTCTTATGGGTTGACTTAGTTTGACTTTTGGTGAAAATTGAAAATTTTTATTCTAAAATTCACCGAAGGATTTAAGATCTTAGTATTTCGTTGTCAAGCGTTATTTGAATATATCGTCTTGATTTGCGCGTTAGAAATTGGATAGATGATTTAATTAGTGTACGGATGTTAAATTAACCGATAGTTAGATTTTCCACTTTGTTTTGAGGGTTCTCTTGTTCTGAAGATTAAGAATTCTCATGTTTGACCTAATTTAGAATTTGGTTTTAACTTAGGTCGATTTTTAGGGTTTTAGTTTTGGTGTTAGACTTCTAGGATTATTTTTTATGAATTATGAAAATTTTAAGGGTTTACAGAATCTCCTATAGAAAATAGTGCAAAGGTAAAAATTGTTCAAGAAAGTAATAATGGATCACAATCTGTTCATTTTGAACCTAATTTTGTTCGAATAGGAAAGGAAAAACTACAAGAGGAAAATTCTAAACCTGGTCTACTCATTTATTCTAGGAAGAGGATACATAGAAAAATGAGTCCATCTATTGTTCTAGCAAATGATCAATCATATTCCCTAAATGACGGTTAAGAATATAACGCAGATAACTTATCTCACCCTAGTCTATCTAGATCCATTCTTTCTAAACCCAACACAATCTTAGCTTCGGATCTTATTTCTCAAACTAAAAACCTTGATGTTCCTATTGCCCTTAGAAAGGGAAGAAGGAAATGTCCTAAATACCCCATGGTTGATTACATGTCCTTTATTGAGCCTTTACATTTAATATTTCCTAAATTGTTGCGCTAAGAAACATACAAGAGGCATTAGAAGACCTTAATTGGAAGTTAGCAATACTGAAAGAGATGAGAGCCCTAAAGTAAATTGGGACATGGGAAGCTATGGATTTGCTGAGAGATAAAAAGATGTGGTTTGTTGATTCACTTAAAATGTGTATAGAAAATATGAGCACGGACACTACCAGCAAGTATACTAGGTCGAATCAAGTAATACGGAAAAGTGAGTCGAGTATCGTTCCCATAAGGATTACTATAACTACTAGACCGGTATCAGTTTAAACTAATATTCAGGCAATTGATTTTAAGATTTATAATTATCTAATCTTTTCTAATTACACTAAAAATGAATGCAATATGAGTATGAACTGTGAAAGAGATATATCAGATAAATGTGGGACAGAGCAAAATCTACCATAACCTTTGCTAATCATACTGAAATCATATTATGTGAATAGTTAGAATTGCAAATATTTGTATGAAATTTTCAAGACCTAAAACTATCAAGTTTTATTAAACCACAAAATAATCTAATAGCTTCTATTAAATGAATTATCAATGGAATCGAATTCACCATTATAAACCTCCCGATTCTACAATTGTCTAACGCCTTAAAGTTAACATCTCCTAATTCCTTAGTGAGAAATTAACATAAAACATCGCATGAATTACATGAGACAATTTCTAAATTAGATTAAACTCCGCCACTTCCCCAATTATTGTTTAATGTTAATTCGTGAATTCCTATGAACCCTAATTCTTTTTCTAAATTACCAAAATTCTTATCAATCCAATTTCATATAGAAACAAGATAGATAATCAAGATTCATTACAAATATTCCATAATTCTAACAATCCTATAACATAAATTCAAAGATCATTTTAGCAGGATTAGGGTTTCATCACTTTCCACAAGAAAAAGTTTAGCTATTCATGGATGAAGATTTAATAATCTGACAGGAATAAGCAACTGAATTCATATTGAAAAACAAAATAAGACAATTGGATTTCATAAGAATAAAATCAAATATCACTAATTCAATTGACAAGGTCTTCAATTGCAAGATCTTTACAAAGCTCCAAATTGATCTCTTTCTCTCTCTAACAAAGGAATGAAAGGTAATCCAGTTTTTTATCTTTTCTGCATTTTTTTTCGTATATTTCAAAGTGAAGGAGACCCCTAGAATATATAGACAAAACTCCAGACGTTTCATCTAATTTTTGCAATTACAAAACGTACCTCGGCAGTTACACTTTCTACGTCGGTGGCGTGAAAACGGCTTACTCTCCTACATCACTTGAACACTGGCTGCTTTGGCTTTGACGTTAATGATTTGAATTCTATGGATGACCTACACTGCTTGAATGCCGGCCACGTAGGGTTTTGAAATGCTGATGTAAAGGAAAAACAAAGAAGGCTGGCCAGATCCACTTTTAAGCCAGCCATGTAAGTGGCAGCCTTTAAAATTCCAATTCTTTGGTTGCTTAAGGCTGTCTGAACGCTGGCGGTGTTGATTTCCAGACAGCCGGTATTGGATGAAAATTGTAGAAGCTGGCTTTCCCTTCTTCTACACTAGCAGTGTTAGGCCAGTGCTTGATTTTTGTTTGTTGATCTTCATCCTACACTGTCCAAAGGCTAATGGCGTATATGACAATTGTAACAGCCTTTAAATCTTTGAATCTGTTTCAACCAAATCTTGGATGAAAGTCGACGGCTTAGAGGTAGTATTGACCTCTAGGTCGGCTATACGCTAATGGCTTAGACTCCAGAAAAGTCGGCATACCCCCCTGAGTTTCTTCAATTTCATCTCAAACTTCTTTATTTTGCTTTCTTTTGTTCCATTTAGACTTGGAACATGAATTTAACCAATCCAAGTACCCATTCTAGCAATTTTTATAAAATTCAAGACAAATTAATCACTAATTGCTTAATAAAAGTTGTGTAAAATATGATCTTATCATTTGTAAATAGGTTTTTATGATGAAGTGTACAACTAATGGGAGTGTGAAGAGATATAAGGTGAGATTGGTGGCAAAGGGCTTTACACAAACATAAGGAATTGACTACCATGAGACATTTGAACTATGGCAAAAATAAACTCTATTCGAGTATTATTGTCTCTTACAATCAATTAAACTGGCCCTTACATACATTAGATGTGAAAAATGCATTCCTCAATGGGGAATTAGAGGAAGAAGTTCTCATGATTCTCCTACTAGGGTTTGAAGGAAAGCATGGGGCTAAGAAGGTGTGTAAACTAAAGAGACTTTTGTATGGTCTCAAACAATCCCTAAGGCCTGGTTTGAACAATTTGGTAGAATAATGAAACGTCTTAGTTTCTGTCAATGTCAAGCAGACCATAACATGTTCTACAAACATTCAAAGGAGGATCAAATGATCATTTTGATTGTTTATGCTAATGATATCATCTTAATAGGGGATGACAGATTGAGAGCGTAGAGTTAGCAAGGCTAAAGAAGAAACTCTCTATTGAATTCAAGATTAAAGATCTTAGGCCGTTGAAGTATTTCTTGGACATGGAGTTTACTAGGTCTAAGAAGGAATTTTTTTCAACTAAAGGAAATATATGTTATATCTCCTTTAAGAAAGTATGCTTGATTGTAGGACGGCTAAAACACCAATTGAACCCAATACGAAGCTCAAGATTGCAAAGATGTCATGGAGAGAGAGCACTACTAGAGGTTTCAAAAAATGTCATGGGCAAATTAATCTACCTATTACATACTCGACTAGAAATTGCTTACATAGTTATCATGGTAAGCCAGTTCATGTATTCAATCAGACCTGAACATTTTGAAGCGGTCTACTAAATTTTGATGTACCTAAAGGGAACACCAGGTAAAGGGACACTTTTCAAGAAACGAGGATATACGTAGATTGAATCCTACATTTATGCAAATGGGTTGGTAATGTAACAAACCATAGGTCAACATTTGGCTACTACACTTTTGTGGGAGGTAATTTGGTTACCTAAAGAAGCAAGAAACAAAATGTGGTTGCTCAGAATAGTGCAAAGGTAGAATTTAGGGTTGTAGCTCATGGCATTTATGAAATTATCTAGATCAGAAGATTATTAGAAGAACTTGAAGTTCAAATTGCTTTGCCTATGAGATTATATTGTGACAACAAGTTAGCAATTGTCATAGCTCAAAACCAAATTCTTCATGATCGTACAAAGCATCGGAGGTAGGTAAGCGCTTCATCAAAGAGAAAGTTGATAGTGGACAAGTTTACCTAGTTTATACCCCAACTATAGAATAAGTCACTGATATGTTCACCAAAGGGCTGCATAAAAAAAAAAAAAAATAGTTTGATTGTTTAATGAACAAGCTAGCAATGGAAGATATCTTATAACTAGCTTGAGGAGGAGTATTGAAAATATCGCAAAAATCAAGGATGCGTGAATTTACCAAAGATAGGTGTATATATTTCGAGTGTATTAGTTGTCAATTATGTTATAACTATCAATAATGTAAATTAGGAATTAGCAATTATTTCCATGTAATTTAGTTATTCTTTTCTAGTTTAGAGCCTTTGTAACATGTATAAAACTCTTAGCAATGTAACAATTGAATTATTCTTGCATCTTACCTCTTTCAATCAATACATCAATCATTCATCATCATCAAAGATAGCATAGTAACCTTTCTTCATTAGTCGACCCAAACTCAAAAGATTATTAACCAAACCAGGGACAAACATCACATTTTAAATAAATTCCCTACTAGTTTTGCGAGCCACTGCAATTGTCCCAACACCACGAACTCAAACCTGACTATTGTTTCGTAAAGTTACTCTTCAAGTTATTGATTCATTGGACTCCACAAAATAATTTTTATTTCCTATCATGTGATTACTGCAACTACTGTATAGGTACCAAACTTTAGATGGCATAGAAACATCATCAGCTAGGTAAGCAACAAACAAATTATCTCCATAGTTAATATTTTCTTCATGAAAATTTTCTTGATCTTTCATTTCACAATTTCTTGCTACATGACCATATTTTTTGTAGTCATAACAATGAATTGCATTTTTATCATGATCGAATTTGGTATTGCTCCAACAATTTTCCTCAGAATGATTATTTTTCCCATAATGGGAACATGCAAGTAAAGAGTTTACCTTATCTAGATTTCTTTCTTATCCATATGATCTACCACGACCTCTTCTAGTGTTGGAACTTCTACATTCCCGTCAATGGCCTAGACTGCCAACAAATCCCCTTCCTCTTCTTGCAACTTCTAAATTCTTTCCATCAATCTTTGTTTGGAATGCTTGCTCTACTAGTGTCCGTCCTGACCTATTCAAATGAGCTTCATAAGATTCAAGAGAGCCTATTAACTCCACAACTGAGTAGTTTGACAAATCCCCTAGATTCATCGATGGTTGCAACTACATGATCATATTTTGCAGGAAAGCTTCTCAAACATACTCAACAATCTTTTTTTAAGTAAATCTTCCCCAACGGATCGAATCTAATTCATAAGAGCAAAGATTTTCATGGAGAATTTTTACATTGAATATGTAGGCTTCGTTGACAATGTCTCAAAATCACAACGAAGGTATCCTCTACTCCTTCTTGAATGAGGAGCAAAGCCTTTGCATCTTTCTTCTGCTTCTTTTTCAATTTATGTCACTGAGCTACTGTCAAGCTTAGAGCTTACTTAGGATTAGCAAGTTCTTCATATATGTTTTCCAGCAAGTCCCACTACTCTTAAGACTTGAATAAAGTTCAATCTTTATAACCGAAAAATGGTAATTGGAAGTATTGAAGATGGGGACATTTAATGAATTGCTTTTGGCTGCCATATGACTCATTTGTATGTCTTCAACTCTTGCTTTGTCTTTCTATCTCTCTCTCAATATGATGGGTTTCTCAACAAATCCAATCACAACACACTTCTTTTCTAAACTAGCTCTGATACCATATATTGCAAGAGAAAAAAATGCAAAATAATTGCAAAAGAATATACCTTTTTATTGCTAGTGGACTGCAGAAAACACACTTCAAACTAAATTATTGATTCTTAAAATAGAATTTCGTACCTTACAAAGGAGAGACTAGATAAATCAAATCCTAACAACCAAACCACTAGCTAAAAATCAAGAGCAAACTAAGCCGATGAAACAAAGTTAAAACAGAAACTAAGACATGGTAAGCATGGACAGGTCACAAAGGCTTGAATTAGTCAACACAAGGGAAGGAATAGAAGAAACCTCCCCACTAATAGCAAGTATTACGCGTGGAGTATTTAGACCAACTCTTCCCAGAGGTTCGTGCACAAGTACATATGTTCAGCTAGCCATGTGGTTATGGCAGCAATCGAATGCAGACTGAGAGTAACACCGTTGTTTAGGGAAATAATTTCCCACTTTCGTACAAACAGCGTGTGTCGTCGTGCATAATTACAGCAAGTGGGGAAGTATAAGAAGCACCCATCAGTTTTTGGTCTAGCACTCTCTTGTAATCTTCCCACCATTCCATGAAGCTGCTTTTTTGCAGGAAGATATCTGAAGACACTTTGTAATTCCTGATCTGCTCAAAATAATATTTCTCAAAGTCTATTAACTTTTCTATTTCACTGCTGGTTGATTCTCCGTTGCTCACTTTCTGACGTGAGCTTTTAGCCTCCTCCACATGGGCCCAAAAGCAAGAATCGTCTGTCAAAGAAGGGGAAGCATTTTGAATTTCCCTTTTTATATATGATGGGCCCTCTTTGAACCATCACTCCAATAGTTCGTAATGTTTCAGTCTTCCGTTTGAATCAGTGAAGTAATTCTTAGGATCTTTTTTTCGGTAATAAGTAGCAAAGTTGCAAGTGGTTCGAGTAGCTTCCGGTAAGTTGTTCCTTCCAAGAGCCAACGTTTCCGTAATGGCGCATCCGCCACCTGAGGCTTTTGATCAGCCTCTTCGACCTCGCGCTTCCAATAATTTTGAAGATATGCTTTGAATATATTTACTCTGAAATCTACCTCAAATGATTGGTTCTTGTATCTGTCATAATATGGAATTTCTCTCTCCTCAGATGCTTTCTTATACCGTCCTGTGTTAGCCATTTTTATCTTATATTCATTCAAATTTTTTGCCTTTTACTCAAGTGCTTCTCTCTTTTGTTCTAAAACTGACACTTCCTTCTTTAGAAGTCCTTCTAATAACTGTGAGCTTCTTGCAACATCCTACAGTAGTGACAACATTTGGAGTTGAAAAAGATATGTTGTTCGATATGAAAATAAATAGTAGAGTTGTGCTACCTGAAGTTGAAAAAGACCAGCAAGGCATTGAGCAGCAACACGCGCTCGACCCCTGGACAAACAGGTACCATGTGCGTTCAGATTAGTTTTGTCCTTACAAATGAAACCTTTTCTAAGATTTGAAATGAGGGAGTCATAGTTGAAACTCTCTTCGTGTCCTCCACCATCCGCATTCGTCTTCTTTAGTAAATCTAAAGCTGATTCAGGATCCTCAAAACATATGCCACCTGAGTTGGAACAAAACATAAATCTCCCAAAGGGATGGTAAGTACTTATGGTGTTCGTTATCTGCCCATCTCCTGGATGATTAGGTTGAACAAAGAGACTGGGAAAGCAATCATCCATGGAAACAACATGTAAGAAGCGAGATTTCCAGGTTGTATGCTTTGCAATAGCCTCTTGGAAGCCAGAATCTCCCAGAAGGGGTGAACCAAAAGTGACGCAAATTATTTTGGGACATTAGAATTGTTTGAATTATGTGGATATTTCCTAATTATAGGAAGTAAATGTATGCTTAAAGTTCTAGATGAGTGTAACATAGAAATACAATAGACTATTACCTCATGAACTTTTTCAGGAAGTTTCACTTCGGTGGAATAAAAGAGAGAAAGTGCAGTCTCATTGATGGAAAATCTCGAGTTTTCTATGAAGGACGGAGGAATTCAAAACCAGAGACAGTTGACTCTGATATTGAAACCGATTCTGTTTTCTCTAACAGACAACTTTTAGTTATTGGTGATGTGACAAAAACAATGATGCTGTACTTTTCTGTTGGCAGCTCCTTTTCTTTAATCCGAACTTTGTGATCACCGGGCAGCTGATCACTGAACTGATCCTTGGTCTCACGAATGGCCTTCCATGATTGGAACAGGACATCAGAAAAACCAGCCAAAGTTGTCATATTCAGTAAGCTGCTCAACATAGAAATAGATTTCTCTCCTTGGAATGTATGATGCAGAATTCTGTCATTTCCTCTCACATTATAAAGAGAAAATCTCCCTCCTTACCAAATACAACAGCAGTTCTATGCAAACATACTAACATTCCACGAATAAAAACACTTAAATCGCAGTATATTGCGTATTAAGCACACAGTATGGGATGCAAATTAACAAAAAAGCAAAAAGAAAGTACTACAATAATAATATAGTGTGGCTTGCATTTATTAGTAGTTCTAATTTCTAAATAGAAAATGATGGACAACAAAGGGTGTCGGGAGAATAGACGGCGATTGACGATGGTGATTGAATTGATTGATAAAGAACATATTAACCCAAAATGAAAAATTAGTTCAACCGCTTGCTTTATAATATTGATCAATATTTTATACGAATTAATCAAATATATATATATTTAATTAATTACCATGTTTGTGTCCATATGCCAGCTACAGCCTACAAGAAAACTTTTGAAAGGATTGGAGACGAATTTTTAAAATTTTCAGAAATTCTCCGTAAAATTTACGCATTAAGTGCTCATTTTGAATTCCCCCCCGTAAGCTTTGAGATTAACATTTTTAAGACATATCTTTTAAGTGTAAAATAGTATGAATAACTATTGCATATTTATAAGAAGGTGTAAATCTTCCATATTACAGAGCAATATATTATTAAAATAAAAAAAAAACTACCTATAGTCCTAAGTAATAATTAATTTAAAAAAAATATTTTTCAAGAGAATGGTAAAAGATAAAAAAGACATGATTCTCAATATCTCAATAAATATTCTAGGTTATATAATATTTCATGTAACTATATAGAAAGGCTATTCATATAAAGATAATATATTCATGTTCGTTGAGTTTTATAAATTATAAGCCTATATTCTCTCCTTTACTCAGTTCAACAGGCAAGTATACCTATAGTTCAGTAGCATATAATAGATTATAGGATCGTCTCATTAGGGAATGTTTGCAAACACTAGTACTAAATTAAAATTCGTATTATCCAGCAATCGAATAATGGATAAGTAAATTGATTCTAACTTAAACAACTAAACTAATGCCAATTACAAATATACTAGACAGAGATAACAATTTAATTACGACAACAACAATGACAATTCCGATTCACAGCAGGTTTACTTCACCATGTCAACACGATTTAACAAAATATTCTTCCTATTAATCGTTTTCTATAGAAATTCTCAAATCATGAGTATTCTTCTCATAAATACTCAATTCAAATCTTAATTGCATTCATTAGAATCTCTCCTAATGAATGGACGTAACAAGATTGCTTTAATATCAACTAATATCCTTGAATTTCACAAAACATGCAACAAACTTCCTATTAACATCTCTATTAGCAGGAGTAGTTTGTTCTAATGAATCAGATCTATTCAATAGACTCGTTTCTCAACATCCTCTATTGAGATCTATTGCAAGATTGTGTCATGCACTACACTATCTCAACTATAATGAAGTTCAATTCACTAGAAGTAAGCAATTAACAGGATATAATTCATTACTAAGTATATTCATGTTAACATAATGTTTTAAACCCTAAATTACTACTCACTCATAATGTAACAATGACAGCAACAAAAACAATCAATAATAAACAAGAAATGAAATATGTTGATAGAGAGAAAGAAGGAAAACTCCTTTCTATTTCAACTATGAAGATGTTGTCACAAAACACAAACACTTAATTCCAGTCATCTCTCTCAAGTTCCGCTCTGAATAATACAGATTACCATCAATTGACGACATACATACACTATTCACACCAACACTCACTTAATAGTTACTCACTATGAACAGGTATGATTGTTGAACAGAATATCCATCCCCTTCTCTACTGGGTATCCTCTATTTTTACTTCCTCGAGTCTCAGTTGAAACAATACAACACTTGGAGGAAACTTATGTCTCTTGTCCGAACCAATGTATTAGATAAATAAAAGAAAAGTAAAAACTTTGACTTGGCTAACCATCCATCATGAGTGACCAAGGAAGCGTGATTCTTTCTATGATGAATTTTCTCTTTCTCAACTCTTAATCACGGGCGACCAATCCTAGTGATCCTTTCTGAGGATTGCAAAAGTTGCTTTTGCTTAAATCATGGGCGAACAAACAATAGAGATCAGTTCTGTGGATTGTGATAAAGCTCTTTTGAGGAAAATCACAAGTGAACAAAAATGTGTGACATCGTCTATGGGTAAGAAAGAATTCTCAGGTGTCATGTCATGGGCAAGCATGGGGACTGATTCTTATTATTGATATTTATAGCCTCATTTTTTTCCTATCTCGCCCGTGATGGATATTGATACATTGTTGCTTTGGAAATTGTTGAGTTCTTCTTCCTTCGTTTGCCCCAATCATTAGTTTTTATGATCCAAAGATATCTAAAATCAAATATTACTAATTTAGTTACCGATTCTTGAACAAGAACATATCAATAAGCATGAAATCTTACTTAAGCAGCTCTTAAGGTCATGGATAATTCATGCCTATCAAATATTCCCATACTTAAGCCTTGCTTATCCTTAAGCAAGAAGTTGATAAAAATTTCTTTTGAAAACAAATTATGGTGCAAATTTGTATCCATGTCAAAGTTTAGGAATTAACTCCTTAATGTTTCATTTAACCTGTTGGAATTACTAGGCTAATCACAATAAATTAGTCTTAACCTTACCTTTGAATAGAGATTCTAATACAAAAGCAGTATACACTAATGAGTGCATACAAAGGAATTCAAGTACTCCTTTTCCATTCTTTTATTGATCTTTAATCCAACATTATTCCACGATTCAACTCTTTAATACAAGCATATACATCACCAGATCCTCTGGTTTACTCCCCTCTTTTGTTCTTTTTCTCCTTTTGGTCCAATTTAAAGAATTTCACAACCCATGTAACGAGCTTTTAGTCTATAATCCTAAGCTCGTTACTTAAGTTAATAGATGTTGTTCCCTAAAAAGGGCGTCCCACGAAATTACTCATTCGAGTTACAAAATTTACTGAACCTTTATTCTTAAACAAATTAAGTATTGAAGTGAAACCCTTAGTTGATCGATCCCAAGTCAGAGGACCTTAGGTGATTATGTTTTAAAGGGACCCTTTCGAACCTCAAACACTGCAACATTTTCTTTTTTTTTTTTTTTTGTGAGAAGAAAGAAAACTATTAATTTGAAGGGATCACAAGAGATTAGTATCCTTTGAACTTGTACTGAAGACCAATTAAGCATAATATTGAATTCACAATTGAGATTTAGTATCCTTAGAACTTGAATCCTTTAAACTCAAAATACTATGCTACTTAAGATCAAATCTTAAGTTAAAAGTAGACAAGTCTACTTCACAATGATTTCACAAAGTTATTCTAGCCTTAGAAATATACACAAAAGGGAAATCTTTCATGTGATTCAGTCCTTTACTCTAACATTGACAAAAATTTGTTCAAAACTCATGCATGTACCATATCTTTCCATTCACTGAATTCAACAAAGCTTAGTGTAATTTAAAGGCATATGACAGACATTCATCATCAACAACTCGACCACAATAACCTGGCGTGCCAAGCATGCCCCCTTCCCGACACTTATTGGAGACATTGTCCCCAATGTCTCACTCACATCACCAAAACTAAAGAAAAATAAACAACAATTAAAGTAACAAAAGAGAACTTAACTTCCCTGGTTGGTGTGGTGCGATTTTGTAACAAAAATTTTCTTTTCATTCATTTAATTCTAGCACTTTCCATCCCAAGAAATCTCAAAAAAGAAATGATTGTTCCTTCATGACAACATAGACAACAACAACTAAAAGGTGATAATATCCAGTTAAAAAAGACATATCAAAAGATCAAAATCTGATAAATGACATGAGTCCTGTAGATTTACAATAAAAAAAAGCTCATGAAATCAGGTTTCCTAATAAAATAATCAATAAAGTCACAAATCTAGCAACTCCACATCACAACGAGCTGCTATCTTCTCCATTCAGATCATTCTCTTTATTCTGGCTTCCTTTTAAATTTGATCCACTCTCCTCATCTGCTTCTTCTGATCCTTCTTCTCTCTTACCCTCTTCTTTATCACCTTCATCTGCAGATTCAGATTTTGTACCTCTTCAATTTCCTCTCTTCCTTCTTCTTCCTCCTCATCACTAGAAGAAAGAATCACTCCTTTGGCAGGCTCTTTCTAACGAAGAGGAGGAAGGGGTTCAGGTGATGGTAAGAGTAAAGTAGTAGCCTGGTGATTCACCTTCCTCTCTTGTAGCTCCGGTCTCCCTAGGAGGACTGCCATACAAACATGATGGAATGGCTCACAAAAAATGATCGACAATATTCTTCAACAATTCAAGCATACTTGCAGGGATTATCTCAGATAGAGACCCGAGATTTGTGTCCAAGTTTTGGACAAGCTTGCAAAAGAGCTTGGGCACCAAATTGCACTTCAGCACGGCTTATCATCCTCAGACCAACGGACAGTCTGAGTGGATGATCTAAACCTTAGAAGACATGTTGCGAGCGTGTGCCTTGGAATTCAAAGGGAATTGGGATAGTCATGTACACCTAATCGAGTTTGCCTACAATAACAGCTATCACTCCACCATCCAGATGCCATTGTATGGAGCTTTGTATGGACGGCGTTGTAGGTCCCCTTTGTTTTGGGATGAAGTGGAAAAGGTAGCAATTGGGTCGAAATTGGTACAAGAAGCCGCGGATAAAGTGAGGTTGATTTAGCGGAAAATGAAAGAAGCTCAGGACCAGCAAAAGAGCTGGGCAGATTTAAAAAGAAGAGAACTTGAGTTCAAGGTGGGTGATCATGTGTACCTAAAGATAAACCCGATTAAAAGTATCAAGAGGATGCGTACTCAGGGAAGTTAAGCCCGAGATATATTGGACCTTTTGAAATCCTGGAAAGAGTCAGAGATTTGGCGTATCGGCTAGCCCTGCCACCAAATTTGTCCGGATTCACAATGTATTCCATGTGTCAGTTTTGAGGAGATACGTTGCCGACCCAGAAAGGATTCTGGAATTGGAACCAATCCAGTTGAAGGAAAACCTGACATATGAGGAACACCCAGTGAAGATATTGGATAAGAAAACTCAAAGGCTACGAAACAAAGACATTCACTACGTCAAAGTGTTATGGAGGAATCATGCCTTTGAAGAAGCAACCTGGGAAGCTGAAGATGAAATCCAGAGAAAGTACCCCGAGATATTCGAAGGACAAGGTACGTCAGTTCCGTTTTGAGGACAAAACTTTATTTAAGGTGGGGAGGTTGTAAACCCCGGTATCCTCAGTGGCTAGGAAAACCCCGGGAGGTGAAAGCGAAACCCTAATCCGGTCTAGTTTGAGTCCTGTAGAGGAGCCTAGGAACCCTAAATCTGGCTTTCCTTCGGTTTCATAATAAAAGAAATTTTATAAAGTAAATGAAGTTGAATCATTTTTGTAAAGTACATTTTAAACCTTTGAAAGTTTTAAATTCGGAATTTTTCAATTCCGAGCCTTCCCGAGCTCAATTACGGAAAAGCGTGCCCCGGGCCACGGATTCAGAAAAATGTTTCGGATATTTCATTAGAACCGTAATTTTATAAGGATTCCAAAAATATCAATTTTATAATTTTCCGAGCTATAAAAATTACAATTATAGCTTTTCCCGTGTTTTCGGTACAACCAGTAAAGTAGATGTCTTGTCTACTATTCACAAGTACAACCTACACTACACACTACCCATACCCTATTCTTACATCCTTACAACTACTCATTTCAATTTTCTTTTCCAAGAAATTTTGTCTCTTAATCAATTATTGCATTTATTACATTTTAATTAACTAAATTACAAATATTAAAATTTCAAACACACACACACAAAGGAAGAGTCGCGCCCCCCCCCCTTGTTTCCCTCTCAATTTATTTTTTTTACTTCATTTTAATTATCAAAACCCTAATTCACTTCATATATATACATATTTTTCTCTCTCTCTCTTCATTTTCTTCTTGTTTCAAATTGTTACAAAGAGAAAAACTCTCTCTTTTTTTCCTTGAGTGCCGAGAGCTCCCCCTCCTCTTCCCTTTCAATTTCAACTCAAGTCTTCTTCATTTCTCCTTTAATCCTCCATTGGTAGGTTGATCTTAAGCCTTGTTCATCCCAAATCTTGTAATGGCAAGATCATTCTTGTGTGTTTTTCTCATTTAAATCCCAATGAGCATAAGCAAGGGATGAAAACACTACTACAAGAATCTCAAGCCATCACAAGAAGTGGATCTAGTCTTTGAATGAGTTTTGTTTGAAATATCAACTTGTTCATGCATGTAAAGTAGAGATCTTGTACATATATTGTTGTTCATGCCATGAGATCCATGATTCATGCATTATATATAGTAGATCTAAAGTTTAGACATCCACATCTTCATGTACATGCATGATCATAGGTTTATTTTGTTTTCTATGCATTGATGATCATAAAAATGTAGTCTTGTTCATGTATAGAGATGTTAGATAGTAGATCTTCACATATGGGAAGCAAGAATATTGAAAAAGGAAAGGTTTTGTTAAATATGCAATGTTGGAAATTCGGATGAAAGTGAAACCCTACTTTAAAAGCCCCCAAAATCAATTTTTAACTCATGTTTCATAAGAAAAATGAAGGGTATGTGTAATAGGTATATTGAAGGAATGATTCTTATAAACTTAGGTGAGTTTAGGCATGATAGAAATGTAAAAATAAGGAGTAAAGTTAGAATGGAAAATATTGAGATATGGATGTGTAGTCAAATTCGTAATTTAGGTTCATGCCCACAAGAACACTTAGTATCTAAGTCTAAATTGGATATCTTATAAGCTAAATGAAGTCCTTAGATAATTATATGTTGGAGCTTCAAATTTTAATGCATTAGACAAGTTTTTCCATAAGAAAAATGTAAGGAAATGAAATTTACAAAATTCGGATTTTTACAAGTAGCTTGTTTAAAAACATGTTTACCAAATGAAAAATGTGGATTTTTATGCATGAATGAAGGCCATGACTACTATAGACTTTGAGAACTTATTTTAGATAGATAACAAGTGGATTACAAGATTAAAAGTCAAAGAAACCCTAAGGAGTATAATGTGGAAAAATAGCTTCTTAGAAATAACCTTTGTGAAATTTTCTAACACTTAGGAGTCATAGGAGTATATTATCACAAAATCATCATGGCCATGCATATATTGAGCTCATTACATGGCATTCATGTTAGTAATTCATTCCCATACCATCCATGCATGAATCATCAACTAGGAACATTTCTTATCAAAAGCAAAACAAATTTTTGAGATTGGAACATTTGCGGAACAGATCTGATCCCACTGTTCCGTGACCTTACTATTTTCAAAACTTGAAAATAATACTAGAAATAGATAGATCTTTCGAAGTAGATAGAGATCGATATAAAATTTGCGAAATTCCGAGTTAAAATGACCAAGTTATGGCCGTTTTAAGTCGGAACTTCCGCAAATAGCGAGAAATCCGAATTCATCTAGTCTAGATGTATAGCTTGATTTAGTTACATGATGAGAATCTCATTAGGATTATTCTTGCTTGGTAGGTGATCCCGAGCAGGACGACACCCTACCTCCCGATTACTACTATTAGAAAGACCGGCGTCCAATGGCCGAGTGAGTTTTACTTCCACTCTCAATTAATGAATGTGATTGTAATGTAGTGGCACTAGTGGTGTAGGCAAAGATAAAAAGAAATTGTATATGCATGATGGGGTATATGGGAATTATATATGTTGTCTACTGTTGATATGTGAAAATGGAACTTAAGGAATATCGAAACCGGGTGTTAAGCTATTGACTGATTAGCTAGTATCTTATGATGATATCTGCGAATACTTGTTGGTCACCTAAAAGAACTGAATTAATATATTCGACTTCAATTAAGATTGGATTCATTCATATCACGATGGGGACGGAGCATTTGCATTGGTTGGTTTTTCGTGATCCATAAAACGAATATGTTGGTTAATCGTGATCCATAAAATGAGTTAATGTTCAGTTGACCGTGAGCTTAAACGGTGTCGTACCATATGATTCGTTAATCTGCTAACCCAGGATGGAGGGCGTAAGTCCATCCACATATGATTTCTGGTTGGTCATATGTTTGTTGATCACATTTGTTTGATGCATACACTTGCTTGAATAATCACTTGTTTGAATGAATTATACTTAATTGTGTTATGGAAGTTATTACTCACTAAGCTAGTTCGCTTATGCCCCCATAGTTTTTATCTATTGCAGCACGAGTTTATATGGCTTAGGCCGAGGCAAGCAACAGCACAGGTACCGGAGATAGGAGTTTCCCATAGAAGTTTAATCCATTCTTTTGTATAGACTTCCGTTGGAAACTAAGGACTCTGGATGACTGTAATGGACTTGTTATTCTTTTGCGGGGGAATGCCCCTTAGATTTTGTAAACTATAATTATGCATTTTGATTTATTATCTATGGCTAATGAATGGCACATTAAACTGTTTAACTCCATTTGTTGAAGTATTCTATTGTCGTAAAGGAACGCTTTACATCTATTTAAGACTCTCGAGGGGCTCGGTTAGGGAACTCGAGAGTCTTGCTTAGTATGTGGCGGGCTATTACGTTTAGGATACCCTACGGGGCGTGACAGTTTAAGCAGGTATCAGAGCACTAGGTTATAAAACAAGACAATAGAATTAAAAGAAACCGGACTTAGAAACCTAATTAATAGGTTAAATGGAGTTAAAAACGTTTTCTTGCTAAGTCTGATTAGGAGTATTATATTGTTGTAGGTCTCCTTGGGTGAGACCCGGGAGCGAGCCAGGAACTTCACTAAGAGAAACGATGAGACGATGGTAGAATATGGGTTGAGGTTAAGAGAGTTGTGCGAAGATGTTGCCTTAGCCAGACATCCCCGAACTGTAGGGGAAATGTACAAATTGTGGAAGGATGGATTGAGGTATACCAGATGGGCTGCGGTAGTGGATCGATTGAGCTATGATCCCATGAGGAGGAGGAGTTGGACAAAGTTGGAGACAATCTATACTCTAGAGAGGATCACGGTTGATTATGGGCGTGAGCCCATGACTAGAGAAGCTACATTTATTTTGAAGGGTGGAGGAACCGGAACCCCTCCAGATTTTAGAGTATGGATCCCCATAGGACCTTTATACGTGTATGCCCATGATAACTTGTATGATCATCCTGACTAGAATTCAGCAGACGCATGGAATCACATCACTTGGTGTAAGCCCCCAAATTTTTCGATTATGGTTTTGGAATATCAAATCGAAAACCCTAAAGTCTAACCCAAGTTGAAACCGGACCTTAAGCAATTTTCGATCACGGAATTTCATAAGAGAAATTTCAAAAACAAAAATAGAAAGTTCAATAATCGACCGATTCGAAAATCCGAACATGAAAAAGGTCTGCCTATCCAATCCCTGAGTTAAAATGGTAAAGATGGATTAAACCCTAACCCTAGTCAAACCAGAGTTCAAAAGTCAACAAAGACCAAGACAATCAAGCAATTTCAACTCTGGTAATCCCGCGTTCTCAAACCCTAAAAAACGAAATTAAGTTTGTAGCTTAAAATAGTTCGTAATAATATAGGGTAACATAAAAATGTCAGATTCGCAAAATTTAAGTGTCCTTCAGACTCAAACGAGATCAGTTCTCGAAAAGCGTGTCCCGAAGCTCGGAATATTAAAAATATTCCGATGACACCAAAAGACTCGTAATTAAACAAGGATTTCAAAAATATCAGTTTTGGAATTTTTTGGTAACTAAAAATAATAGATATAGCTCGTTTACGCGTATTTTTATTACTACCAGTATTTTATATGTCTAGTCTACTATTCATAGTACTATCCCTACTATTCATTCACCTATCTCTACTTTTTCTTACACCTATTTCTTACTACTTACATACCTATTTTCTTACTTTTTACTTTTCCAATACAACTTTATTTCACATCTACTTTACACTTTATTTCTTTTCTTTACAAAAAATTACAAAACAAACAAAATACCCCCTCTCTCTCTCCAATGTGCGCCGGCCATCCCCTTCCTCTTCTCTATATTATTTTCTTTCCAATTTATTTTATTACATCAATATTTCACTCCGAAAATTCTATAAATACCCCCTTCCTCTTTCATTCTTTCACACACTCATTTCACATAACAAAACTCTACCAAAATACTCTCTCAAAACCTCTCTCCAAATCTCTCCCAAAATACTCTCTACCAATTCCTACAACTTCAAGAAGAAAAATATCAAACACAAAACCCATTCATCCCTTTCAAAAACCTTCCATAAAACCTTAGGCAAAAATCCTACCTATATTCTTCATCATGTTCATACAACTTAGCATAAGCTTAGTGTATGTTTCTTAGGCTCATATGAGTTAAAGAAGCAACAATATGTTCATGCTTTGTTTCTATTCATGTCCCTATTTTACATTATGTTATTATGTTGTTGTTTTCATTATTATTATTTTTGCTCTAATCTAACTTATATAATACATGCTATGTATATATATTTATTTAGAGCATATAAGCTCATGAGTTATTTGTTTATTTCCAAGTCTTGCAATTTATTTATTTACTTGTTTCATGCAATTTATTAAGACTAGTCTTTCTAGTCTTAGACTTGTCCATATCAAGTCAAAACAAATTTCTTTTCTTTTGGGACTAGTCCATTCTTAGTCCCGGGTTGCCTTGATGAAGCTAAGGCTCCTAATACATGATCGGGATACCTTGATGAAGCTAAGGTTCCTAATGCTTGATTATTTATTTATGTTTATTTATTTACAAGTATTTCTTTCTATCTTACTATGTTTTATCTTTAGTTTTACATTGCTACATAATCATATTCATGCATGATTAAGAATGTGTTGTCTTAAATAAAAGTAAAAATGGGTTCTTTCTTAAATAAAGAAAAGTAAACTAGATTTCTTAAGGAATTTTCAACAAAAGATTTAAATTTCTTTTTAATAAACTCTTTTCAAAGGATAAGCTAATCATAAATTCTAGAGGAATTAGTAATGAAGATCTCATCAAAATAATAAAAGGAACTCATTTCTTTTAAAAAGCTAAATACTCCATCAAGATAAAGAATTTTTAGTCTTGAACTAAAGACTTGAACTGAACTAATCTTTTAATAGGTTCATTTTAGACTTTGAAAATCACATGCTTGATAAAGCATCTTCAAACTCGAATTTTATAGTTGTTATTAACCTTTCAAAAATTAAAACAAAGTTTTACTAAGTTTTAAAGTTAACAAAATCTTTATTAAGAAAGCTTTTCTTATAAACTTATCTAAGAAAATTATTTTAACTAACACTAAGAATAAAACAAGTTTTTCAAACCAAGATAAAAATTAACTCCCTATTTTAAAGACCAACTTAGGAAAATAAAATTTGTCAAGAAAATAAAGTTTTAAATGTATATCTATGAAAATATAAGGAAAACCTATACTTAATACAACTTCAAATATTTGAAGCTTAAAGAATATTTTAAAAAGCTTATTTTCAAGCACTAGAAATGGAGTTGGTAAATAACTTAAAGAACCAAATTTTTTGAAAATGAATTCACTTTTTAAAAAAAAGAAAATGAAATAATAATAAAACAATTACTCATGACAACTCAAAAATATTTTGTTTTTACAATTCAAAAAGGAGAAATTTTCAAAAGTCTTGTCTTTTAAATCCCTAAAGACAAATTGCTTATGAAATATCAATCTTGAGACAATACTACAAAGATCATGCATACATATGAGTATAAATATATGTCCAAAGGATTTTTCAAAAATATATATATATATATATCCCATATATTTTTCTTAAGAAATTTTGAGTAAAGTAAAGTTTGGAAAAATCATATTTTGAAAGCTATAAATTCGTAACTATTCTGTACCGTGTTAGTTTGCAACCCAAATGGCTTTTTATGACAAAAATAACCTTAGAAATGGATAGATCTTTTCGAGTTGGCAGAAAACAATATATTATTTGCGCAATTCCGAGTTAAAATGACCAAGTTATGGCCATTTTAAATTGGAATTACCTTCTATGCGAATTTTTACGATCATATGATATAGTTTTTGATAAGTACCATAGAATCAATAAGAAATACTCATTATGGGTATTCTTCTTGATTAGGTGAACCCGAGGAGGAATATTCATACCCGGAGGATTATTTTGATTAGTGGAATTATCGATCGACTCATCCGTAAGAAAGATAGATCCTCATGGCCAAGTGAGTTTATTTCCTACCTTTTTCGTACTTGGTTGTGCTTGTAGCTAGAAGCATTAGAAGTAGGAAAAGATGAAATGAATTATGAATGATAATATTGGTTGAAAGAATGTTAAGCATACCGAGGCATGAATCGTTGTTAATTAACGTTTTGCTATTATTCTGTTGGAGTATGTGCAAATTATGTGATCACCTTTAAATTTCTTTAAACATATACTATGAATTATATTAATTGATTCATGCATATCACGTAGTTAATTTCAATGCATGAGCTGCTAATCTCGATAGGACAAGAGTTTAGTAGCCGGGTGTGTAGTAGCCAGAAATCTGCAAGATGGGCAATAGGTGCCTGGAAGAACTATTTTAAGATAGGCGATAGGTGCTTGAAAGAACTATTTGTGATGGCTAGTAGAGCCTGAAATAAACTACATGAGTTGGATTTAAGTTGGGTTTTAAAGAGCCTGGAACACCTAACCCTGAATGGAGGGGTAAATCAATTCAAACATATGATTTCCGGTAGATCATATGTATTGCTTGATCACGTGTTTGATGCATTCATATGCTTGTTAATAACTTGTTTGAAATTATTTATACAAGTATGATGATTCAGAAATATTCTCGCTAAGCTAGTAATGCTTATACTCCGATAGATCTTTGTTGTAACAGGACAATTTCTTTTATGACTGATGACTTCATATACTCAAGTGGGATGATGTCCTAGTAAAGCTTATGGAAATCTTTTGAAGATCATAGGTTAATTATCCTTTGATATCTTTTGGTGTTAGTATTATTTGGTTGTGGGAAAGATTAAGTTGTTATTATGATTATTTGGAGTATTATAAGGGAAAGATCCCTAAGATGATGTAAAGATTATATCTATTAATGATAAATTTGATGTGTTTATATAGTTTCTTGTATTGCTTTATTTACTATCACGCCTTACATATGGTGTTGAAAACTTTTGCATGACTTCAGGAAGTCATTCTTAAGTTTTAATACCGTATGTGGCGGACTGCCACGTTTAGGGTACCCTTCGAGGCGTGACACTTAGCATGAGATCTACTTAGACATTCTCCCACCCTGAGTGATAGCTCCACCTCCAGCTATTGATATAGGCATGCAATTGAATGGGGCGCCTGTGATTGGAGAGGATGAAGAAAAAGAAGAGGAGGAGGACCCCGAAGAGGATCCTAACTGGGAGGAGAATGTAGTTCCTGGAACCCTTACCCCACCTTTCGAGCCAGAGGCTGAAGTGAATCCGGAACCCAACCCAATGGTTTAGGATTTTGATAGGGAGCTGGAGATACCTGATAGTGGTAGGGTGGAACCCGAGTTTGACCCCTTGATGTGGAGAGATGTGTATGTGGAAGGAGAAAATCCCCTGGTACTTGATATAGTAGTAGCTGAGCCTGTAGCCCCTGAGCCTATGGAGGTAGAAGGCATGGGTGGAGAGCCGGTAAGAGAGAATGAGATAGTAGAGACTCAGGTGAGTGAGCCGGAAGTTAGAGGTGAGGAGAATGATGTGAGCCCGAGGGAAGGGCAAGGTACTAAGGAAGAGGAGGAAAGTGAGGACCAAGAACCTATAATCTGACTTGCTCGGAAACAAAGGATGACTACAAGGGAATATCTTAGTTTGTTTATCCGACAGGACGATGGTAGCTCTTCCAGTAGGAGACGGCTTCCTAGTCCTACCCCTGATGATTCTAGTGATGAGTAGAGACCGAGATGATAGCTAACCCATGAAGTCCAAGCGAAGTCCTGATTTTCTTATTTTTGTAGTAGGCAATGCGGGATGCCAATTTGCCTTAGGACTTCAGGATAGTTAGTATTTTATTTGTTCTTTTTCCCTGTATTTTGTCATGTTTTCGGGAATAGGGGAAATTGCTTAGAACCAGAATTGGAACTTAGCTAGCCAAATTTTGGGGACAAAAATCTTGATGTAATACTTGTATGGCTCGTTAAAGTAATGAAAATATCGTGTTTATTTCAAAGGAAGGGAGTTGTGAAAAGCATGCATGCTAGTCATGAGGCATAAGAGAACATTAACTGCATATAGACTGCATAAGCATTCATTCACTCACATTATTGTTGTGAAATTTCAATTGGTTACTCTATGTGTGGATTCTTTTATTATCCCTGTGATTATATGGAATTGTGGAATTTTTTTTTTATTGTTATTATGATTTACCTTATGATTTTATGGATTTATGAATTCCATTTCTTTCCAAGTTTGAATTCCGAATTTTCACAACTTTTGAACTTGTTAATAATCTTGCTCCTTCGAAATCTAAAACTTACTAAAGATACTAAAAATTCATTAAACATTGTATAAACAGATGAAACCAACGAATTCAGAATCGGGAACAAGAGTCTAATTCGAATGAAGCTGATGAACCGGCTATGCCACAACCTAACCCCCAAGGAGCTACACCCCAAAACCAACAGAGTGATGTGCTAAATGCGATTGGATAATTGGCCAATCTTCTGAACACTTTCATCCAGAATCAGAATCCAATTCAGAACCCATACCCAGGTCAAAGTGCCTGGGATTCGGCCCCACATGCACCACCCGCAGATCATCGGGAAATGATTGCAGAGGCCCCGGCTCCACAAGAGCAGCATTCTTATAATGTGCCATTGCCGCCACCCCCGCCATACAGGAGACCCCACCGAAGCTCCTTACCGGACTTTATTAAGAGCAACCGGTATTTTGATCGAACGTTTGGTAAACCAAATGAAGCCGAGGACTGGTTGGCTCAGGTTGAGCGTTCTTTTGCTGCATACGAGATTCCACCTTATTTGTAGTTGGAATATGGGACGTATATGCTGAGATACAATGCGCGGGTCTAGTGGGACTCGAAGAGAAGGAATTTGACTTCCCCAGCCACTTGGGAAACCTTTCGCCGGGAATTTTTGAACAATTATTTTCCCTCCAGCTTGAGGGTGAAATACAGTACTGATTTCCTCCATGTTAAGCAGAAGGGGAGATCGATAGAACAGTACGAGACCGAGTTCGTTCACTTGCTGTAGTATGCACCTCAGTCTTTCAGGGATAGCGAAGAGTTGAAGAAGCAAGTGTTCCTGGGAGGCTTAGATGAGGAGTTGCGGATTAAGTTGGAAGAGTTTGGAGTAAGGACCTACCCTGAGATGGTAGAGAAAGCCCGGGTAATTGAAGGGGCTAGGAAAAGGAAGTATCAAGAGCCTGAAAAGAGAGTATTTGGAAAGAGGCCGTTTGATGCCTCGAGCTCAGGGTTCAAAGGAAAAAGGTACAGGCCATACCAAGGGTTAAATCAGAAACAATTTCTTTAAAGGTTGTTAAGTGGTCATCAAGAGACGTACCTTCTTCCAAACGATGAGAATACAATCTCTGTTTCAAATGCAACGTACTGGTTAAGCTTTTCGTCATACATAGTTGTTCAAACTTCAACCATAATGCGGCAGCGGTCTTTTCCTTAAGCACATCCTATAGAATCTAATTCGACAAATGGAGATAGATCTACGAAAGGGCTTTTCGGTCTTTTCACTACTTTTCTTCTGGTGACCAAGATGCAAGCATCTTCTCAAACCCTAGAAGTGCGTCATCAAGATCCATCTATGCTAAAACCACTCGCATCTTCACCTGCCATAACGAGAATCTGGTGTTGCGATCCAAAAGAGGAATATCGTACTTCATGGTTGCCATTATCAAAACCTACGCTCTGATACTAGTTTTTTATAAACAAACGCGTAATCGAAAAATGATAATAGTAAGAAGAAAGTAAAGAACACACAAATTTTAGGTGGAAACCCTTTCGAGAATAACCACAAGCAAAAGCAAGAGAGGAATCACACTATATCAAAGTAGGAGTACAAGAATTGAGAGATTCACAACTCTAATCTTTCAGATCTCTCAATAGAAAATTTGTGTTTGTGATATGTTTTAAGTATATTAAAAAACCCTAGAAACAACACACACATATATATGTGTGTATAAGGATAACCGACATAACAGCCTAATTATGACATTTAAATATGTAATTAATGAGTAATAAAGGCCTGAATTATGACCGTTAAATGTATAATAAATGAATAATAAATATATGGTTAAATATTCATTCATTAATATTTAACTACGGGAGTCGGTTACAGAAATCGGGTCATAAACAGTCGGTTACAGAAATCGGGTCATAAACTCCAATAGTGATTATCAAATGAATTTACTTAAAGGAATGCCATTTGGGTTATGCAATGCACCAGCAACCTTTCAAAGGTGTATGCTAGCTATATTTGGGGATTTAGTGGAGGATGTAATGGAGGTGTTTATGGATGACTTCTCGGTATTTGGGAATTCATTTGAGAAGTGTTTGTTAAATCTGAAAAAGGTTTTGGTCAGATGTGAGGACACAAACCTGGTACTAAATTGGGAAAAGTGCCATTTTATGGTACAACAAGGAATAGTATTAGGTCATCAGGTATCAAAGAAGGGGATAGAAGTGGATGTGGCAAAGGTAGAAGTGATTTCTAAGTTGCCACCACCGACATCTGTCAAGGCAATAAGAAGCTTCCTTGGGCATGCAGGTTTCTATCGAAGATTCATTAAGGATTTTTCAAAAATCGCAAGGCCTTTGACTAAACTGTTAGAGAAAGATGCTACATTCCATTTTGATGAGCATTGTTTAGAAGCTTTTAATTTCTTGAAAGAGAAGTTGACATGTGCTCCTATAATGGTAGCTCCAGATTGGAATTTACCATTTGAGTTAATGTGTGATGCAAGTGACTCCGCTATAGGAGCTGTGTTAGGACAGAGAAAGGAGAAGCATTTCCAACCAATTTACTATGCAAGCAAGGCCCTTACATCCACACAAGAAAATTATACCACAACAGAAAAAGAATTGCTTGCTATAGTTTTTGCCTTTGACAAGTTTAGATCATATCTCATCCTATCAAAAGTGGTAGTATATATGTACGGGCGTACATTAATAGTTAGGGAAGGATCAAGTGCAACAGAAGCCAGTACACCCCTATGTACGGGCGCGATTTTTTTTTAGGCTTGTTCCAGAATGAAACCCGAGATCAGCACGCCTCTATGTACGGGCGTACATCATACAACATGAAGAATGAGCCATTCTAGAGTCTACCAAGGGGTTCTGTACAGGCGTACATCATGAAATATGATGAACTTGTTTTTATTTCCAAGCCACTACGGCCATGTGTACGGGAGTACACAAGCAAGCAAGGGACGCTTAACTAGACTAGAATCCAGCATGCCCTCTTGTACGGCCGTGCAACACTTCAGTAAGCTAAGTTTGTTCAATTTGTACGGTCGTACTTCCAGGTTTGTATAGATTTATATATGTATATATCCCCTGTTTGACTTCATTTTAAAACTCATTGTCTTTACATATCATTCCTTCGTGTCTCTCCCACTCTCTCAATACAACTCGGATACTAAGGAAATAATTTTTTTTTATCCAAATCTTTACTTTAGCACCACTACATTCAATACAAGGACAAGTATGAATTCTTCCTTCACTGATTCTTTTGGCTTCTTTTTGTCTGTCAATATTATAAAATTAGGGTTAAGTCATTTTGTACATACTCATTGTTAGGATTATAACTTTCTTTTGGAATCATTATATGTTAATTCAATAGAGTTGTACATTGCTTTTGGTATATTGAAATCTATTCACCCTAATTTCAACGACATGTTCATGTAAACCCTAACATTGTAACATTCTTATATAGTAGTATTGATTCGAAATTTGAAATTCCTAACCTATGAATTAGATGTTTTACTTTGAATGACTCCTGTTGTGATTTAATTGTATTAGGAAGTGATTACAATGTTAGTTTATCACAAAACAATATAAGAATGAAACATGCTCATAAAGTGTTTGTTGAAATGCCAATACTTAGAACAAGCCCATTTTTCTTTCAATCGAGTCACATATTTTTACATTATGCATAATTAATCTTATTAATTTGATTTTCTCAATAAGGCTCCATTGTTTTGTGGATTGTTCATAACTAAATGTAATTCATATTTCTTAAATAATCACATATGGTAGATGGAATGTTTGTTAGATACTTGGATAAAACAACCACTACCTTTGAACTAATATGTAATATCTTGTACTAAGGCGAGTTTATGTGAGGATAACTACTCCAATAATAATATGAATTACATAGTGGTGGATGTTAAGTAATATCTTAATTTTAGTATCTAAAGTTGTTGTAGTATAAAAGTTGATTAAGGGGTTATTAGGATAATTCTGAAGTGAACGTATTGATGAATTTAAATCTATTTCTTTACAGGTATGGCTCCCAAGAAAAGTAATCCTAGACCATCACAAAAGACCACTCAACCACCCAAGCGGCCCCGAATGAAATATGCAAAGAATGCCGGCTCCTCTAGCATTTCTGTTCCAGTTCCTCCAGGATTAAAAGTTGAGCACCAACCGGCTTATCAACAATTTCATCAGAAAAAGGTGATCAAGCCCAATGGGATTTTTGATTGGGATGTATTGAAGGAATATGGGTTGGTGCCGGCAATGAGGCGATTGCTACAAGATCCTGCTTGGTCAAGGCTTTTTAGCCTTCAAGAAACGACTTACAAGGTTACGACCTTAGCTTTCCTTGCATCTTATTCTATAGAGAAGCGGAATATAGGTAGAATGTTGAAATTTAAGGTGAACTTTTATGCATTTGGAGCATATCATTCAATTTCAATGAGGAAGTTCATAAAAGCTATGGGTCTATATACGAAGGAAGAGATGAATGAGCCGGAGTTTAATTCTTTGCCTATATTGATGCCTTCGGGAGTTACAATCGAAGAAGTTTGGCGGTCAATTTCAAGGGAAAAAGTTTTCAGACCAAGCTGAACCAAGGCATCCACTATGCTCTGGACAAGTCACCGAGTGTTCCATTACATCTTAGCTAAGACACTAAACTCTAAGATGGACACTGCGGGTACGATTACAAAGGAAGATATCTTGCCTTTGACGAGTGCTATTCGGTCTTACAAGGTCAATGTTAGAGTGTTGGTAGCCTATGCAATCAAACGCCAAGCTGGGTCGAAGATGAATGGGATATATGTGGGTCAAATGATAACCCGTGTTTTGAAGAATTTGAAGCTTTGGCCTAAAAGTTCTTCTCAAAAACCAAGAGACGAAGTGGCACAATCCAAGGGGATCACACATGCTCCATTTCAGCAATGGGGAACTGCTAAGGTTGATGATCCTTATTTTGATGCTGAAGCACCTGGAGCTCAGCCACAGTTAGCATCCCACTCAAGTTTTTCAGTTGGGAATTTAGCACATTTGGAGGCTGATGTGGCAGTTATCAAGGCCGATGTAGCGGAAATTAAAAAGAACCAAAATATTATAATAAATTTGCTAACAAAATTGGCCGAACATGCAGGATTAGCGATCTCCTCTTGTTTTAGTGGGGCCTCCAGACCTGAGCAACCGAGTGAGGACCTCCCAAGCTCCAGTGCACCGCCGGTATCCTAAGAAGATATTCCCCCGTCACTGAGCAAGTGGATCCACTAGCAGATTTGGATTTAGAGTGTAAACCCCTGTTTTCTAAGCCCTAAACCTTAAGCCGGAAAGTCTACCGGAGACCTTAAGTCAACGATCTTGAGTAAAACCCTACAGTTTAGATCCTGAAACCCGAGTTCGTAAATCGAGGAGTCGAAAAATAATTAAAGTGTTTAGAATAGTCCGTAATAATATTTGAATTATTAAAAATATCAGATTGGTTCATTTCGGCTTATTTCGAACCCGTTTGGATACTGCTTTGGAAAGCGTGTCCCGGGGCTCGGAAAATTAAAAATATATCTTTAATATTTTTAGACTCGTATTTTTATAAGGATTTCAAAAATATCAAGTTTAGAATTTTTCGGATTCTAAAAATATCAGTTATAGCTCATATAAGCTTATTTTACTCTTACCGGTAACTAATTGTTAAATTTCTAAAAATAATTTAATTGATTATTTTATTTAAATCATAAAAATTCTGCACTTAAATAAAAATATTTTTCTTAATTTATTTTATATATTTTCTTATTCAAAAAGCCACTTTATCAACCCATACTCAAGTACACATACATTATCATTACTACACATTATTATGTCTTCTTTTGCTTTTTCTTACACTTCCATTTCCCAAAATTGCAGCTGCCCATTCCCCATAAAATTAGCCACTTTTCATTATTTTTAATTATTTATTTGATATTTTAAAGTCTATTTTAGTTAGAAATGGATGCAACTTGTTACACTTTCAAAAATACAAATTAAATCAACACACACTCCCACCTCAAAATCACGACCAGCCCCTCCCCTTGCAGCTGATGGTTTTATTTTTTTTTAAATTATTTAACACACACACATCTCTATTTAAACATCTTATTCCCTCCTCTTTCATCTTTACAAACCCTATTTTTCCTCTCTCTTTTTCCCTCTCTTTTCTCTTCTTCTTGCTTGTCTTCTTAAAACAAGCTGTCCCCATTTTTCTTTCTTGCTTCCATACATATTTCTTGCAAATTTGAGGTAATCTTTCCTTTTAGCTCTTATAAGATGTTCTAGGATGATACCATGGATGTTTCATGCATCAAAGGACATTCCACAAGCTTAAAAGGCTATGGATGATGATGCCAAGAAGTGAAACACTCCTCTAGATGATGATCTCTTTTGTTCTTAGTATTTTTGTTATATGGAAGGCTTGTTTATCTTCTTGTTTTGTGATAGCTTGTAGATCTAGAGTTTTATCAAGCTTTAGTTATGTTTATGTGTAGATCTAGAGTTCAAGGCTACTACTAAGTTTTTCTTATGCTTTCATGGTATATATTGAGTAGATCTTAGATTCAAGTTGGAATGAAAAAGAAAAATTCGTAACTTGTCAATGCCCTATTTTAAAAACCCTCTTTCAAGTCTTAAAATGGAAGCTTTTGTTAAGAAAATGAAGGTTTGATGGATGTATATCATCAAGGCTTCATCTTACAAGAATCAAAGTTGATTTTCAAAGTTTATTTTCAAAAACAAAAATTGTATTTTCGGATCAAGACAAAGATCCAAAATAAAAACATGTTTTCCAACTCACAAATGAGGATTTTATTCAAGAAATGAAGGGTTCTTGAGATATAATATGTAATGGGTTGTTTTTCATGAGTTTTGATGAATTTTCTCAAGAGATATGTCCAAAATAAATTTATGAAAATTCGGATCAAGACCAAGACCTATTTTTGAACCCATCATCAACTTTAAAATGAAGATTTAGACAAAAATATAAGAGGCTCTTGATATAGATATCTTAAGGAATGGATTTTCATAAGTTTGAATGGGTTTTCCTAAGAAGTATTGCATAAATCAAGTGCTTTGTAGAAGACAATATTTAGGTCTTGTTTTCATTGTAAGTTTCAAAGTGGAAATTCGTAATTATGAGAAGACCAATTTTGAAAACCTTCTTTTTGATCTCAAAACAAGTATTTTACATTGAAAATGAAATGCTTTGATGATACATAATATAGGAAAAATTATTTTCATTGAACTAAGTGAGTTTTAGTAAAGGAATTACTCAAAACAAGACAATGAGTTTCAACTTGTGAATGTTGGTTTTATGAATATGGATTCTTAGAAGTTTCTTTTGAACATTATGTTTGGGATTAGATAAGTATGTAATCTCTTAATTTTGTTTAGAGGATCTCCTTGCAAGTTTAGGACTAATATGAGTCAACCTAAGTAGTTAAATAGAGTAGATATGGCAATTTTTCACAAAGGCTCAAATCTGGAATTTTCGCAACCCTACTGTACAGTACGTTTCCGACCCTTAAATGACCTTAAATGTTTGAATTAACTTTAGAAATGGATAGCTCTTTCGAAGTAGGTATAAATCGGTATATTATAAGCTAAATTCCGAGTTAAAATGAGTTAGATATGACCTTTTTAAGTTAAGGATTCAACCTAGACGGAAATTGACGAACTTAGTAAATAAAATTGTTAAGTTTAATAGAACTTCATAAGAGATGCTCATTGAGGGTATTCTTTGTACCTAGGTGAATTGGAGGACGGGTTACCACTTCCCGAGGACTATTACGACTAGTGGATTTTCACTACATGGACAAGTGAGTTCATTTCTCAATTAATTATGCTCTTGGATGTGCTTGTAGTAGTAGTGGCATTAGACTTAGGAAAAGATAAAATTGTGTTTGAATGGTGATCTAAACTTGCATGAATGAACGATAAGTATATCGAGGCAAGCTTTGTTGTAATAATCTTGTATGAGCTAGTATAGATTTGGAATGTCTGAAAATTGTATGGTCACTTTTAAATTATCTAAGTAATATGTCATGATTATATGAATAAACTGTACATGCATATCACGTAGTGAGTCTATATCATTGTCGAGTATGTCTTTGGTGGGACAAAGGTGTACTCGGGAGGCAGCGGGTCTTTAATGAAGGGGATAGGGTTGCATGACTTATGGACCACCCCATTCGAATAATGAAACTATGGTTGCATGACTTATGGACCAACATTAAAAATTGTGGTTGCATGTCTTATGGACCACCCCACTTAAGATTGGGATATGGTTGCATGTCTTATGGACCAACTTTGGAATTGTAGTTGCATGACTTATGAACTACCCCAAACCCCGAATGGAGGGCGTAAATTCATTCACTTATGACTACCGGAAAGTCATATGCTTGTTTGCTCATATGCTTGTGCATTCATATGGTTGCTTAATTATAACTTGCTTGTATAGATATTTTAGCTTGGTCGGGCATGTTACTTGAAGAAAATGAATCTCACTAAGCATTAGCTTATACCCCAACAGTTTTTGTTGCAGCGTTCCTATTTTTGGATGTTCCGAGAGGACATTTGTGCAGGTTTATCACATGGAATTAAAGAGCTTTTGAGGAAGTCGGGACCTAGTGTAGGCGTGGACTTCTAGGAAAATCTCTTTAATGTGAATTCATATATATGTAATTGGAGCTAAACGATGTAGACTCCTATTATTTTGGCGGGGGTATGCCCCCTTGGCTTTTGTAAAGTTTAACTATTTATCTTGTGTGATTTATATTCTTAATGCTATGTATGCTTTCTTAAGACTACTCGAATCAAAGTGTGATCCTAAAAGTTGTGAAAGTACACCTTACACTCGATATGTAAACTTATGGAATGACTAGGGTGGTCATACTTAAGTTTAAGTATTGCGTGTGGTGGACTGTCGCGTTTAGGGTACCCTTTGGGGCGTGACATAGAGGCCCTGAAAGTAGGGGAGACCTATGAAAGTTCTGAGGCAGAATCGTCTGGTGATGAAGAGGAAGAGGATGTCCAAATACATTTATGGTTTTTATTTCATTTTCCAGGACCTAATGACTCATGTTGTTCCTAGTTTTTTACTTTTAATTTTATGCATTCAACTGTGTTTAATGCTTTTGTTTGTTTTGCTTAATGCTGTATTGATGGCACAGTCTTTCATTTTGATCATGGTTTTGGATGATGTACATGCTGGAATTCCATTAATGTAAAGACAGTTTCGGAAACAAATCGGCCTACAAAATTCAGGGGAGTTCACTTGTCATTGTTACTTTGTTTTTCTTTCCTTTTATCTTAATTGAGACATTGAGGACAATGTCTCTAATAAGTGTGGGGAAGGGAGCATGCCTGCATGCTAAACGAGTTGCTTGTTTTAAATGATCATAATGAATGCCTGTTAGACTTATCTCTACACTTGAGTAATGAAAGTTGTTTTGTTGTGGTGTTGATGATTTCAAAAGTGCTGGAATAATGAAGATCTTAGAAGCTAAGATGCAATTGTTTCTAAGGTTATAGTAGCAATGTAAAATCATAATGGGGCAGTCTCACTCATGCTTTAATTTAGAATTTTACATCTAAATAACATATGACTACAAGTGTATTATCAATAATTACTACTGCTATTAAGTAGCATGAAGAGAATAATGAAATGAATTACCATTAGTGTACAGTTCAAATGATACTTCTCACTTGATGATTTCTCCAATTTTATTAATTTTTCTCTCCTTTTACTATATATGAAAAAAAAATGAAAGAAAGATTGAAGTGATTGAGGTTCGATGGGGTCCCTTTAAAACCTAGTCACCTAAGGTCGTCCGGCCTAGATTGATTGACCAAGGATGTCACTTCAATGCTCAATAAATATTATAAATCGGATAAGTAGGTCCGAGGGATGCATTTTTTAAGGGAATAACATCTGTTAACCTGAGTGATGAGCTCGGGATTACCGACTGAAAGTCTGCTACATGGGTTATAGGATCTCTCTCTCTCTCTCTCTCTATATATATATATATATATATGAAAAAAAATATATATATATATATATAAGTATTCAATTAAAGGAGAGAAAATCAGGGGATTGGTTGATGTCTATGCTGTCACTAAGGGATTTAATTCAATGATTGGTGGTAGTAATTAGTTTGAAAACTAATGATATAAGAGATGAAATATTTGAATTAGTGATTGTGGTCATGTGTTTATTTTTATGTTAAAAATCTAACTTAAATAATGAGAGTAAAGACTGACTCATTATGATTAGCTTTGAAACTCTAGCCTAAGGAATAAAGTACTTAAGAACAGATAGAATGAAATCCTTTAAACCCAGCATTAAAATAGTAACACCATGAGTACTATATGTTTTTCAATTATTTTATCAGCTTCTTGCTTGAGGACAAGCAAGGCTTAAGTGTGGGGATATTTGATGGGCACAATTTATCATCATTTTAATTAGCAAATTGGGTCTATTTTATAATATATTGATGGGATTCTTAACAGATAAGGTACTTAATTGATATATATAATATATATATATTTCAGGTCAATTTTGAACACAATTGTAATATAGGGAAGAAATATGTGGAGAATCCAATCAAAATTCAAGCAAAGCAGCAAGAAGCACAAAAGGAGTCTAGATGTACGGTCGTACAATTATCAAAATGAAGAAAATACAAGGTAGTGGTTGGTACGGGGTCTTGTACGGGCGTACACGAAGTGATTTTCAAGCAAGAAAATACAAGGTAGTGGCTGGTACGGGGTCTTGTACGGGCCCCGAATGAAATATGCAAAGAATGCCGGCTCCTCTAGCATTTCTGTTCTAGTTCCTCCAGGATTAAAACTTGAGCACCAACCGGCTTATCAACAATTTCATCAGAAAAAGGTGATCAAGCCCAATGGGATTTTTTATTGGGATGTATTGAAGGAATATGGGTTGGTGCCAGCAATGAGGCGATTGCTACAAGATCCTGCTTGGTCAAGGCTTTTTAGCCTTCAAGAAACGACTTACAAGGTTACGACCATAGCTTTCCTTGCATCTTATTCTATAGAGAAGCGGAATATAGGTAGAATGTTGAAATTTAAGGTGAACTTTTATGCATTTGGAGCATATCATTCAATTTCAATGAGGAAGTTCATAAAAGCTATGGGTCTATATACGAAGGAAGATATGAATGAGCCGGAGTTTAATTCTTTGCCTATATTGATGCCTACGGGAGTTACAATCGAAGAAGTTTGGCGGTCAATTTCAAGGGAAAAAGTTTTCAGACCAAGCCGAACCAAGGCATCCACTATGCTCTGGACAAGTCACCGAGTGTTCCATTACATCTTAGCTAAGACACTAAACTCTAAGATGGACACTGCGGGTACGGTTACAAAGGAAGATATCTTGCCTTTGACGAGTGCTATTCGGTCTTACAAGGTCAATGTTAGAGTGTTGGTAGCCTATGCAATCAAACGCCAAGCTGGGTCGAAGATGAATGGGATATATGTGGGTCAAATGATAACCCGTGTTTTGAAGAATTTGAAGCTTTGGCCTAAAAGTTCTTCTCAAAAACCAAGAGACGGAGTGGCACAATCCAAGGGGATCACACATGCTCCATTTCAGCAATGGGGAACTGCTAAGGTTGATGATCCTTATTTTGATGCTGAAGCACCTGGAGCTCAGCCACAGTTAGCATCCCACTCAAGTTTTTCAGTTGGGAATTTAGCACATTTGGAGGCTGATGTGGCAGTTATCAAGGCCGATGTAGCGGAAATTAAAAAGAACCAAAATATTATAATAAATTTGCTAACAAAATTGGCCGAACATGCAGGATTAGCGATCTCCTCTTGTTTTAGTGGGGCCTCCAGACCTGAGCAACCGAGTGAGGACCTCCCAAGCTCCAGTGCACCGCCGGTATCCTAAGAAGATATTCCTCCTGTCACTGAGCAAGTGGATCCACTAGCAGATTTGGATTTAGAGGCCTTGAAAGTAGGGGAGACCTATGAAAGTTCTGAGGCAGAATCGTCTGGTGATGAAGAGGAAGAGGATGTCCAAATACATTTATGATTTTTATTTCATTTTCCAGGACCTAATGACTCATGTTGTTCCTAGTTTTTTACTTTTAATTTTATGCATTCAACTGTGTTTAATGCTTTTGTTTGTTTTGCTTAATGCTGTATTGATGGCACAGTCTTTCATTTTGATCATGGTTTTGGATGATGTACATGCTGGAATTCCATTAATGTAAAGACAGTTTCGGAAACAAATCGGCCTACAAAATTCAGGGGAGTTCACTTGTCATTGTTACTTTGTTTTTCTTTCCTTTTATCTTAATTGAGACATTGAGGACAATGTCTCTAATAAGTGTGGGGAAGGGAGCATGCCTGCATGCTAAACGAGTTGCTTGTTTTAAATGATCATAATGAATGCCTGTTAGACTTATCTCTACACTTGAGTAATGAAAGTTGTTTTGTTGTGGTGTTGATGATTTCAAAAGTGCTGGAATAATGAAGATCTTAGAAGCTAAGATGCAATTGTTTCTAAGGTTATAGTAGCAATGTAAAATCATAATGGGGCAGTCTCACTCATGCTTTAATTTAGAATTTTACATCTAAATAACATATGACTACAAGTGTATTATCAATAATTACTACTGCTATTAAGTAGCATGAAGAGAATAATGGAATGAATTACCATTAGTATACAGTTCAAATGATACTTCTCACTTGATGATTTCTCCAATTTTATTAATTTTTCTCTCCTTTTACTATATATGAAAAAAAAAAATGAAAGAAAGATTGAAGTGATTGAGGTTCGATGGGGTCCCTTTAAAACCTAGTCACCTAAGGTCGTCCGGCCTGGATTGATTGACCAAGGATGTCACTTCAATGCTCAATAAATCTTATAAATCGGATAAGTAGGTCCGAGGGATGCCTTTTTTAAGGGAATAACATCTGTTAACCTGAGTGATGAGCTCGGGATTATCGACTGAAAGTCTGCTACATGGGTTATAGGATCTCTCTCTCTCTCTCTCTCTCTCTATATAATATATATATGAAAAAAAAAAATATATATATATATATATAAGTATTCAATTAAAGGAGAGAGAAATATATATATAAAGGAGAGAAAATCAGGGGATTGGTTGATGTCTATGCTATCACTAAGGGATTTAATTCAATGATTGGTGGTAGTAATTAGTTTGAAAACTAATGATATAAGAGATGAAATATTTGAATTAGTGATTGTGGTCATGTGTTTATTTTTATGTTAAAAATCTAACTTAAATAATGAGAGTAAAGACTGACTCATTATGATTAGCTTTGAAACTCTAGCCTAAGGAATAAAGTACTTAAGAATAGATAGAATGAAATCCTTTAAACCCAGCATTAAAATAGTAACACCATGAGTACTATATGTTTTTCAATTAGTTTATTATCTTCTTGCTTGAGGACAAGCAAGGCTTAAGTGTGGGGATATTTGATAGGCATAATTTATCATCATTTTAATTAGCAAATTGGGTCTATTTTATAATATATTGATGGGATTCTTAACAGATAAGGTACTTAATTGGTATATATATATATTTCAGGTCAATTTTGAACACAATTGTAATATAGGGAAGAAACATGTGGAGAATTCAATCAAAATTCAAGCAAAGCAGCAAGGAGCACAAAAGGAGTCTAGATGTACGGCCGTACAATTATTAAAATGAAGAAAATACAAGGCAGTGGCTGGTACGGGGTCTTGTACGAGCGTACACGAAGTGATTTTCAAGCAAAATGAAGGGGATTCAACTTGTACGCCCGTACATGAAGTAATGAGGAAGGGAAATGAAGGAGATTTATGCTTGCACGCCCGTACACACTTGAAGAATGATTCCAGTACTTAGTACTCTCTTTTGTACGCCCGTACAAGATGCAAATTTGCAAAGAAAATGGGCTTTGTACGGTCGTAACTCTTAGAAATGGGTCATTATTTTCTTACGTATTCTTGAAATAGTATGACTGTTGAATACGTCGTTTGTTCTAGTAAAAGTCGTGTTTCTAGACACCACACCCATAAAATATAAAGTGGGGGGATTCATTCTGAAAAGGGATATATCAGATACATTTTAGAAGAAGAAAAGAATAGAGGAGTTAGTTGAAGTATAGTGGGATTCCAAGAAGAACTCGAGAGAGATGTTGGATCCAAGTGCCCGTGTGTATACAAACATCTTCACTATTATAATTCAAAGGGGTTTTTCATTTCTTTTCTGATTTTTATTCTTCTTGTATGTGCATTCCATTATCGTTATGTTTGTTCTATATTGGTGTTCGTATCCCAGCATGCATGAATAGTGATTAGGGTGTTACAAAGTCATATTAACATGAATTTGTTATTAATCTTTTTAATTACGAATTTCTAGTGATGGATCTTCAACAAAGTTAGGAAATTGTAGTGCACGACATGATCCTACATCCGATCTCGATGGAAAATGTTGAGAAATAATTCCATCGAGTAGATCTAAATCACTAGAACAGATTACTCCTAGTAATAGAGATATTATTAGGAAATTTGATGTATGTTTAATGAGATTTGAAGATAATTAGAATAATCTAAATGCAATTCTGCTTTGTCCATCTATTTAAGAGAGATTTTAATAGACGCAAACAGAATTAGAATTGGTTTATTATGAGAATAAGAACCATGAATTGAGAATCTCTGCAAATAAGTACTTAAAAAGGATAATTAGTATTGAAATTCATGTTGATATGATGGAGTAACCTTGTTTTATTGTGAATTAAATTATAGTAAAGTTGTGTTTTGCATAGTAATTTAGTAAACCTATGTAATTAATATAGTTTAGTTGTTAACCATAGATTAAATTTAGATAATCAAATCATATTCGACTACTAGATAATAATAAAAGGGCGAGTAATAGTACTTGTCAGGGCCCCGAGGAATACGACCCATAAGCCATTCCTATATTACAATTGATAGGTGCACTTGCCTACTGTTGATATGATATTAGGAAAGGATTATTGGATATTAATTATTAAACTTAGATCGGAACACACCATAAATCCATCCTCCATCATAATCTTATGGGTGCAAAAGGAAAGACTAATCCCCTTTATGTCAAAAATCTTCCATGCAATTGCTCTCTGATGCTCTTTAAGCATAGATAGGAGTCACTCCCTTTGGCTTGAGTCAAGCTCCGATGATATAATCACCAGTAGCTTAGAATTTTCAGCCAAAAATGCATACTCCAAATAAGAGGGTAACTCTTTCAAGTCTAACTCAAGGGTTTCCTCTACTAAGGGCTTCAACCTAGCAATATTGCTTCAGTTGATCTCCTTAACCCCAAAATCTTTCCTTTGCTCAACACAAACCTCCAACTGAGTAATAATCTCCTTCACTTCTTTAATCCCATCAACTTCACTACCCCTTGACAAACATAACTCTAGAGGGTCCTTTTTCAAAGTGTCCTACAAACAATTAGAAATAGTTAGATTAAAAGAATCAACTGCAAAGCAAGTACCATCCCCACTCATTGGTTTTTTGAAGATGTTTGGCTTCTGATGACCATCTCTTCACTTCTAACTTGAAGAACTAACTTTTCATCATTGACATTGATAACAGCACTAGCAATTGCCAAGAATGGCCTTCCCAATATGAGTAGAACTTCAATATCTTCATCTATATCCATAACTACAAAATCTGAAGGAAAGATAAAATCATGAACCTTCACTAGAACATCCTCTACTACTCTCCTTCGAAATCTTATGGACCTATCAGCAAGTTGGATACTCATTCGCGTGCTCTTTGGTTCCCCTAACTTTAGCCTTTTAAACATGCTATAGGGCATGAGACTAATGTTGGCTCCAAGATCTGCCAATACCCTTTCAACTGGTAGATCTCCGATCAAATAGGGAATAGTAAAGCTGCTAGGATCCTTAAGTTTCCTAGGCAACTTATTCAAGATAACGGCAGATCACTCCCCACCAAGAGTGATAATAAAGAGTTCTTCTAATTTTCTCTTGTTTGATAGGAGTTCTTTAAGGAACTTAGTGTAGTTAAGCATCTAGCCCATGGCTTCTACTAAAGCAAGGTTGATGTGCAACTACATAAAAAGTTCAAGGATCTTCTTATAGTGTTCATCATCCTTATCCTTTCTCAATCTGAAGGGGTAAGGCAATTGTGACTAATATTCCCTTGATTTTGCAACAGTAAACTCTTCTCAACCGATTCTCCATTCTCCTTCATTTGTTCCTCACTTTCTAAGCTAACCTCCTTCTTGTTCTCTTGATCTCTTGTTGGGACTTGTAATTCCTTCCCACTTCTAAGTGTCACATCCTTTACCTGCTCCTTAGGATTTATCTCTGTATTACTAGGTAAAGATCCTGGAGCTCTCTCCGTAACCATTTTGGAAATTTGTCTAAGTTGATTCTCTAAATTATGTATAGATGCTCCTTGGTTTCTTAAGGCTACTTCTGTAGCTTGATGACAATTCTCTGAAGTCTTTATGTACTAAGCTAACATATCTTCTATGGAAGTAGGCTTGGTCTAAGGAAAAGGAACCTATCTCTGAAATCCAGGAGGCTACAAGTTTGATCCTTGATTAGCATTATTTCTCCATCTGAAGTTGGGGTGGTTCCTCCGACCAGGATTATAAGTGTTGCTAAACGAATCATTTCTTAGCTTAATCTGATTCCCCATGTAATCCACCTGTTCTATTCGATCAACCTCTGATAAACTTTCCATCTTTGAATCTGTCATTGCTAGAGCTTTCTTTTATCCCATTGTAAGACTATTATGTTTCCTTGCCAACACCTCCACCTTATGTGCTACAGCAGAAGTGGCATCCAATTCATGTTTCCAGCAAGCCTTTTTTCTCTACCTCTAGCGAATGACCACTGATAGTGGTTATTGGCTATGTCTTCAAACAATTGAATGCATTGTTCAGGCAACTTATGGTTTAAGCTTCCTCCCGCAACTACATCAATTAGCTGCTTAGTTGTGTAGTTCAGACCATTGTAGAAGGTTTGAACCTGATGCCATTCTAGAAGCCCATGATGGGGACACTTCCTCAATAATTCCTTCCATCTCTCCTAAGCCTCATACAAAGTCTTTGAATCCATCTATCCAAATGAAGATATATCTGCCATTAACTTAGTTGTTTTAGATGGTGGAAAGTACTCCCTCATGAATAACTTAGCCATCTTTTGCCAGGTATTAATGGAATTCCATGGCATATAATTGAGCCACTATTTGGCATTTGACCTTAATGAGAATGAAAATAATATGAGGCGGATGGCATCCTCTGAAACACCACTTATATTGAATGTGTCACAAATTTCAAGAAACTGTTGTAAGTGGGTATTCGAGTCTTCATCACCAAAACATCAAACTGAACACACTATTGGATCATTTGGATGACACTTGGCTTAATCTCAAAAGTGTTCTCTTGAAATCTAAGCCAAGCGATGCTTGTGCTAGCCCATCCAAATTAGGCCTACAATAATCCATCATTGTTCTCCGAGCCATAGGTGGATCGACTCCTGGCTCATCCCTAGGGAGCATCTCATGTTTATTGTCCTTAGGTAGTGGATGCTCATTCAATGGCGGAACTTCTTTTGCTCCATCATTCAGGTTCGAAGCTCCAACAGCCATTAGAGGATCTTTAATAATCTCTTCCATAGTTGAAGATTTTGGTATCTGTCTTCTAGTGAAAAGGGGAGGTAATCTTTCAATAATCTCTTTTATCTTCTTCAGATTCTTTCTGATTGTCCTCTCGGGTTCTGGATTGAAGTCAACAGTTTAGAATTGCCACTTCGGGTCATAAACTTCAAATAAGAAAATGATTCAATATCAGCATAAGTTTCAATATTACAAAACAACAAAAATAAATATAAAGGCTAGATGCATAAGAATTTTAATCTTCCTAACGATGAAACCATTCCCTGGCAATGGCACCAAAAACTTGTTTGTCAATTTTTATAAATTATAAACTTATATTCTCCTCTTTACTCGGTTTGACAGGCAAGTGTACCTATCATTCAGTAGCATAGAATAGAGTATAGGGTCGTCTCCTTAACGAACGTTTGCAAACAGTAGTACCAAATTAAAATTCCTATTATCCAGCAATCGAATAATGGATAAGTAAATTGAATCTAACTTAAATAACTAAACTAATGCCAATTACAAGTGTACTAGACAAAGATAACAATTTAATTACGATAACAATAATGATAATTCCAATTCACAATAGGTTTACTTCACCATGTCAACATGATTTATCAAAATATCCTTCATTAATCATTTTCTCTAGAAATTCTCAAATCATGAGTATTCTTCTTAGAATTACTCAATTCAAATCTTAATTACATTCACTAGAATCTCTCCTAATGAAGGGACATACCAAGATTGCTTTAATATCAACTAATATCCTTGAATTTCGCAAAACATGTAGCAAACTTCCTATTAACATCTCTATTAGCAGGAGTAGTTTGTTCTAATGAATCATATCTACTCAATAGACTCGTTTCTCAACATCCTCTATTGAGATCTACTATAAGATTGTATCATTCACTACACTATCACAACTATAATTGTCATGCCCCGAAGGGAACCCTAAACGTGGCAGTCCGCCAAATACAATATCAAGACTTAAGAATGACTATCTCAGTCACGCGAAAGTCTTGATATTATATCTAAGGCATACAACACGGTAATAGGAGACGCCATTGGGAAGTATGGTTTAAGCAAGTAATAATGAACAAATAAGAATCTAGAAATAAAGTTAACCTACAATAACAATAAGGCATCCATTACACAAATCTCAGAGACAGTCCCCCGCTAATCTCCAAGGATCATATAGAAATTACTAAGTCTTTAAAATAAACTTAAATACTTTCATCAAAAGATTTTAGAGGAAGTCTATTCTAAGTCTTCGAGTAGATTTCTCCCAAAAGCTCCCAAAAAGATGACTTATACAGATATGTGAAGATCTCGGATATAACAACAAATGGTCTTGCGTGCACAAAAATCTATAAAGGTGTAAGCTTTATGAGCTTATTGAGAATATTCCCGATTAACATACTCAAAACAAAGATATCAACCAAGTTTATTATACAAGCAAGTGAAATGCAATAAACACATGAGCATACTAAACATATAGTTTTTCGGGAATCATACGTTGAATAAATTTACGCCATTCATTTGGGGTTAGGTATTCCGGCCAATTATAGCCAACAATTTTAAAAAAACAATTTTTATAGTTCTTATCAGCTACTATTCGCCAAAAAAAAACTTGTAGATCTTACCGACTCCTACTCAACACATGCAGCTACTACCGGTTATACCAACCACCACTATCACACCCTTGTCCCACCAATGGTATAACAGCAAATGCAATGAGACTCAATTCGTGAAGTGCATGCATCAAATTTTATTTAGAGCCTTAGCCATTTAATTTCAATTTCTTGCAAGTGATCAATCAACTTCAGACACTTCAACATACTAGTAGAATATACAATTCATTATAGGTAATTCATGACTCGATATGCTTAAGGTTCTTTCACCAACATTGTAAGTCACATGCACTTTCCATTTTATCTTTTTCCTATTTCTAGTGCTACTATACTACAAGCACAATCATAAAGTATGAAAAACAAGGGAAGTGGACTCACTCAACCATGTCGTGATGGTAGCTCCCTTCATCAAAATAATCATCAGGATAGTAAACGCCGTCCTCCTCATTTCCTAAACAAAAGAAATATCCAAAACGAGAATTTCATGGAATTTCTAGTCAAATTTTTTAATTCTATCTTCTAGTTGTGGTAAAATTCATATTGGTGGAAATTCCAACTTAAAATGGTCATAACTTGCTCATTTTAACTCGGAATTTCGCATATTATATACCATTTTCTACCTACTCGAAAAGATCTATCCATTTATAAGATTATTTTTGTCATGAAATATCGTTTGGGTCCCAAAACAGAGAGGTACATATTCACTACGAAAATCCTAGCTTTCAAAACAAAATTTTTCCAAACGTTTCTCTATCTAAAAATTCTTGTACAAAAATATAGATATTTGTATAGTTGAAAAATCCTTTGAATATATAGATATACTCATATTGTATGCATGAATTTAGTGGTGTTGTCTCAATAATAATTTTTATAAAGCAATTTGTCTTAAAAGTTGGAAAAAAGTAAAGACTTGAAAATTCACTTTAATTTGTTGGAAAAAATTTCTTGAATTATTATAAGTGAGTACTTCCTTCTTTTAAATTCATTTCTTAACCTTTGAGAATAATTTAGCTTTCAAAAAATAATTTAGTCTTTTTAAGATTTCTATCATTTTTATTTCTAGTGGTTGAAAAGTGAAGTTTTTCTAAGTATTTCTTGGTAGTGACTAAAATTTCTTAAAGTAGTTACTTGTTTACATGTTCTTAATTTTTCCAAAGTTAGGTCCATTTTAAAATAATTGATGATGATCTTTCAAGTTATTCACTAATTTTATTTCCTAAGCAATATTTGTTTCTAGAAGGTTAATAATTTCTTTTTCTTAGATGGTCTTGTAAAACATATCTAGCCCTTAGTATTTTAGAGTGTTGGTGAGAACCTTACAAATAAGTTTAAGAAAAACCTTTGCTAACCAAAGAATTAGCAATATTGAGTTTTAAACAAAATTTCTTATTTTATTAATTTGAAAAGAGTGTATGTGATAAATCTATTTTGTTTATTCTTTGATGAAATCCATCGTACTATTATTACTAAAAGATTGTGATGGACCTATCTAAATTTTGGAAAAGATTTGTTAAGATAAAACTTTAAATTTTTATGGAAAATCATTTTCTAAGTGACAAAAGTTTATCTTTAAAGTGAGTTTTTCTTTTTCTTCATTTAAGAAAACTCCTTTTATTTTTGTTGAGACAATATCATCATGTTCATGCATGTTTTTCAATATATAGTCATGAGAAAGAGAATGATATCATATAATAAGATAAGGATATATATAAGAGGCAATACAAGCATAATAATATGGTCAAGTATTGGGAGTCTTAGCTTCATCAAGGCAACCCAGGACTAAAAATAGACTAGTCCCAAAAGGAAAAAAAAAAAAGAAAGAAAAAGCATAATAAGAGCATAATAATAGCAATAATAAGAGCATAATAATAAAGCATTATGTACCAATAAGAATAAAATATGAACATAATGTTGCTTTTTTAACCTCTATGGTTCTTTAGAAAACACACACTATGTTCATGCTAAGTTACATAAACGTAAGAAATAATCTATTAACAATCTAAAAATATAAGAATGGATGTATGAATAATAATAAAGTACGAACTTATTATTGCTTTGTTAACCTCTTATGGGTTTTTAGAAAACATACATTAAGCTCATACTAAGTTACATGAACATGAAGAAAGGTTTAGGATAATTACCTATTGGTTAGAAGAAGAAGGAAAATGGTAGAGAGAAATTTGTAGAGAGGATTTTTTTTTTTTTTTTGTGGAGTGATTTTGGAAGAGTTTCGATATGTAAAAAGAAGTGTGTGAAGAAATGGAGGGAGACAAGGTATTTATGGAATTTTGTGGAGGGAAATTAGATAATAAAAATAACTTGAAAAAAAAAAGATAGAGAGAGAGGTGGTTGGCACCTAGTAGAGAGAGTGAATTTTGTTTTATTTTATTTATTTTTGTTGATGAAAAGTGATTATGATGAGAGATGTGAAGTTGTATTGGAAAAAAAAAGTAAGAAATAGGTTTATAGGTAGTAAGAAAAAGTAAACATAGATGAATAGTAATGAATAGTAGAATATGATAAGTATAGTAAATAAGACTAATAATCTACCAGTAGTAAAGAAAATACACGTATAAATGTGATATCTGATATTTCTAGTTATCGAAAAATTATAAAACTGATATTTTTGAAATCATTGTATTATTACAAATCTAAAGATGTCGTTGGAATATTTTTACTATTCCGAGCCCCATAACACACTTTTCTAGAATTGATGCCATTTGGGTTCGAAATACATTAAAAATTAATGAATCTGATATTTTTAAGCTTATTTATATTATTACAAACTATTATCCACCATTATTTCAATTTCGTTGTTTAAGATTTAAGAGCACAGAATTGCTAGATCTAAGCACTAGGATTTATTGTAGTCTTTTGTTGACTTTTAGGGTTTCCGGTTAACTTCTAATTCTAAGATTTAAGCATAAGCTTAGCAAAAATTCAAGGGTTTATAATAATGAAGTTCAATTTACTAGAAATAAGCAATTAACAAGATAGAATTCATTACTAAGCATATTATGTTAACATAATGTTGTAAACCCTAAATTACTACTTACTCATAATGTAACAATGACAACAATAAAAAAAATCAATAATAAACAAGAAACGAAACATGATGATATAGAAAAGAAGGAAAACCCCTTTCTATTACAACTATGAAGATGTTGTTACAAAACACAAACACTTGATTCCGGTCGTTTCTCTCTAGTTCCTCCTGGAATAATACAGATTACCATCAATTGACGACACACATACATTACAATTCTCACCAACACTCACTTAATAGTTAGTCACTATGAACGGGTATGATTGTTGAACAGAATTCATCCCCTTCTCTATTGGGTATCCTCTATTTTTACTTCTTCAATTCTTGGGGGAAACAATATAACACTTGGAGGAAACTTATACCTCTTGTCCGAACCAATATATCAATTAAATAAAAGAAAAGTAAAAAACTTTGACTTGGCAAACCAACCATCATGGGCAACCAAGGAAGCGTGATTCCTTCTATGATGAATTTTCTCTTTCTCAACTCTTAATCATGGACGACTAAGTCCTAGTGATCCTTTCTGTGGATTACAGAAATCGCTTTATTGCTTAAATCACGGGCAAGCAAACTACCATGATCAGTTCTATGGATTGTGACAGAGCTCTTTTGAGGACAATCACGGGTGAACAAAAATGCGTGATATCATCTATGGGTGAGAAAGAATTCCCAAGTGTCATGTCACGAGCGAGCATGGGGGTGTGATTCTTGCTATTGATATTGATGGCCTCATTTTTTTCCTATCTCTCCCACAATGGATATTGATACATTGTTGCTTTGCAGATTTCAAGTTCTTCTTCCTTCATTTGCACCAATCATTAGTTGTTATGATCCAAAGTTATCTGAAATGAAAATATTGCTAATTTACTTACCGATTCTTGAACAAGAACATATCAATAAGCACTAAATCTTACTTAAACAGCTCTTAAGATCATGGATAATTCATACCTATCAATTAAATTAAATTGTCATATATATTATATTTAAAACAACTTATAAAACATATATTTCCAATATGTTTAATTGTAAGAAACTTCAATGTTAACCTATTACTTTTATAAATACACACACACACTCTCTCTCTTCAATTCAAGATAAGTATAGGTGCAAATCTTTAACTATTACATATATATCTTCCAATAAAAAGGGAATTTCAAGAGAAAAAAAACTATATCCATGAAGTATATTATACAGGATCATTCACAAATTAAAAGCTATGGTTTGAAAATTTTGTTAAACTAGGGGTAAAGAAGTTTAAAGTGAGCAAAATATTTCTAAAACATGTACTCTATAAAATCTATATCAAATAGAATATCTTATAAAATCTATAATTTTTTATTAATTTTAAGTTTACATGATATTAAAAATAATAATACCATATTTTTGGGCTAACAAAATTTTTATAAGTTTTAAAATTGAGAATTGTTAAGTCAAAATTAAGTTTTAAAATATGCTTATCAAAATTAGGAATGTAATAATTAAATACTATAAAATTTCAAGTGGTTTTGAATTTTAATTTGGTATATTTAAATTAGTAAATGAGTTTAATTGAAATTAGGATTTCAATAATATTTCAAATACCAATTTAGTATATCAAATTACATAGATAACTTCTTATCATCGACTAGAGTCAAATATTCCTAAATCCAATTTCCTAAATACATAATTATCAAGTTGAACTATTCTAATCTAAACTTCAATTGTAAACCCCTGACAATTCCGATTGTCAACTCAGTCAGTCGACTTGAATGAAATTCTAATTTTAGAACCTAATTCCGCATCGATATGTGCAAAATCTAAATCGATGAGTGAATTCTAAATCTAAACTTCTACTTGATGAGTTGAAAAATATAACAATGATTCAAGCTTATAAAGGAACTTAAAATAAATAATGATTGACCGCACTACTCAATGAAAACTTACAAAACATAATTGGAAACCTTGATCGCGTAAAAACATAATTTATCGGTTATGTGTCTTACCTAGAGCTTCATTCCTTTTAATAAAAATATTTAAATTAATTCGTTTAATTATTAAATTATCAATCCATGCAAGAAGAATAAAATATAGTTAAGGATGCAACAACTCAATCCCGATTTTATCAAAAAGGCTAACTAAAACCAACTTAATCAATTACATGAGAACAATCTCTTTAATGAATAACAAACCAAACCAATTACTATGTTTATCCAACTAGGAAACTTACAACCAATGATTAGAAATTCTTATCTCACAACTCAAACGAATTCCTTAACAAGTATTGATGCGTGGTGATAATTGATTTAGGTAAAATCAAGTTCAATAAGTACCGACTAATTAAGATAATGTATGTACTTCATATCCTACACATTATCTATAGAGGTCTAAGTAGGATTTTAATCAAGATTTCGTTTGTCCTTCTTTGCTACTATTACACATCGGCAAAGGATAGCAAGCCCTACTCCTTTCATTTTTTTTTATTTGCTGCTTTTAATTCTTTCTCTCCTTCTTCCTTCCTCCTCCTTGATGTTCAGATTTCTAATATCTTTTTTATAAAAACCGACACATCAACACCAACATACCTAACCACTATTACTCACTCCCCCGCCCATGCAGTAGCAGCTGTTACTTCTTCCTTTCCTTCTTTTCCTTGTTTCCACCAACTAAATACCGAATGCATACCAATAGCCCACAACAACTGTAGTGACAAAAACAAAGACATCATGCTAGCATGCACATACACACATGCTTGTCATTAAGCTGCTGTCGAAGTGATAAACCCCTACTCCTACTCCTCCTTATTTTGTTTCATCCAATAAATTATTCTTCCTTGTTGTATTATTCCTTGTTGTCACTGATTTGTTGACTTGACTCTTGTGCTTTTTCTTCCATTTCTTCCCACCACAATAGCACAATAATGGATAGCAATAAGAACAACCAAGACATGCGAGCTACACAAATTCTGCTCCTTTTTCCCTTCTTTGTCTCGACATCTTCAACAAGTGAAAGTTTAGTTGGTAGCATCCCTCTTACATCTTAACTTCTTTTTGTTTTGTTACCTGACATGTCACAAAATGATTTAACATTATTCTTTCTAGCACAACCTGAATGGTACCCTAAACATGGCAGTCTGTCACATACAATATCAAGACTTAAGAATGATTACTTCAGTCATGCAAGTCTAGGTATTACATGTAAGGCGTATAACACGATAATAGGAGATGCTATTGGGAAGTGTGGTTTAAGCAAGTAATAATGAACATACAATAATCTAGAAATAAAGTTATCTTATAAAGTAATTAAGTGTCTATTACATAAATCATAAGGGCATTCTCCCGCTAAATCTCTAAGGATCGCATAAGGTTATTAGTCTTTACAAATACTTAAACACTTCATCTAAAGATTTTAAAGGAATTCTAATCTAAACCTTCAAGTAGATTTCCTCTAAAAGCTCCCAAAAGAAAACTTATGTGGATATGGTGAGACCTTGAGTATAAGAACAGATGGTCCTGCATATACAAATATCTATAGGGATGTAAGCTTTACGAGTTTAGTGAGAATAAACCCGATAATCATACTTAAAACAAAACAACAACCAAGTTATTAAACAAGCAAGGAGAATGCAACAAACAGGTGAGCATACGAGACATATGATTTTCCAAAAATCACATGTTGAATGAATTTACACCCTTCATTCGAGGTTAGGTATTTTGGCCAATTACAGCCAACATTTCTTTAAAAACCATTTTTTTTATAGATCTTACTCACTACTATTTGCCATAAAAAAAATATGTTGTTCTTAGCGGCTCCTACTCGCCATCAATTTATAGATTTTACCGGTTCCTACTTACCATATACAAATACTACCGGTTATGCCAACCACTACTATCATACACTTATCTCACCAATTGTATAATAGCAAATATAATGTGACTCATGAATGGTATGGATGTATCACTTTTTATTTAGAGTATAACCATCTTAATTTCAATTTCTTGTAAGTGATCATCCATATTCAAATACTTCAATAAGCTAGTAGAATCATACAACTCGTTATAAGCAAATCATGGCTCGATATGTTTAAGGTTCTTTCATCAACATTATAATCACATGCATCTTCCATTTTAACTTTTCTTAATCTAGTGCTACTACATTACAAGCACAATCATAAGTATAAAAATAAGGGAAGTAGACTCACTGGGCCACGATTCGACGATACTCCCTTAATTGTAATAATCTTCAAGGTAGTATACGTCTTCCTCCTCGTTTCCTAAACAAAGAAAATATCCAAAATGAGTATTCCATAGAATTTCTAGTCAACAGTACTATTTCTATTCTCTAATTGCGGTAAAATTCATATAGGTGGAAATTCCAACTTAAAATGCTCATTTTAACTTGGAATTTCACATATTATATATCATTTTCTACCTATTCGAAAAGATCTATCCATTTCTAAGGTTATTTTTGTCATAAAAAATTGTTTAGGTTATGAAATCATAAGGTACAGATTCATCACAAAAATTCCAGTTTTCAAAACATAAGTTTGAAAACTTTTCTTTATCTAAAAACACTTGTTCCAAAATGTAGGTAGTAGTATAGTTAGAAAAATCCTTTGAATATATTTATTGACTCATATCATATGCATGAAATTAGTGAAGTTGTCTCAACAATGATTTTTGTAAAACAAGGTGTCCTTAAAAGTTGGAAAAGCAAAACTTTGAAAATTTTCACTTAGCTTGTTGGGAAAAAAAATTTTTCTTGAATCATTTTAAGCGAGTATTTCCTCCTTTTAATTATATTTCTTAATCTTTGGAAATAATCAAATTTCTTCCAAAAATAATTTTTGATCTTTTTAAGATTCTCACAACTTAACTTCTATGAGTTGAAAATATAGCTCCTAAGTATTCCTTGGTAGTATTTAAGATTTATCAAAGTTTTCATAATCTTAGTTTTTCCTAAGGTCCATTTTACTTTAATAAACAATGATTTCCTAAGTCGTTTACTAATTTTATTTCTTAAGAAAATTTCATTTCTATAAAAGAAACTTTCTTGATGATTTTACAAAACTTGTCTAATCCTTAATATTTTAGTATTGGTGAAATTTTCACAAGAAAGTTTAAGGAAACCTTTGCTAATCAAGAATTTAAAATCTTAAGTTTCTAAAGAAAACTTTTCTATTTTATTGTTTTGAAAAGAGTGTGTGTGACATATCTACTTTATGTATCATTTGTGAAATTCGAAAGTCCCCTTGATACTAAAAACTTGTGATAAGCTTATCTAGATCTTGGAAAAGATTTGTTAAGATAGATTCCCAAGTTTGTATGGAAAAATCATTTGTTATGTGACAAAAGTTTATTTTGAAAAGAGTTCTCATCTTCTTTTATCTAAGAAAATTTTCCCCTTTTATTTTTGGTGAGACAATATCAACATGCTCTTGCATGAACATGAATATGTAGTCATGAGAAATAAAACAATATATCATAATAAGATAAGACATATATAAGAATCCATAAGAGCATAATATTAAGATCAAGTATTGGGAACCTTAACTTCAACAAGGTAATCCGCTCAAGTATTGGGAGCCTTAGCTTCATCATGATAACCCGGGACTAAGAATAGACTAGTTCCAAAAGAAAAGAAAAAACAATAATAATAAGAGCAAGTTAAAGGATGTTAGTGAGCATTTAGGTTCTAAAAATATATAGATATACATATGCTTAGTAATATATATATAAAGTTAGATTAAGAGCATAATGACAATAAAAACGACATATATCATAATAGCAAAATAAAAAATTGGAATTCTTGACATGTGCAAGAACAAAACATGAACATGCTATTGCTTCTACAATTCATGTGAGTTTTAAGAAATAACACCATGGTCATGCTAAATTACATGGCATGAGTAAATGAATAATTGTAAGAGTTTACCTAAGAGTGTTTTTGGATTGAATGAAAATGGTAGATGAATGTGGTATTATGTGAGTATTAAGGCATGGTAGATGGTTTATGTATAGTGAAGAATTTTGAGAAAGATTGAATGGAAGAGAGTTTTTGTAGAGAGAATTTATGGAGAGAGAAGTTGTAGAGAAATTTTGGGAGAGTTTTGTTATGTAAAATGAGTGTGTGAAAGAAATGGAGGGAGAGAGGGTATTTATAGAGTTTTATAGAGGGAAATTAGATGTGATAAAATAAATTAAAAAAAAGAAAAAAATAAATGAGTTGAAGAGAGAGGGGGAGGCACCGGCCATGAGAGAGGGAGAGAGGAAAATTGATTTTATTTGTTGTTTTGTAATAAAAAATAATTAAGATGTAAAGTATAGTATATGTAAAGTTGTATTGGAAATATAAAAAGTAAAAAATAGGTGTATAGGTAGTAAGAATAGGTTGTACGATAAAGTAGATATAGATGAATAGTAAGATATTATAATGAATAGTAAACAAGACTAATAATGTACTGGTAATAAAGAAAATATGCATATAAATGCAATATCTGTTATTTTTAGCTACCAAAAAATTACAAAACTGACATTTTTGAAATCCTTGTATTATTTCGAACCTAATGGTGTTATTGGAATATTTTTACTATTTTGAGCCCTGGAACACAATTTTTGAGAGGTGATCTCGTTCGAAACTGAAATACCATAAAAATTAGCAAATCTGATATTTTTAAGCTTTCTTATATTATTGTGAACTATTATCCATGATTAATTCAATTTCGTTATTTAGGATTTAAGAACATGGGATTGTCGAATCTAAATTCTAAGGTTTGTTCTAGTCTTTTGTTGACTTTTAGGATTTCTGGTTGATCCTTAATTCTAAGATTAAGCATAAACTTAACAAAATTTCAAGAGTTTACACTTTCCTTCTCCTTGCTTGTTGCCATGTCCAACTATTGCCTTATAGTCGTCACTATTGTTGCTTCTTTCTCTTTCTTTCTACACCGAACAACTCATATTTTGATGCTGACACACGAGCATGATCTACTGCAACTCCTGCACAGACAGCAATGACAATGTAATTCGATTTCCTTCCATACCATTTCATACACACACACACACATCCATTATAGAAATAAAAGAACATCTATATTTAACATGTTGAACTTCCTTTATAGTTAAAGTAAAGAGGGAAATATATATATTATATATATATAATATATTAAGGGTTTAAGGTGTAAATGTGGAAAAAATCAATAAACATCATCTATCTTAACTTACTTGATCGAAGCCTCTAAAGAGAAAGCTTAAACATTTGCATGTTTCCTGGTTTAGTATCGAAATTAGTTGGATAGATCAAATTGGTATATAGCTATATAATTAATAACAACAACCATTGCATTAGGGATGTGATAGAAATGTATGATTAACTAAAGATGATACCAGGGACATTAGTTAAATGTTAAGTACAAGCGGAAATAGGAAGAAGTTGAGACAAGGAGTATAAGGATACAATGTTTTAGCTTGAATGAAAGGAAATTCGTAATCTGACCTGGTGCTTTTCGGCACTTTAGGGATTCTTTTTCATAAAAGTAATATCACCTTTGGAAAATACTCGAAAAATCATGTGAAAATGACTATTTATTCATTAAAAACGGAAAAGAAATGACTTTGATAATATAGAAATAAGAACATGAATATCAGCTGCAGCAAAAACGTGATACCAGTGGCATTTTCATCTTATTCTGTAATTTATTGACCTCCCTCAGTAGTTTTAGCAACATCATTAAAAAGTACTAAAAAAAGTGTATAAGATCGACTGCTTACACATCAAGAACCAATTTGAAATGAATTTGATACAAACAATTGAAGTTTTAATACCAAAAGTACAAAAAAAAAAAAAAAAAACATAAATTACTATAGTATAGGTTACTAAACTATCACATAATTTTTCCTTAAGTGATCTCTATATATCTTAATGAATTCAAGAGACATCGACGAGGATGATCCTTACCTTGAAGACTACTTTAATCCTTAGATATGGCATAGTAAGTTCTCCATGTTCATTACATTGTTTTGTATGTGTAGTTTAAAGCACTAAAAATAAAGATAATAAATTGGTATGTGTGTTAGGTTTGGGGATGAATGTGCTTGAATTGCTTGAGTGTACTAAAACTTTGGATTGAAACTGAAAACAATTTAAATTGCTTGCATTAGTTATATGGATCTAAGCATCATTTAATAATTAATTGATCGCATAAAAGTAAACTTATGATTATTTGGCTTTAGATTAATTAAATGGATCATGCATATAATCCCATTTGCATATTTTGAACAATCAGTATTGCACTAGTAGATCAATTGACATGGTTAAGTCTATGTATTAGTTTCTACTAATGAGGAACTAAGTTGTATGGGGAAACAGCCTTGTGGGTCGAATTGTACTGGAGGCTTGGCTAAGGGTTTTTATATACTTAGGGATTGTTTTCAAAATCATTTTTTAAAAATAAATAAAATATAAATTTTATAAATTATTTTCTAAATTACCCAAGACTGCACGACAACCTGGAACTAGTGGGTTTAGGTTAAGTCATGGTAACCATGCACATTTCCTTAACTCCAGTCATGGAGGGCGTAAATCCATGCCATATACGATCTAACTGGTAAATCATATGGGTTTGCTCATGTGTTTATTGCATTTCATACGTTTCTTAACAATTGTTTGATAGCCATACATGAAAGTGTAATATGAGAGGATACCACTTAGCTGGTTGTAGCTAACACCTTTACAGGATATTTACTATTGTAGGATTATCTATGGGACACACCCGGATAAGGAATGCCTCAGGTTAGTATTGTAGGCTTGTAGGATTTTATGGGCAGATGGAGCAATAAATAGTAGGATCGCCTATTATGGTGGACCTTTATTTGTACTCATGATGTTATGTCTAAACTTATTAACTAATGATACTATCTAGTTATATTGATGATAGATGTTTGTGTGATACCCATGTAATTGTGAGATATACTAGTTTGATGGTTCATAGTATAGGGCCATTATCCCTATTTTATCTGTAGTAGGAATTTGACTATTTTTCTCGTAACTATTATGTCTAATAAAATCCCTATTGCCGCTGCTTTTTAGTTTAGACTCTGTGACTGCCATATTCTAGTGGTACCTTTGAATGGAGAGCATGCCTTATTCATGGTATTTGCAAGCCGTTGAGTGACAAAGGAGTCATTCCTCAGCTTTGGTGTAGTGTAAGGCGGGGCTATCACGAATAAGATGCCCTCTGAAGCATGACATCAATACCTTCAATCCTAGAAATTCAAATTCAAATCCTTGATTTCATATATCAATTACTAGACCCCTCAATTATTGAACTCAAACTAATTATCAAATTCTAACAAATTAAATTCCTAAGCTAAATTGCTAAATTAATTTAGCTAAATTCTCATTCGTCTATCTTTAATTAAAAGTGCAACACCCTAAATTTAGGGACATTTATAACTCACCATATGTTCATATTAAATATGGACATATAAAGGCTTCAACTTGCTAACATTCACAATTAACTACATTTAATATCATTAACTCCAAATCACATGTATAAAGTAGGTGTTACCAATTTGAGTCAAATATTCCTAAATGCATGATTATTAAGTTGAATTATTCTAATCTAAACTTCAATACCTTGATTCCAAGAAATTCAAATTTAATTTCTTGATTTCATATATCAATTCCTAAACCTCTGAATTCTTAAAGTCAAACTAATTATCAATTTCTAACTAATTAAATTCTTAAGCTAAATTGCTAAATTAATTTAACTAAATCCAAATTCTTCTCTCTTTAACTAAAAGTATAGCACCCTAAATTTATGTACATTTACAACTCACCATATGTTTATATTAAATATGGACACACTACTAATATCCACAATTAATTACATTTAATATCATTAACTCCAAATCACACATATAAAGTAGGTGTTACCACATATATGAATCACAAGTGTCTATCACACTTCAAACTATAAACACATAAGTGGTATGGGTCTAAGCCTTAAATTACAACTAGATACATAAATACTTGCAACAGAGTAAGGTACCATTAAGCATCTCTACCTCTAAGGTTTAGCTCACTAATTACTACTCATAAGCAAAAAACTCGTTACCGCTAACGTCATCCCTATAGTCTACAACCATGTCATACCCAATAAAATCAAACGTAACAAAAGTGTTACCTGCACTGAGAAAGGAGAAAAGAGTGAGTCAGAGTGTAAACCCCGGTATTCTCAATAGTTAGGAAACCTTGGGAGTTGGAAGCGAAACCCTAATCAAGTCCAGTTTGAGTCTAGTAAGAGAAGCTTAGGAACCCTAAATCCGGCTTTCCTTCGGTTTCATAATAAAAGAAATTTTATAAAGTAAATGAAATTGAATTATTGTTCTAAAGTATATTTTAGACCTTTGAAAGTTTTAAATTCAGGAATTTTTCAATTCCGGGCCTTCCCGAGCTCAATTACTGAAAAGTGTGCCCTGGGACCACAACCTCAGAAAAATGTTTTGGAATATTCATTAGAACTGTAATTTTATAAGGATTCCAAAAATATCAATTTTATAATTTTCCGAGCTATAAAAATTACAGTTATAGCCTTTTCCTGTGTTTTCGTTACAACCGGTAAAGTAGATGTCTTGTCTACTATTCACAAGTACAACCTACACTACACACTACCCATACCCTATTCTTACATCCTTACAACTACTCATTTCAATTTTCTTTTCCAAGAATTTTTGTCTCTTAATTAATTATCACATTTATTACATTTTAATTATCTAAATTACAAAATATCAAATTTCAAAACACACACACACACAAGCAAATGGTCGGCGCCCCTACCCCTTTTTCCCTCTCCAATTGATTTATTTTTGCTCAATTAATTCAACTAAAACCCTAATCCACTTAATATATATACTAAATGTTCATTCTCTCTCTTCATTTTCACTTGTTCAAAAATTTTTCAAAGAGAAAAACTCTCTCTTTCTCTCCTACTAGTGCTGTGAGCCCCCCTCCCTCTTCCTCTCACATTTTCAACTCAAATCCTCTTCATTTCCACCTTTGATCTCTATTGGTAGGTTGATTTTAAGCTTTGTTCTTCCTAGATCTTGTAATGGCAAAGCTATTTCTTATGTGTTTTCACCTTTAATCCCAATGAGTTTATGCTAGAGACATGAAAACACTTGAACAAGAATATCAAGCCATCACAAGACATGGATCTAAGGTTTAAATGAGTTTTTGTTAAGATATTCTCTTGTTCATGCATGTAAAGTAGAGATCTTGTATATATATTGATGTTCATGCCATGAGATTTTTGATTCATGCATCATATCTAGTAGATCTAATGTTTAGACATCTATATCTTCATCTACATCTATGTTCATGTGGTTATTTTACATTTCATGCATGAATGATAAAAAAATGTAGTCTTGTTTATGTATAGGTATGTTAGGTAGTGGATCTTCATGTATAGAAGGCAAGAAAGTTGAAAGGAAAAAGGTTTTGTTAGAAATCAGTGGTTGGAAATTCGGATGAAACTAGAACCCTACTCTAAAAACCACCAAAACAATTTTTAAACTCATATTTCACATGAAAATGAAGGATATGTGCAATAGGTATCTTGAAGGAATGGTTTTCATAAGTTTAGATGAGTTTAGGCATGATAAAAATGTGAAACAAGTAGTGGAGTTAGAATGAAAAATATTGAGATGGTGACTAGAAGTAAAATTCGTAATTTTGGATGGTGCCTACATGAACACTTAGTATCCAAGCTTAGATGGCATGTTTTATGAGTTAAATGAAGTCTTTAGATGATAGGTATATTGGAACTTCAATTTTTGATGCATTAAACAAGTTTTCTCATAAAGGAAATGCAAGAAAATGGAAATTACAAAATTCAGATTTTTATAAGTAGCTTATTCAAAAACATATTTACTCAACGAAAAATGTGGATTTTTATGCTTAAATGAGGTCATGACTAATATGGATGTTGGGAACTCATTTTCAATTAGGCGATAAGTAAATTCTAAGGATAAAATCATAAAAATATTAGGGGATGTAAGGTTGATAATAATAACTTTTATAAGGGATCATTAAGGAATTTCTTAATAATTAGGAATTCATAAGAGTCCACCATCAAAGATCATCAAAACCATGCATATATGGAGTTCATTACATGATATTCATGTTAGGAATTCATTCATACACTATTTATGCATGAATCATCAACTAGGAACATTTTTCATCAAAAGCAAAACAAATTTTCGGAATTGGAGGATTTACGGAACAGATCTGATCCTACTTTTCCGTGACCTTAATGTTTTCAAAACTTGAAAATAATATTATAAATAGATATATCTTTCGAAGTAGATAGAGATCGATATAAAATTTGCGAAATTCCGAGTTAAAATGACCAAGTTATGGCCGTTTTAAGTCGGAGCTTCTGCAAAGAGCGAGAATTCCGAATTCATCTAGTTTAGATGCATAGCTTGGATTAGTTACATGATGAGAATCTCATTAGGATTGTTCTTACTTGGTAGGTGATCCCGAGCAAGATGACACCTTATTGCCCGATTATTACTAATAGAAAGACCTGCGTCTAATGGCCGAGTCAGTTCTACTTCCACTCTCAATTAATGATTACGATTGTAATGTAGTGGCACTAGTGGTGTAGGCAAAGATAAAAATGGATATGTATGACGGGGTATATGGGAATTATATATTTGTCTGCTGTTGATGCGTGGAATGGAACTTAAGAAATATCGAAACTGGGTGTTAAGCTATTGATTGATTAGCTAGTATTTTATATTGAATGTCTGCGAATAATGGTTGGCCACCTAAAAGAATTGAATTAATGTATATTTGACTTCAATTGTAATTGGATTCATTCATATCACGATGGGAATAAACATTAGCATTGGTTGGTTTTTCGTGATCCATAAAACGAATATGTTGGTTAATCGTGATCCATAAAACGAAATTGTTGGTTAATTGTGATCCATAAAAAGAATTATTGTTCAGTTGATCGTGAGCTTAAACGGTGTCGTACCGCAGGATTCGTTAATCTGCTAACCCGGGATGGAGGGCGTAATTCCATCCACATATGATTTCCGGCTAGTCATATGTTTGTTGAACTCATTTGTCTGATGCATACATTTGTGTGAATAATCACTTGTTTGAATGAATTGTGCTTAATTGTGATATGGAAGTTCTTACTCACTAAGCTAGTTAGCTTACGCCCCATAGTTTTTACTATTGCAGCACGAGTTTATCTGGCTTAGACCAAGGCAAGCCACAGCTCAGTACCGGAGATAGGAGTTTTCCATAGAAGTTTACTTCATTTTTGTATAGACTTCCATTGGAAACTAAAGGACTTTGGATGACTGCAATGGACTTCATATTATTTTTATAGGGGAATGCCCCTTAGATTTTGTAAAGTATATTTATGCGTTTTGGCTTATTATCTATGGCTAATGAATGCCACATTAAACTACTTAACTCCATTGGTTGAGTATTCTATTGTCGTAAGGGGACGCTTTACATCTATACAAGACTTCCGAAGGGCTCGGGTAGGGAATTCGAGAGTCTTATATAGTATGTGGCAGGCTGTTACGTTTAGATACCCTATGGGGCGTGACACAGAGCCTAGTACAATACAATCACAAGCACAAACACGTGAGCATACATAAATAAGTCACATGCAATCTTAATTCTATTGTAGTAACCCACAAATTATCATCTCCACTTTAAGTCTAAAAATTAACATAAGGATAACTCAGTATCTTGATAACACAATTTTATATACATAATACATATGTATGATATTGAGTACTACCCAATATCCAAGAGTTCATGAGTTTAAGAGTTTATTCCTAGATTTATCCGTAATTATCTTCAAGTGCATCTCTACTAAGGTAACATCACACAAAGATCATCAGGGTGCTGCATTGACATCACCTATAATCCTAGTCCATCAACATAGCTAAATACACTTAACACACAATAATTATAGTTGAATATATTATTAGTCACTTTATCTTGCACAAGCAACACACAAGGTAATACATGTACCTGGATACTGAATTCGTCTTAAGCATTAGAGTCCTCTAATATTAGCATTTTAAGGTCTTTGAATATACTTCAACCATAGAATAAAGAATTAGAATGAGTTTATTTTCTATTTCGAGGAAAAAACAAGAATTTAATGGCGTTGAAAAGAACACAAGTAAGAAGACAGATTGGTGCACTAATCCATGAACAAGGCATATACTTCGAAAACAAGAGAATTCAAGTCATAAAGAGGTACACGACTTGGTATGCATATTTGTGTACATGTTGTATACTTCACAAGTTCCTTTTTTCTTGAAAACTCAGAGAGATACATAATTAGATATATGGATCTGTGTATAGGTCGTGTATTTCTAAGAAAACATCATTCCATACATAGAAAGATACACAACGTAAAACATAGATTCGTATTCCAGTCATGTACATAAGAAAATTTCCTTACTCATTAATTTTCCATAATTTGAAACCCAACATCACTTTAAACACTTTCATTAGCACATTCTTAATTCCAAAATCAATTCGACATGCATGATACCTTTCCAAACACATCCAACACACATGAAAACTACATAACCTTTCGATCTTCTTATATGTTCCTTACAAAAACCCTAATGTCTATTCCATAGCAACCCTTTCTTCTTGATGATCTTTTAGAATTTGATGCAGTATAGGATGGAGAGGTGGAAAATCCTATGTAGCCAACCTACGTCACCGGCTTTAAAATTAAAGTCATTGGCCTTTAGTTCTACACTACCGGTGTTGGAGTAGCGTACTTTACATATCTTTTGGGTTTTTCAAATTCGTAATTAATAATGCAGTCAATATTTTTAGAATATCATTTAATATTTTTGAAGAATAATTTCTAGTATGATTTAGTAGGATTTTTAATAGGATATAATATCTTTTAATAAGATGTCAGTTTCATAGGATTAAATGTCTTTTAATAGGATGTCAGTTTTAGTTTTTCCTTTTAAATGATATTTAATATCATTTATAGATTTTGTCCTTTTTGGTTATGGAAAGCTTGCCTATAATATATATATATGCCCTATGACATATGAAAGACAGAATATTGATTATTGAATGAAAATTATTTTGAGGGTGTTTTCTCTCTTTATCCCAAATATCAATTACTTGTGTGGATTTCATATTTGATACTAGGTACCTAGGTATTCATAGAATCAATAGGTATTTTGAAGATCACAAACCGGTAATTGTGCGCGATTCAACAGTCTTGTGATAAACCTTTTCTTATTCTGTTGCGTCAACAAGTTTCACCATAATTTTCACATAAATCAACATTTTCAATTAAAATAACAAGTTATATTTGTGAAATTTGAAACTTTTAAAATTCTATAAAATCAACATAAATCACATTTTAATTTTAAGATATAAGATTGTAGCTTGTTTCATGTATAATTTATCAAATTAACTCAAAATATACATGTACATTGGAAAAAATTTAAAATAAAATTGTAAATATTCACCAAATAAAAATAAAATAAAATATATCAAGCTTACACCAATATCAAATTCAATCAACTAGTTAAAACATCAAATCAAATAAAAGTAACTTACTAGGATGCAAAGAAATTTACAAATTTAGCTCCTAAATTCTACATTACTACTTCAAGCAAATTAAAGAAGCTTCTAAACCACTATTGAATATCTTCATATTAATCTTCAAATTCATCTAATGAATTCAAGAAATTAAATATTAGTTTAAGCTTTAAAATGGTTATTTGAATGGCATAAATATTAGGCAACACTTTATTTAACTAATGCTCAATTTTTTAGGGATTTTTATGGGTTTTTAAAGCTCAAAAGAAGATAGTTTTTTGTGTGTATAAGCATAGAATTTTTTTTTTGTAGAAAATAAGGAGAATAGGAGGAGATTTTGATGTGGAAGGATTCTAGAAATCTAATGTGTAAGATTTTGTGAGATTTTATGAGGTTTTGTGATGAGTCTAGGAGCCACAAGGTATATGAGGTGGTTAAAGAAGCTTAGATTAGGTGTGATGTCATTTGTAAAGGCAATTCAAGTGCCTTATTGTAAGGGTTAATTATTGGTAGTTATAATGAAATGGGAAGAAAGTGGGTTTGTTTGTGATTGGGTGGTTATATTGTAATGGGATAAGCAAAAGACATGGATTAAGATTAATTAGCTGTCGAGCTAGGCTCATGTGCACCTCTAGATATGTTGTTGAGAGTAATTAAGTATAGGTTTATATTATATGATGACATGGGCTTAGGCTTTTTGAAATAGCTTAATTAAATGCAGTTATAAAGAAGGATGTTTTAGTAATGTTAGTATTTTAAAGAAGGGTATTTTTTATCAATCACATATCTTTTTAAAAGATAGTGGGTTAGTAGGAGAAGCTTAAAAAGGATTAGAGATTAATTACCACCATCTTCTCTCTCTTTTTGACGTACTATAGAATATCTCCCTTCTCATTCCCAATACTCCCTTGAAGCATTTAATGAAAATCAATAGACTCCTTTAGTACGCTATCGCTTCTCTTAAGTTGTTGCACTGTTTGGACAAGTAGACAAGGAATGATGAAATACGTCAATTATAATGTAGACAGCTCAATCGTACAATAGAAATGACAAGAAGTAAGGGAATTTTAACACAGCGGAATACGAAAAGGTTTATCGCAAGACCGTTGAATCGCACACGATTACCAGTTTATGATCTTCAAAATACCTATTGATTCTACGAAGACCTAGGTACCTGGCATCAAATATGAAATCCTCACAAGGAAATGATATTTGGGATAAAGAGAGAAAACACTCTCAAATAATTTTCATTCAATAATCAATGTTTTGTCTTTCATATGCCATAGGGCTTATATATATATAGGCAAGCATAAAAGTTGCCATAACCAAAAAAGGACTAAAACCAATTAAATAATATTAAAAAGCATTTAAAAGGAAAAACTAAAACCGATGTCCTATTAAAAGACATTAAATCCTATGAAATTGACATCTTTAAAGACATTTAATCCTATTAAAAGTCCTACTAAATCATACTAAAAATTATTCTTTAAAAATATTAAATGATATTCTAAAGACATTGACTGCATTATTATTTACGAATTTGAAAAATCCAAAAGATATGTAAAGTACGTTGCTCCAACACCGACTGTAAACCCCAGTATTCTTAGTAGTCAAGAAACCTCGGGAGTTCGAAGCGAAACCCTAATCCGGTCCAGTTTGAGTCTAGTGAGTGAAGCCTAGGAACCCTAAATCCGGCTTTCCTTCAGTTTCATAATAAAATAAATATTATAAAGTAAATGAATTTGAATTATTGTTCTAAAGTACATTTCAAACCTTTGAAAGTTTTAAATTCGGGAATTTTTCATTTTCGGGCCTTCCCGAGCTCAATTACGGAAAAGCGTGCCCTGGACCACGGATTCAGAAAAAGGTTCCGGAATATTCATTAGAACCGTAATTTTATGAGGATTCCAAAAATATCTATTTTATAATTTTCCGAGCTCTAAAAGTTACAGTTATAGCTTTTCCCGTGTTTTCGGTACAACCGGTAAAGGAGATGTCTTGGCTACTATTCACAAGTACAACCTACACTACACACTACCCATACCCTACTCTTACATCCTTACAAATACTTATTTCAATTTTCTTTTCCAAGAAATTTTGTCTCTTAAATAATTAACACATTTATTACATTTTAATTTACTAAATTACAATATAAAATTTATAAAACACACACACACACACACATGGATGTGGCCGGCGCACCCCCCCCCCCCGCGTTCCCCTCAATTTAATTATTTTACTACATTTTTTTTAGCTAAACCCTAAATTCACTTCATATATAAACATATTTTTCTCTCTCTCTCTCTTCATTTCTTCTTGTTTCAATTTTTACAAAGAGTAAAAACTCTCTCTTTCCCTCCTTGGTGCCGTGAGCTTTGCCCCCTCCCTTTTCACAAGTTCAACTCATTTTCTCCTCTTTTCACTCCGCAACTCCTTTGGTATGTTGATTTTAGGCCTTTCATCCCAAATCTTGTAATGGCAAGATCATTCTTGTGTGTTTTCTCATTTAGATCCCAATGAGCATGAGCAAGGGACATGAAAACACTACTACAAGAATCTCAAGCCATCACAAGAAGTGGATCTAGTCTTGAATGAGTTTTGTTTGAAATATCAACTTGTTCATGCATGTAAAGTAGAGATCTTGCACATATATTGTTGTTCATGCCATAAGATCCATGATTCATGCATTATATATAGTAGATGTAAAGTTTAGACATCCATAACTCCATTTACATGTATGATCATAGAGTTATTTTGATTTCCATGCATTGATGATCATAAAAAATGTAGTCTTGTATATGTATAGAGATGTTAGATAGTAGATCTTCATATATAAGAAGGAAGAACATTGAAAAATAAAAGACTTTGTAGGAAATGATTTGTTGGAAATTCGGATGAAATTGAAACCCTACCTTAAAAGCCACCAAAATCATTTTTAAACTCTTTATGCACAAGAAAAATGAAGGGTATGTGTAATAGGAATATTGAAGGAATGATTTTCATAAGCGTGGATGAGTTTAGGCATGATAGGAATGTAAAACAAGTGGTGAAGTTAGAATGAAAAATATTGATGTGTGGATCAATAGTCAAATTCGTAACTTAGGTTCATGCCTACAAGAACTCTTAATATCTAAGTCTAAATTGGATGTTTTATAAGCTAAATGGAGTCCTTAGATAGTGTATATATTGGAGCTTCAATTTTTACTTCATTAGACAAGTTTTTCCATAAGAAAAATGCAAGAAAATGAAATTTCAAAAATTCGGATTTTTACAAAAAGCTTGTTTAAAGACATGTTTACCAAATGAAAAATGAGAATTTTTATGCATAAATGAAGGCCATGATTAATATAGACTTTAGGAACTCATTTTTATTTAGATAATAAGTGAATTACAAGATTAAAAATCAAAGAAACCCTAAGGAGTGTAAAGTGGAAGAATGGGTTCTTAGAAATAGCCTTTAGGGAATTTTCTAACACTTAGAAGTTCATGAGAGTTTATTATCACAAAATCATCATGACTATGCATATCTTGAGTTCCTTACATGGCATTCATGCTAGGAATTCATTTCCATACCAATCATCTATGAATCATCAACTAGGAACATTTCTTATCAAAAGCAAAACGAATTTTCAGAATTGGAGAAATTGTGGAACAGATCTGATCCTACTGTTCTGTGACTTTAATATTTTCAAAACTTGGAAATAATACTAGAAATAGATATATCTTTCGAAGTAGATAGAGATCGATATAAAATTTGCGAAATTTCGAGTTAAAATGACCAAGTTATGGCCGTTTTAAGTCGGAACTTCCGCAAATAGCGAGAAATCCGAATTCATCTAGCCTAGATGTATAGCTTGATTTAGTTACATAATGAGAGTCTCATTAGGATTATTCTTGCTTGGTAGGTAATCCCGAGCAGGACGACACCCTACCTCCCGACTACTACTACTAGAAAGACCGGCGTCCAATGGCCGAGTGAGTTTTACTTCCACTCTCAATTAATGAATGTGATTGTAATATAGTGGCACTAGTGGTGTAGGCAAAGATAAAAAGAAATTGTATATGCATGATGGGGTATATGGGAATTATATATGTTGTCTACTGTTGATATGTGAAATGGAACTTAAGGAATATCGAAACCGGGTGTTAAGCTATTGACTGATTAGCTAGTATCTTATGATGAATGTCTACGAATACTTGTTGGTCACCTAAAAGAATTGAATTAATGAATATTCGACTCCAATTGTAAATTGAATTCATTCATATCACGATGGGGTTGGAGCATTCGCATTGGTTGGTTTTTCGTGATCCATAAAATGAATATGTTGGTTAATCGTGATCCATAAAATGAATTTGTTGGTTAATCGTGATCCATAAAATGAAATATTGTTAGTTGACCGTGAGCTTAAACGGCGTCGTACCGCAGGATTCGTTAATCTGCTAACCCGGGATGGAGGGCGCAAGTCCATCCACATATGATTTCCGATCGGTCATATGTTTGTTGAACTCATTTGTTTGGTGCATACACTTGCTTGAATAATCGCTTGTTTGAATGAATTGTACATAAGTGTGTTATGGAAGTTATTACTCACTAAGCTAGTTAGCTTACGCCCCCATAGTTTTTATCTATTCCAGCACGAGTTTATATGGCTTAGGCCGAGGCAAGCCACAGCACAGATACCGGAGATAGGAGTTTCCCATAGAAGTTTAATCCATTCATTTTGTATAAACTTCCGTTGGAAACTAAAGGACTCTGGATGACTGTAATGGACTTGTTATTCTTTTGCGGGGGAATGCCCCTTAGATTTTGTAATTTATAAATTATGCGTTTTGATTTATTACCTATGGCTATTGAATGCCACATGAAACTGTATAACTCCATTTGTTGAAGTATTCTATTGTCGTAAAGGAACGTTTTACATCTATTTAAGACTCCCGAAGGGCTTGGGTAGGGAACTCGAGAGTCTTATTTAGTATGTAGCAGGCTGTACGATTAGGATACCCTTCGGGCTGACACCAACAGTGTATAACTAAAGGCCAACGACTTTAATTTAAGCTCGGCGCATAAGTTGCCTACATAGAATTTTCTGCCTCTCCATCCTATACTGCACCACTTATGAAACGAATGTAAATTTGTATAATATATGATCATAAGCCAAATTTATGCATATTATATTGCATAGGTTTTCTTGGAATTGATAACTTATTATTACACAAATTAATTACAAATTTGCAATTATTTATATGCCTATTTTGCTGATTTAATGAAATAAATACTAAAACATGCATTTATTTGTAAAATTCCAAATTTAAGCTTGTAGATATGTATTGTTGCAAGTGCTAATCCACTAGTAGAGTTGTGGACTTGCAAACACAAAAACCGATTAGTGGTGCCCTAGGAGAGTTATTCGGTCCAACCACTTCAATGCTTAAGTAAGTTGTAGGTCATCTTGAGAGAATTCAAAAGGTAGTTATGAGGTTGTTACTTTTGTGTTGTGTCTAGAATCTTCTTATCTTCTAGAAGAAGGGTTATTTATAAGTGAGGTCATACCAAAGTAAGGCCTATAGAATGTTTGTTGTTGATATGGACGGACCTAAGTCAGTAGCTAACCTTAGCCAGAGGAGAAGAGGCTAGCTAAGCATGGAATGTGGCTGAATCAATACTTATTTCCCCTCAGCCTGTCAGAGGCGTTGGTTTAAGAATTTTGTGTTGGGGTTAATTGAAATTTTCAAAATTTATAGAACTAATTGCTTCTCTTCAACTTCAATTTGGTAACTTCCAATATTCATGGCAAGCGCACCTACCAAAGTAGTATAGAAAGAATTAAGTCGGTTCCCAAGAGAATGATGGAAACTATTATACTCACATTACATTTATTATCTAGCCAAGAAAAGAAGCTCAACAATACATGACAAAAGAAAAGAAGTTATGCTAGGTTAAAGATATTCACAAATCTTTTAGGGAAAATACTTAAGTTGGGTTTGTAAAATGCAAGATGGTAGCCTAGGGTTTGCTTTACCAATTCCTTATCATGTGAATCTAAATATAAACTCTGAGAGAGTTGTTGCTGATGTATTTGTACTATTGAATTCACTGAGTCAAACTAAAGCTTTTCTCGAAGTCAGTAGTTCTAATCTAGACCAGACTATTGGAATCTCTTCTTAGGCTATCAATAGCCTAGACCCACATAAAGCTTAAGAATCCTTTGGTTTAAAAAATCAACTTAGTGCATTTTAAAAACAAGAGATAGAAAGCTTCACAAGCCCTCTCTCAAGGCGATTATGAATACTCTACTAGCAGCCAAAGGTCTATCTAAAAGAACGACCTCTCAGCTTATTTAGTTGACATCAAAGATGGGTCTAACAGTTGCACCACAAAATCAGACGCATACAAACAGATTCAAGCTACTAGTCACAAATTCTCAGTCAATTGACTTGAAAGCACATTTGATTTCATATGAATTAGGATTTGGATTTTGCAAACCCTAAGCTGTAGAAGATTATATCTCCATGGATTTAAAAATTAAGAACATGATCTGAAGGAATAATATGAGATTAATCAAAGATATTACAATTCGAATAGAGTCTTACAGAAATTACAAACAATGGGTTAAAATGATTTTTACCCAGAAAACTATGAGATCTCCAAAGCAAGAAGAAATAAAATTGTTTCACTCCAGAAATTCTCTCTCTATACTACATTAGTACTATTCTATTGTATGTACACTCTACATTCTATTGTGGGCCTTTGGATATTTATTTATAGCTTAGGCACATTAATCATGAAGATTTTATTGCTGACGTGGCAGATTCTGCATAATGGAAAGCAAATTCTTATTTACGTGCGCATCTAAATACTATACTTAATTGTCGCAGGTTACATGGGAGCTATAGTAGAGTGTTCGTAGAAGGAAGAAATCAAGTTTGATACTTGAAATGCTTAAGAACACTTGCGTTTTTTTTCCATTACCTTATCGAGAGTAGAATTGAGGTAGTCGAGTGTCACGCCCCATAGGGGTATCTGTAAGCCCCGGAAAATTTCAGTAAATAATTCTATAATAAACTTTGAAATAAACCCTAAAAATCACTCCAAATTAAAATCGAACTTCGAACGAGTCCTAAAATATAAACGAAAATAAGAATTCATTAGTCTTGAGAAAATCTAAAAATAAAATAAGGACTACAAAAGTCCTTAAGTCCAAAAACCATTATGTAAGATAAACTGCTTACCTAATCTATAATTCATAAAAATCGGGATAAAAATAAAACACAGTGATAAATTGCTAGAAAGCAAGTTAATCTATAACATGATAATTTGAAGGATCAGGAAATCACCAAAGGCTAATTCCATAACTAGGCTTTGGCACGATTAAGAAAACTTTATCTACCAATAATAAAATATAGACTTTGGAAATTCCCCAAACGACCACACTAATAATCCTAAGAGACGGAAATCACAATAAAGCCCTAACGATCAAATCAAACTCCCAAGAATCATAGAATGAGTTAGAAATTGAAATCTCGTAATCTTAAGAAGGAGGAATTCAAGAAACAAAATAACAACTTTAATAATCCTTAAGTTAACCAATTGTTCATAAAACCTTAAATCGAAGCAAAATAAATTTGAAAACAAAACACTATGAAGATCCTTTTTCAAAAGCAAATTATAGAAATCAAGATTTCCCCAAAATCATTCCAAAAATCGATACTTGACTCAAACTCAAGAAAATCATATCTGATAACCATTACCGATATTACTCCGGATATAATAATTCAATTCAACATTTCTGAAAACAGTAAGAAATATTAAATACTTATAAAAATAAAAATTTAAAATAAATTTCTCAAACTACATACGTTGTATAAACAGAAAATCTCAGTTTCCAAATTGGCAAAGGTCTAAACCAGAAAATCATCCGAAAACCCTAACCAGAATACAATAGTGTAAGTCCGGCAATCTAGTGCCCCTAACGCTAGGGACCGAGGTGTAGTTTAAATATATAAGAATAACTCATAGTAATATAAGTTCGTTATAATTATCAGATTGGTAAATTTTTGACCTATTTCGAACCCGTTCGGATACATACTTCGAAAAGCGTGTTCCAAGGCTCGAGATATAAAAAATATACCAATAATTCCGTTAGACTCGTAATTTCATAAGATTTTCAAATATATCAGTTATATAATTTTTCAGGTTATAAAAGTTACAGTTATAACCTTTTCATCGTATTTTCATTTCTACCGGTAATTGATTAGTCTTTTGCACTATTCATTTTATATTCATTACACAATTTTATTATTATTTTTTTATGTATACCTCGGGTTTCCTAGTAATCAAGTAAACTTCGAAAACCAGAAAATGAAACCCTAAATCGGTTTAATTCAAGCTTTGTGAGAAAGACTTAGGAACCCTAATTCCGGCTTTTCCTCGATTTCTAATTAAGAAACTTTTATAAGAAAATTTAATTTGAATATAGTTCTTGATTATAATTTCAAACTAAGAAAAGATCAGATTTGAGAAAATTTCAATTCCGGGTCATCCGAGACCCATTATAGAAAAGCGTGCCCTGGAACTAGAATTTCAAAAATTTACTTATGAATACTCATTTGAATCGAAATAAATATAAATTTCGTAATTTTCCCGGCTTACAAAAAATACAGTTATAACCTTCTTATTCGTATTTTCTTACTACGGTAATTAAATTGTCTTGTCTACTATTCTTCACTATTCACAAGTGCCACCTAACTACCTATTTGCACACTCTATAAATTTCAACCCTTACCATCACTCAATCAATCTCTTTTCTAAATACTTTTTGTCCTTTAACTTCAATACAATTATGATAATTAAACATCAAGTTAAATCAATCAAAACAAAAATCAAATCAAACTTCT